>JBAMIG010000010.1:23557197-23569407 GCA_037177335.1 Kiunga ballochi
ACAGAATAAAGAAATTGCAATTTCTGAGAGTCTGTTCAGAGGTCCGTCAGGGCAGAGCTCTGGAGAGAGTCTGCCCTTGGAGATAAAGACTGAAGCTTATATGGGTTTGCTCCCACGTCATCGTACAATTGTATATCTTGTCAGGGTGGAACTAAGAGATTCCTCTGGAGTCTGGTGAAGTCTAGCGTCAGATTCACATTGTAAAACTGATGACCGGTGAGGCTGACCCATCTGACCCTCTTAGCTGACCCATCCAGGTCAGCTAAGAGGGAATCTGGTAGATATCAAGCTAAAGTGTGGACAGGCTCTCACATTAGAAGATACAGATTTATTATCATTCAGCAAAGGACAATCAGGAGAATGTGCAGCTCAGTCAAGGCGGTAACACAGAGAGATGCTAATTCAATACTAATGTCAGTGACGTTATGCTTGAACATGACAATGGATGAAACACACATATGAAACTATGGAAAATGCCCTTACAGTCCTTTTTAATGGGCCTTGTGGCTGACACATGAACACAAGAGAAACGTATGAACAGAAGGAATGAAGGACAGAAAGAGGCAAGGCAAAAGGTAAGCCCTTCAAATGATTTTTACTGGTTGGACAGAGCTCAGCTGTTAAGCAGTACAGCTGACATGAACTGGTGTCAGTGAGAAACCACAGAAGAGGAGCACAAGGAAAAACAACCAGAAGATGATGAAAGTAAGAGGGAGGATTGTAACAATGGAGGGGGAAATCTACATATATGTATGCGTGTAGGGGTGTGATGTGTGTCCAAGCTCAGAGCAGAGACCGCTCACCCAGAACAAGGCAGAGGAAAGCAGCAGCTAGAGAACCCCCTGCACCAGAGGCCACATGCCCCAGACCCCAACATAAACCAGAACCTCAAAAGCCCAAGAGCGACCCACTCCCCCGTAATAAGGCCTGGTTCAGCACCGGGAGGGCAGGGCCAATCCAGACAGCCGCCCACCACAAGACTGCAAAGCCCCACCATCACCCCCTGTTATTGCTCAACAATTTGAGACAAATCTATAATTAAACACATCACATGCACAAGCTTCTGTTGTGTTACCTTAATGACACAGCATGTGTACTCGCTGAAACACTTGAAGAATATAGTATGAAGCATCTCTGTGTCAGCCCGTCAGGACACTGCCATCTTGGCCATGTCAGCAGAGAAGCTACGCCATACATCATGAGAAAAAATAGATAGAGAGACAGCAAAAAAAAGAAAACACAACATTGTCTGATCTTTTTTTTTTATCTCTAACCACTCTGGAGTGTATTTTTAGTGCCTTTTCTGTACCAGCAGGGAGGCATAAGTGAAGCTTAAACAGCCATTATAAAGCAATTAACTAGTAGGTGTTGACATATGCATCTCTTTTTGCCATCTGTTTCTCTGGTAAGGAACACTCTTAAACTCCATCTGAATGTTGTCCAAGTTCCTAGGCGTGGTACTGCCTCCTACTGCCTTGATTAAGCACTGCTGCAGGATTTAAAGTTGTCCTATAGCATAATAACAATGAGCCACTTTGGCTTGGTTTTGCAGTAAAATAGAAAACAAACTGTTTTAATTTATGTTGAAACCATGATTAATATAACCCACATAAAATAAAGAAAGCTGGTCTGCAAAATGCAGATGGTTAAAAGTGCATTGCTCTGTCTGTATGCTGTGTGAATCTGTTGTGATAGTTATCAGCTCAGTGTCAAAGCTGTTTTTACTCTGTGCCTCAGGTGAAAGTTATTTTCTTTGTTTCTCAATCAAAAGTTGGACTTCTAAAACTTGCAGAAGAAATAGTGGGAACACAAGCATGTTGACTCACACTAGTGCTAGCCATGGCACTCCCAGAACCTGTCAAGGTGTGATGGAGCTCTCTCTGATCCACCTCCAGATCTCTCTTTCTTCTTTCTCTTTGCATACATCCAGAAATATCTACGGGACAAGATCTAAAGAGCTCCACTCAGTGCCAGTGTTGCCGCTGGGACAGAAGGAGATGTTTTTGAGTTGTTATATTGCATATGCATGCACCATCAATCATCAATGCACTAAAGCCAAGCAGACAGCACAGCTATATGGCAACACACATGCACACTAGAGATGCCTCCGTTTAGAAGAGCGGGTAGGAGGAAGCCACCTACAGAGAAGATCCTGGCTGGAGTTATGTGAGGATCTGTGACGAGTGAAGCTTCTCTGACTTTAGAAGCAGTCACAAAAAGCTGAAAGGCATGAAGAAACAAAGTAGGGTTGGGCGTGTCACACAGAGTTTGTTCACATGTTGCATGATCGCACAAAGCAGGGTTTGTGATGTGATATAAAACTTGAAATAAAGCAGGATGGATGAAAAAGAATCACAGAGTCACAGTAATGATGAGTAATGGGTGATGAGAGACATTTTCTAAGATTATATCTCATTTTGTATTCTTTTTAAACTCATTATTTGCACGTCTGCTTTTAACCACTGAAGCTTTAAAAAGACATCACAGCTCATGCTAACACACACGGAGAGCATCTACAGGAAGAGCCGAAGGACTGAAAGACAAGGATGCAGTGCTTTCTGATAAAATGACCCATCTGACAGTCCAAGTGTCAAAGTTTCCCCATGTGTGGACATTTCGATGACAAAAACCTCCTGCGAGTTCTCTGCTGACGGAGGCATTTTATTTATGATTCAGGGCACAGAGCTGCTTCACATCCAATACTCTCATGGGAGATACCAAGTCAAGCAGATGGGAGTCGTGTACGTGCTGTGCATGTCTAGCGTGAGCCCCGGTGACAGGTTGGAGACAGGAGGCTGTCGGACAGACCTAACGTTGCCTTCAGGTGCAGGATTGGACTAATGACTGCTCATAATTTAGATGACAGTGTCATCACAGACAGATTCAGAGTCTCTTTTACTGCTTGTTTACGTCACCTTTACTTTATGCATTCTTTCCAACGCTTTTTCCACCTTGTGCTTTGTCAGTAGGTGATTTGTTGAATTTTTTTTAAAGAAAAAGGACAAAAAAATTCTTTTAATTCTTTGTTGGTATTAACATCTTTGTCTCTCCTCTGTCAGTTTGTCTTATCTGGAGCTTTCTCAGTCATCCTGTTTTACAGCTGCACACAATGTCTCAGAAGAGATTCCCAGGTGTCTTCTGTAACCTCCAAATGCAGTTTTTATTTGTTTTGTTGTTGTTTTTTTCAATTAATTTGATGATTATGTGATTTAATCTTTACATCACTGGAGATAGTTCTCTGTTTTCCTGCCTGTCCTTTTGGCAGACATGCGTTTAGTGTATTAATGCAGCATCTTTAAAATGATGCAGTTTGACTGTGTGTGGGAAAAAAACAGCACTCTATTGTAAAGAGTTTTATTTAAATGTATTGGGAATTGAAAACCCCCATACCAGATCTTTAAAACATAGTGGTGATAGCATCATAATGTGTTGTTTTATTGTCTTTTGGCCAGTACTAATTGAGTGCTTTAGGAATCATACCACTGAAATCAAGGAATATCTGAGGGCATCTGTCGATCAGCAGAAAGTGAATAAAACAGTTCAATGACAACATTAAGCACAGGAAGAAGTGATTTTTTTTAGGAATGGCAAGTCAAAGTTTATTCAAAAGTTTGGTTTTTGCTTTTTTTTTTAGGGGAAAGGCCTGAAGTTAACAGCTAATGTGAGGAAATTGTCCTAAATTCCAGAGTTGAGGTTTTCTACACAGAATAACTGGAAATGAATGAAGAACTTTAAAGTATATTTAACAACAAATAAAGCAGCATAAAGTACTTTTTCCACAGACATGTCTCAAAGACAAATGTCACTTTTCTCTAATTTAATTGAATTGTATTTGTACTAGCATTTTGGTGGAAATTGAATGATTTAAGTTTGCTTCTGGTGGTGATGAAAGGACAGTGAGAACACCGAACGTTTAACCAAATAAAAGCACCGTTGATGTAAATGCTGAGCCTTTTATCTGCCTTTTGAGTCCCAAACCTTTTACACAACAGAGTCACTGACTTTTTGAGTTTCATCTTTCTGCTGTTCTGCTTGATTGTTTAAACAATAACTCCATAACACCTAATGTCATATGTTTGTTACACATTTGGCATCACTTTGCTCAAAGTCCTGTTCACCTGTCCCATAATAAATGCAACAAACTGTAATAATATTGATATAACATGGTTATAAATTATGAATGCACAACTGTTACACACGAAGAACTCATATAAAATTAGACTTTTATTATTTTTCATTGGTTGGATTTTAAAGGGTTACAGATGTGATATCATCCACAGTTAGAGTGTTCACTTAACATATAAAGTTATTTTATAAGATTAAATTATGTGAAAGCTTTTTATTTCTGTTATGGATCTTCAAAAAGGGTCGTTTTAGGAGAAGCAGCATTTCAGCATTCTTCTATTCCCCTGAAAACAGCTTTATTCTTCCTCAGAAATACCAACAAACATAACATAAACAACAATCCTCCTTCTGTTCCTGCTGAAGACCTATGGATGGAATAATAATTCCTCCATTTTAGTGCTGATTTGAAAGTAATCCAGTCAAATCCCTCCTCACCACAGGCTCATTTATAACAGACAAGATGTTTGTCTGCCCATTGTATAAGTTTGGCCTTTAAAAAGTCTCCCAAGGACACGTAGCTGTCCTCTGGGTTTGCACAAACAGAGGATTGCCAATTTAGACTTTTAATCACAGTTTTTAATGAGTACACACTGTTTTTTAACTATATTTCTATCACAAAGATCTTCAGTATGACTGAAGATAACATGCTTTTCACAGGCAATCAAAATGTCTTCATTAAAGCCTGTCAGCAGAGTTCAACTTCCACCCTTCCTTTTTAATCTATTTTACTCTGAGACAGGGATTTCCATTCCATTGAAGCAACTTCAATGAAACCTGCATGCAGTGGCGAGACAGCTCCATTCAGGAGAGAGAGTTGAGCTCCATGGATGTGCACGGTTGGATAAAGAATGGGTGGGATATGACTGAAAAGGGGTCACTACATCTTCATGTGTGAGAGGAGGAGACGGGCAGAGGTTATTATGGAGGACTGCCAGCTGACAGACCAGGGACAGCACTCATCCCTCATGTCATTTCCATTGAAGGCATCAGCATATTTGACTCTATGGTAATTATACCTATCCATTTGGAGTCAAAATCAGAAAAAGACAGGTTAATTGAGGTTGAAAAGTGGTATATTACTGACTAGTAATCAATAACTTCATCAATCTAAAATGTGTGTTGTTGGATTGTTTTAACCCAGTGAAAAGCAGCGAGGCATTCAGGCTGAAAACTGCACACAATCAAACCACCGTGGCATTAAAACCAAAAGCCAAACACTGTTTAATTTGGCCCTAAGAATAACTGGGCAGAATTTTATTACCTTTTATATCTTTATACTTGTTTTATTGTTTTTTAAGTTCCTGTTTTGCTTTTACCACACATGGTTGTACGGTTCTTATATGCTGATTTTAGCTGTGCTTATAAATAAAGTTTTCTTGACTTGGCTGCTTTGAACCTCCTTTGGTTTATGTTTTACTTATCTTAGTTATTTGTGACTAATCCAACAAACCTGCAATGGTCTGGATAGACGTCTGTAACCAAACCCATAGATTACTGGGAACCATTTAACTGATTTCTCACAGAAATATCCGTTTTCTTTACACTTTTACTGTGTCTGTGTGTGTCCGTGTGTGTCCGTGTGTGTCTGTGTGTGTCCGTGTGTGTCCGTGTGTGTCTGTCTGAGTCTGTGTGTAAAATATTGCAAGATTTTCTTGGATAGATGAATAAATTCCCACAAATTGCATTGTAAATGTCCATCCTGCACAAATGATGACCACTAAGGACCTTCATTATCCCATGCCCTTTCCTAAAATGGCACAATGAGGTTGGCATTTTGTAGACTAGAATGAAAGTCTTATCAATAATTAGGAGGATTGCTACAAAATGTTCTTGCAATGACTCTATCTTCCTAAAAGTTATGACGCCTTCACTTTTCACCACAAAACCATCTTCAACTTAAAATTTTTCTTTGGAATCTAATACCTATTTCTGTACTTCTGTTATCAGTTACCATGAAAAACACACAAATCTAAAAAAAAGCATGCATGTGTGGACACTACCTGCAGCCTGCGATGACCCCTCACATATCAGTTGTAATATCTGCATTTGTTCGTAACTGACTTGTCTGTGTTTCATTAACAGTTCGTTTGTGTCATTTTCTTTTCATTGCATTTTATAGATTAAAAATTTAGATTTATAGTATCTGTTTTTATATCTCCTTCTGAATATAATTAAGCCAGAACCGTTGTGAAGACAAAACACACAATTTACACTTAGAATAATTTTAGTGTGGTGATCAGATGTGCGGTTGGCCCTAACTTTCACTGATTTTGCTCTCTCTTTTTTTATGTTTTTCAGTGTTTCATCGCATTTTGGGCCTTCTTACATACAGTAACAACAAATGGCCACTAGAGGTCAGTATTACCCCAAACCATTTGCTTGAGCTGCAGATAAATTTCGGGACCGTTCATTATTGATCGGCTCAGTCAGACATACAAATTCATTTTTCTTCATATATTTGTTTATTGCTTTAAAGAAATACCAACCAAGGGTGAACAAAATACCATTATTTTCTTATCTTTTTCTTTCTATCCAAACCCTTTTTTGTTCTGACTTGTTGGGAAAGCATGAGTCATATTAACAAAGTGCAACAAAATCTAAAGAGCTTGTTTCACATTAGTGATTGGGATTAAAACCTAATTGCACACTTACTTTCAGCCAACTTTGACTTTCTTTAAACCAAGTCTGCATTGTCTGATGGTTTTTATGTATTTATTTATTGCTATAGCTTTATTTTTGCCTGGTGCAAAGCACCACAGATGAAGTCAGAGACATTACAAACATATGTAATATTTAGTTAGGACAGCTAACACTGACCCTGCCTGATGCTTTTAAACCCTGGCTCTGAAACCTCTTTTACTTCTTTTACATGGTTTCCATTTAAATCATTCTAAAGAAAATTATGCACATGCTCAACTGGTTTGAGGTCAGGTCATCAGCTTTCAGGTTTTAGGAAGCAGGTTTGGTTATGGCAAGGAATGCAAATATAAAGTTATCTGTCAGATCTCCTACACATTGTCACTCCATCATGCTCTCTCAGGCCTTCTTCATCCATTCACCTCACTGTTCCCTCCAGCCATCTCAGCACCATGGGGAGGAGAGCATTCAGCCGTTCATCCCCCCATCTCTGGAACTCCCTCCCATCAAACATCCGTAGAATTGATTGTTTCCACCTGTTCAAATCGCACCTCAAAACTCACCTGTTCAAGATAGCAAACTCCCTGTAGTCCCTCCATCCCATGGTTTTATTGTATTTATTGTAATTTAACCTATTTTATTGTATTGTATTTATTGTTTGTACAGTGACCATGAGAGTCTTGAAAGGCGCTTTAAATAAAATGTATTATTATTATTATTAAAGCACCCATTAGACTGCAGATTTTTACTAAATCCAGTGGGTAGGAACAGAATCTATGTCTGACTGGGATTGGTGGTGGTTTAAGTGAAAGGTGTCTGACAGCCTCTGTAAAAGGCACTACCTCATCAGACCTTGTGTGGTCTGGAAAGGATCTGTCAAACTGACAGAGCCAATGATCCCCCTTCACCCGGACAGACTGTTCCTGACTACCACAACTTCATTTCTATAGACCCACCAGGACACTGGTAGTGTCCGGTTGCCCAGTTCAGATCAATTAAGCACCAATAGACGTCACCAGAACCTTCCGCCTCTTCACTGCTCAGCAAAAGCACAATAAGGTGGAAGTAGTTTGGAGTGAAACCCTGAATAGTCAATCGAGGTATTCAGCAGAAACCACAGACATCTGTTTTTTGGGACTATGTTCCTACATGTTTCAGAACATTTCCCGTGACATGACACAGGATTTGAGACATTTTTACAGGTTTCACCAGTGTAACTTTGCATGGAGCAGTGCTGTGTAGAAATTAAATAACAAGGCATCCTTATATCACAGGACTTTTCCTGCACATGAAAAGTCACATTTAAAAAGGAGGATAAAAGAGATGGAGTCTGTTTGTAGGGGTTAAAGGCTGCTGAAAGCACATTTTCCACCTCAGCGAGACAATAAAGCGCAGCAGTTACCAGAACAGAGATCTGTGTTGTCCTCCAGCTCTTTCTGTTGTAATGGCACTTTAGCTGCTGAGGAC
This sequence comes from Kiunga ballochi, assembly GCA_037177335.1. Classification (NCBI taxonomy): domain Eukaryota; kingdom Metazoa; phylum Chordata; class Actinopteri; order Atheriniformes; family Pseudomugilidae; genus Kiunga; species Kiunga ballochi. The sequence continues at coordinate 23,565,427 of JBAMIG010000010.1, forward strand.
CAGCAGCTTCTTTTTCAAACACAAAACAACAAAGAGTTATAAATATCAGCTGACGTTTTGAACGCTGTGTACCTAAAACAGGAAAGATCAGACCAAAGACCTTTGTGTTAAAGTTGCATTGTAACTGCATTTATTTCTCAGATAGATATTCACATTCATTGCAGTTTCACTACACCAAAGAAACGATGTCATCTCTACATGCAGGGAAGAAATGAACCACAAAGTGAAAATCATGAGCAACAAGGTAATGTGTTTTATAAAACTAAAAATAAAAAACATGATGCATTAAAATGGGCATTTGACAACAAGGATGAAGTTATTTGTGGGAAATAATAATGGCATTTCCCGTAATTTAAAGATAAAGTAACAATCTGAATATTTATTTTTCTGGAAATAAAAAGGGTAACACTGTGATAAAGATTCATACAGAAAGGTTGATAACACTTTAAAAGACATGAATCCCTTTTTAAGAAAAGTGAATAGTTTCTCACAATGATTTGTCACTTTAAAAAACAGCAACGTTTGTTTTCTCTTCAAGGATAAAAAGGGGAAAATGAAGCATATATGTAGGAGAATAAAGTACATAACAATCCTTTGTTTTAAGTATTTATAAAGAACGACTGACTGGCCTTACCCTTCGTACAGAAAGTGCAAAGAACAGAGAGAAAATGATTACTTTACATACTTCATTTAAGCTCATACTGATGTTGCAGTAAGTATGTTGGTAAAAATGTTTTTTTCAACCTACATGCAGGAAAAAAAGCAAAGCTAACAGCAAATTTTTCACATAAAATACAATAAAAAGGGGAAAAAATAAGTAAATATAAAGAAAGAAAGTGAAGTGAAAGTGCCAAAGTTATTTTAGAGGACCAAGTGAAACCACAGACCCTCTCTGATATAACAGCTACTGGTTCCAGCTAGTTTCACGCTGCAGAGGCAGAACCATAGCAGCCTCCCAGAGCTCCCGCAGGTCCCTTTTGTCTGCCTGCACAAAGCCCAGAACAACAGCGCTGTTGACAGGCTGAGGTAAAGTGATGCTCCCGCTGGCCTGCCATCTGTGCGGGAGCGGGATGATAGCTAACCTGTTACACGGAAAATGTGTCATATTTCACCTGCTAACCTAATTCCACCCACAATAATGTTTAACAACTTCCTCACAAAAAAAAAAGGAGGCGAATGAAGGTGGTGGTGGGATAAAAAGCTCAGTTTGCTTTAAGTTTGGTTACAGGAACTTTAATAATAATAAAAGAAGAAATATGGAACTAATTAAACATAGATTCATTTTAAAACATTTCATCTTTGTGGGCATACATGACACCTAAACACTCTTCCTTTAAGGTGGCCACTCATACTTTTTCAGAGTGTGGGCTGACCAATAAAACAGCTCAAAAGCACTTCTAAGTAAAGCATGTCTCCCATGTGCAACCGAAGGAAGAGGTGTCAGGAGGCTTTTACTGGCATGGCATAAAGAAAGAGCTGCTTACATGAATTCTCCACCAAGTCAGGATGAGTAAGACTGCTTGGCTAAATTTCACCACCTCTTCAAGGTTTTACTTAAAGCGGCATACAAGAGTCTGTTGTGTTATCCATCTTCTCTGGCCTCCACTAAACCCTGGTTTAAGACAGAGTGAGCAGACAAGAGCATTGTCTTAGAGCACACCTCAGTGGACAGCTTTCACCGCACAAAGGTGTGTGTGTGTGTGTGTGTGTGTGTGTGTGTGGAGGGGAGACGGAGCTCAGCTTTAGGTAGGATGAGACGAGAAGAGGGACGAGACCAGCGAAAAGCTCAAAAGGATGAATTCAAACATGCAACAGAGGAAATGTGGTCACATTCTTCTGACTGACAAAGCAGAAGTATTGTGCTGATAAGTACACACAGACTGAGGAACTCTGGTCAGGAACAGTTCCACGGGTTGAGCGTCTTTCTGGTCAAAGCACAGCAGTGCTGATGTTTAGAAAGATGCCAGGGTGTCAGCACCACCGTCTGCCTGCAGATCCGCCATGGTGGCTGACATGATACGCAGCGGGATGTGTGTGTCTTAGTGTTACTGACAGCTCTGCGGGTCCCGATAAGTCAGACGGAGCAAAACTTTTTCCTGACTGTTTGTTGCCTAAACAGGCTGCATCTGGGCCAACTTTCCAAAGCCTCCCTGCTCATGCCAAGTAAATCCTCCTGAAAGGAGGAATATAACTAGTTAGTTCACAGGACTTTATCAAATCATAGAAGATTGTCCCATAAATGACTTTAAATTCTTTAAATACTCAATAATGACTGATTTATTGCTGAACTGGCTGAATATTTCTGTTGTAAATAACCCCTGAAAACGGCTAAAATATATCTCAATCATCTCAAAGTACTACATTTCTGATCCAGTCAAAGACAAACAATCAGTGGAGGCTTAGAAAAATCTGCAAAATTAATCATTTGAATTCACTCTAATGTTAACAAACACTTTGGATCTTAGCAAAACGTATTAGATCAAGTTTTTTTATTACTAACAGTGAGGTTAGTTGAGTTTATGCGTCCTATATAATACTTAAATGAAACAACATCTACCCCTTTGCTATATTTGATATTAATTAATACTAATAAATCTTAGGATCTATGTTAAATCTGATTTTCTTTCTGTAATATAAACTGTTAGCATTGTTAAACACATTAAAACTCCACTAACTTGTTAGGATGAAGCATACGCTCCTGTGTTAGAATCAAGCCGTCCCACCACACAGATCTGACCAAGCAAAACTAACTGTAGCTGACAATTTATGTGCATTAGGTAAGAAAGTTGCAGCTCTACAGAGGAGATGGGCATGAGGAGGCTTGTGAGAATACGCTGAAACATTTAAGACAAAGGCAGCACACACTCTCAAACGTGAACCGATGCAGGCGGCTGTTCCGCAAGTCGCTCGATTTTAAAACGAGATGGAGGAAAAGTAAGAACAAAGTGGAAATATGTGAGGGATGAAAGGCAAAATATCAGCCGACCTGTCAGGGATTAGTTTGCCGGGATTAAAGCTGATGAAGCGTCCTGTGAGAGGGAATTATAGGGAATAATGGGAACACTGTTCCAGTCTTCTTTTGTCTTCCTCGCTTCCTTTCCAGGCAGGCTACTTTTATTTTTTAATACCGTGTGGATGTTTGTTTCTGTCATTATGAGTGAGTGAACACCTTCTGAAGCAAAAGCAGACGCCCACACTGCAGATCATCCTCTAACATCTTTTCATTACATGAGTCAGATCATCCATCCCAGCAATAAGATCCCGTGAACTTCATCCTGCTAACTAAACCAGCAGGAGCTGCAGGTGTCAATGTGCACGCTGACATTTGCACCTATGTTTCTGAGGAAAATGCTGGCAGGCTTCACACCAAAAAGAGCCCCAGAGGCAATAAACGAAGGTGCAGGGTTTGCCCTAAGCGGGCTGCAGCCCAACAGGTTTGCATTGTGTTCCTGCTCCAACACACCTGACACTAATGATCAAATCATGATACTGATGATGATGGTACTGGAACTAAATGATGGGGGATGAATAAAGTATTAAGTATGATGAAAACTTTCATAGCCTGTTGGTTCCATTTGAGTCAGGTGTGTTGGAACAGTGACACACTGAAAAGCAGCAGCACTGTGGGTCTTGTAGGAACAAATTAGATGTTGTAGTCTGATGCTGCAGTGTGTCCTGAGATGTCAACAACCACACCTGGCTTCCACAAATCACCTCTACGCCTCTTAATACAAACATCCACTTACTAAAAGTACAAATCTCCCAAGTTTAAAGTCACACAACCCTCATTATGTTTCGTTTTTTCTTTCAATTTCTTATGTTTTTATCTCTCTGGTTGTTTTTCCTCCTTCCTTTTCTTCTTCTTCTTTTGTACACCTGCTTTTTCAAGAACATCTTAAAAGGAAAAAGAAATAACTCACCAAGAGGAATTCAAGTGGGAGAGTGAACAAAGGCAGTGTGGTTCTTACCAGTGAAAATGAA
>JBAMIG010000010.1:23627556-23685623 GCA_037177335.1 Kiunga ballochi
AAGCCCCCGACAACATAGCTGCTGGGATCATCGGAACACACAAACTCCTCCACCACGGTAAGGTGGCGGCTCAGGGAATTATTATTATTAATAATAATAATAATAATAATAATAATAATAACAATAATAAAAAAATTAATAAACAAAACAAAAAAAAAACAGCTACTACATAAACATCACATGTGACATCCAATAAAAGAAAAAGTACATTATTACGCCTCGCTGGGCTCTGCTGGTGTAAATGTCATAAAAACATCTTTCCTCATTTGCTGTTTATTTCAGGTGCCAGTGTAAACAAGCATGTTTCTGGGGAATCGCCCCTGCACACTGCTGCTTGTCTGTCCCACTCTGAGATGGTGTCTGTGCTGCTTGATCATGGGGCAGACCGCCTTCTTATTAACTCAGAGGGCAAACAGCCTTTGGACCTTGCAGCTCCTGACAGCTTAGCAGGGAGACTGCTAAGACAAGCAGGAGGTATACAGACCACAGAAACCAAGTAATCCCACAGTGGACGTGTGTTTAAAGCCTTTGTGTTGGAACGAGGCTGAGCAGAAGCAGATGATGAAAAAAACACAAATTTTTCTCTTTAATACTTGGTTTGTCCCCTGAGTGTCCCCAGGAGTGTCTTCTCTAAAGCAGCTGTGCCGACTGTACATCAGGAAAACTGTGGGCAAACAGAAGCTGGGCAAGATTCATGACCTTCACCTCCCTACAGAGCTGATACACTATCTTCTCTACCAATATGACTCGTGGGGAGAAAATACACAAAGAAATCTTCAACCTGTCAATCTTTGACTTTAAGCCATGAATTTTGGCCACTAGGGGGCGAGCTTGTACAAACGGTCAGGATTATTTCTCTTTGCAGAACCGATCTAAAGCAAAGTTTTAACGCTCCATCTAAACCAGATTATCATAAAACACACTTAAAAGTCCTGGAACATGATGTCATGATAAGAAATCAATAAATGGTAACCACTTTGAAGTGAGCACAAAGGCGTGTCAATGTAAATAATATGTTGAGACTACTGAAGATGATTTTTTATATAACAGACTATTTCATGTTATTTGTGATGCTGTGAACGGAGCAAGACTTGTTACATTGTGTAATATGTTAAAAGCTACAAATGCTTTTTAATATAATGGGAAAAACACACATAACTGAACTCCTGTTCTCCTATGTCTCTGGTCTGGTGTTTCTTGGTGTTTTATGTGTTATTATGTATGTAAAAAATATACAGCTGCTACATGGCGGCTACATTTTCCAGTTATTTCTAGCATGGTCATAAGCCTCACACAAACCACCAGAGTTTTCTCAAAGCTTTGATTCTCATGTAAATCCAATGTTGTGAAGCTGTGTAAAATGGAAATAAAGCCAGAATCCATCATTTATAAGCCTCATAAATCCCTTCTTGGATGTAAAGATGGGCAGAGATTCATTATCTATACCAAACTGTGTCCAAAACATGTGAGGAAGATGCTAGTGTAAACTGCAAAGCTTTAGAAAAGCCTATCATCTATTCATTATAACATAAAAAGATTCAGGTAATAAGAGGGAATCTCTGTGTGCATCAGACAAGGCTAAAAGTCTTGCCCGTGATCCTTGGTCCTTGTGTTAGAAATTATTCTGTATTGGCTGAGGAAAACTCCTAGATATCACTGTCTATTAAAACAGTTCACATTGGAATCCAAAAAGGCAGATTAAAGCTCTGTTATGTAAACAAGAAGCCAGATGTGGACATCACAATTCCACCATAGTTTCTGAGCCAAAGCTATTTCAAACCAATCTGAAGGAAAGGGGAAACATTGCTGTGGATGCTGTCCTACAGACTGAAAAGGAGAGAGACCATCCGGATTGTTAGCAACAGACAGTTTAACCATAAAAACCAAATGTGTCATATTTGATACATCCAATTTTGGATACTTATTGTATTACTTTATGGTAGAAACTTCTCTCAGAACCCTGTTGTACGCAATCTGATACTTATATCCTGCCCCATAATCGATACCAATAAGCAAAAGACCTCCCTAGAATACTTTTGACAAATACATAGTAATAGTAATAAATGATAAGTATACACAAAAATGTATACCATTTTTCAGATTGTGTGAATAACAAAACAAAACAAAAATCAGATTATAAAAATGGAGCTTTTCTCCAGTTTTCCATAGGCCAGGCTTTGAAGGGTTAAACACTTTTATATCTGATGGTACGGAGTTGTATTCAAGCCAATTGCAGATTACACATCTGTGAAGCTTCCATCAATGCTAAAAAGTACACAGAGATTTTACTGCAACTTTAAGCTGAACTAGTATTAGTGTGGGGGATACAGATTCCAGCAAGACAGCAGTAAATGACATACTGCCTTCATCACTTAGCTTGGCTTTGAAAGGGAAGAGTCTGACATGCGTGTAGTTCAGACCTTACCCAACAGGAAACAGTTGGCTCAACATGAAATGAAAAATTTGGCAACAATGGACCAAAAATGTTGAGCAGCTTCCAAAATGTACAAAGACAGTTGTTAAAATAAGGGTGTGTCTATGGGTAAGGGGGTTCTTCACCATGGTAAATAACAGCCTTTGCTGCAAGTCAAGGAAAAAAAAAAGGTAACAATATATTTAGTTTCAGCATCCAGGGTATGTATTTTGCTCTATTAGGTATAAAGTATGGGATTTGGAAATCCGTATGTTGTAGTTTTTATTTACATTTTATAAGGTGGCCCAACTTTTTGGAACAAAGGTTTTAGTTTATGTTCACAACATTCTGCTTTGAGTTGAAAAGAAGTGATGATTCATTATCAAACTGTGATAAAATCTTCTCTGGAGCTTCACAGCTGTACTGAATGATTTAAACATGTCTTATACACACTGTGAATCCACATCAGGGTGTGTTGGGCTTGTGTTGTGTGTTTGTGACTGGACACATGATGCACAGAAAAAGGGGGCAAGCCTCAGAAAAAAGGTGACATTTCAGCATTTGAATGAATCAAAATATTTTAATCCAGTTATACTTTTTTACTGGTTAAAGCTTATAGTATCAAAATGAAGCTTTGCTGACAGCATTAAAAACGAATAGTAAATTATATGAATACGTTTTTTGTAGCAAGAAAAGGATGCAAAGTTTTACCAACACTTATAATTATTTTCCTACATAAAATATATATTATCTACTATTTACTGTATTTTTTATGTACAACCTCAAGCTTATCTTTTATCAAATTGTTTTGCCAGTCTTTGTTATGAAGCTCAAGTCCTTTATAATATTATCTGAGTTTCTGAGGTTGTCAGATTTCCTCCTCCTTGTCTGATTAAGTCTTCAGAGGACTCACTGACATCTAATCAGCGTATCTCTCTGCTTAAACCGGCAATCAGTGGGGCTTGCCAAAGGGAGAGAAAACAGATTTAGATGCAGCATCCTGTGAAAAACAGGGACGTTTGAGAAGAAAAATATTGCCTTCATTGGCAACAAATAATGTTTTCCAGCTCTGTTTTGTGCACATTGATTTAATAGGTCATTTAGAGACGATGAACAGAGCAGTGTGGTAGTTGACCCTTCAAGAGAAGCATCTTCTCCATGGAGACAAAAGTAACACTTACTCAACTCACCCACATCCTTCTAGTTAAATGCAGCACTCATTACGTTTCTATTGATTCCCTCCGTCCCAATTTGCCAACCAAACTAAATCATCATCTCCTCCAACACCATGTGGGTGCCTAGGGGGGGGGGGGGCGCCCACTGGAGGGGGTTTCGATTTAACTGGTGTTTAATGTAAAATCAATACCACACAGGAGCTTCGGACTTCTGCAGCTGCCAGGAAAACACATCCACTACTAGTAATTAGTGGGAATAAAGACAATCAGGTGAGACGACTCTGTCAGGGAATTGTTGTCATGTGACTGTGTAAATAATGATCCACTTTATATCATTGTGGTATGGTGTTCTGTTAAGTGTAGCCAAACATTTTTATGGGTTCAGCCAGGTACAATGTGGCACTCAAATGCACTTAAAACCAAACCACATATGTGTGATACCAAAGCTTTTACTAGTATTCTCCAGAGGGATACACTCCATTAACCCCCATTTTTTCTTTTTCCTTCCTGTTGTTGAGTGCATTGGCACTTTCTACCAGAATAGTGCAAAATGGATTTTTTTTTAGTGGGGATTAAAGTGAAAGACTTGCAAAGAACTTTTATTTCATATTAGTGTTTTTTCTTTGTCACCACTATGTATGTGGGGCGGCTGTGGCGCATGTATTAGAGCGGGTCAATTCGTAACCAGTGAGTTAGTGGTTCAAGTCCCGGCTCTGGCGTCCACGTGCCGAAGTGTCCTTGAGCAAGACACTGAACCCCCAGTTGCTCCCGGTGCTGCGTCACCGGTGTGTGAATGTGTGAGCGTTTGTGTGAGTGAATGGGTGAATGTGTCAGATAGTGTTAAAGCGCTTTGAGTACACTGATGTGTAGAAAAGCGCTATACAAGTACAAGACCATTTACTTTAATATGTATATTTTGTGCTTTTAAAACTATTCTACAATGCACTAGAGGTGCCAAGGAACGATCAAGAAATTTTTTTCTATAAAGAAAAATAACATAAAACAAAACACAAACACAAAATTATACAGGGATTTGATCTGAACATGTTTTAAATATGCATAAATACACAAGCTGTACTTAAAGGAACAGACACAGATATACAGTAAGCAGCTCTAATAAATTTAAAGCTTGTCCCTTTTTTTTTTATTAACATTTTGATTGAACCTCATTTAGATTAGTTCTGAAGTCGGTGGTTCACCCATGTGTCCACCCCACCATAAAATAAGCACAAACTTACTGATGGGAGAAAGAAAAGTAAGAAAATGTAAACTTTATTGCAACTTTGTCATTCTACATTCTCTGATTTACAGAAAAGGAAACAAAAACAACACTTGTAATGGCACAGTCATTGTAATACTTTCATTGCTGATACTGCAATAATCCAGACACACTGTCCAGATTTACGAGGGACATATCAATAAAGCATATGAGTTGCTGTAGATAAGAAGGAAGGAATACACATCAAAGCTTCTCTTGCATAACAGCCTTCTAAAAGGCATTATCATAGGAACTAGAAAAGCTGCTCAGGTGAAAGGCGGTAGGAAATCACGGTGTGTCCGTGGTACATTCTGCTCTGCCAGAGATTAAGACATCGGAGTGTTCACAACATGCTGCGTTACACTAAGACATTTGGTGATCTGTTAGGTTCATTAGACCTGAGTGTTTGTGCTCATATAGTAAACGCATTAGATTAGTTTGTATTTGTTGGTTTCACTCAAGATACGAGAGTCTGTATCATCTCTGCTGGCCACTTAAGATTGTTTTGTGAAGAACAAACCAAAAAATACAAGTACTGATAGATAACACTGGGATAAACTAACCACATAGTGATGCAACATGGTGTAAAGATTGCATTTCTTTTGAATATAATCACAGAATACGTTTCAATGCGCATTAGGTCAAGGTTTAAAAAGGATTTAGTTAAAATGGCTGAAAGAAGCAATAGATGTAAAAGTGAGCAGTCTAACAAATAAGTAAACACAAGACCCAAAAACAAAAGCACTAAAGCATCTTGCAGGAAACCAATGAAGCTTTTTGCTGCTTCTCAGTCCACAGAAAAAAGTTTGATGTGAGGAGAAATAATTTATAAATATGCAGCACCAATTTTACTTCAATCAGGCAGTTTTCTTTCCTTTTGCACAGGATAAGTGCTATTACCAGCTTCTTATATGGAATCAACGTTTTAGGTTGCAAACAAACCCGTTTTTACAGAAAAACCTGCAAGTTTGTCATGAAAAATAACCAAAGCAGGTCTCAGTTGTTTGAAAAGCCCATTCTGGTTTAACACAAACACATTTGTTGACATTTTCTGGCAAATCCAAGAACAAAGGATTTCTAAAAGGCCTATAATCCCACATGTAGTTATTGCTCACACAAGATTTACAATCTTTACAAGATACAAAGTCATTTTGCCTAGTCTAACTTAGAGCTGCAAATATTGCATGGACTTTGGATAAAAATCTAATAGCCTAAATTAATTTTTAAAAGACCAAATTTTTATCTTTATTTGTAGATTTGGAAATGAAAAAGGAACTTTTACAAATAGTGGATAGAGGCATCTTTCTCTGTATTTGCTGAAAAGGATTTAAAAACACAATTTCACACCTAATGAAAGAAAAATAGGTGTAAAAATATTACTATAGTTTCAATATTTTATGTACATAAAATTTAATGTACTGTCACATTTGTCACATTAAACGTGTTTGTTAATCCGCATTTTTTGCCATGCTATTAAAAGCTATTGTGGAAGTTACAAAGCCACAAGTTGCAGTTTCTTACATTTCAGATATGACTGAATTACCAATATGTATTGTGTATTTGTCTTTTAACCAGTTAATCTAAATGAGTTATCAGTCACAGAACAGGCTGAAACAAAGTCCCAAAAGAAAGCTCTTTTGCAGTGACTGAAAATCAACAATCCACACCAGCAGCTTTGCTGTTGGTATGAAGCAGCACTGGATGTGACAAAAACCATTTAATCACATTTAATAATTAGCATAGTAATAGGTTTGAAAGGATAATATAACCCTTTGATGCTAAGCTAAGTGATGGCATTGCAAACTTTTTATGCTAAGCTAACCCCATCATTAGCTATGCATCAAAACTGGATTCAGAATAATAACTCTTTAAATAGTTTGTTTGAATAGTTTTCTGATGACTGGTTGTTAAAAGAATTGTTGAACGAGTTTAGCTTTCAGCTATGGGCGCAAAAAAGGCTCTTAAGCTTTATGTACTTTCATTTTTACAATGAAGCATATCTTATTAATTGTCAAGCTGTTACTTTGAAAAGTCATTTCCACAACTTTAATCCTCATCTCCAGGGGCTTTCTTTAGAACTTAATTTGACTTATTAAGAAAGAGCACTTTGAAACAACATCATTCAGTTGCTCAAAAACAATAAAAAAGAAAAGAAAAGGAATACCCTCTCCAGCAAGTTGGTAAGAAGGTAAAATCTAATCCGAATGTACATATAGCAGTGGCTTGGCCTCAATTCCTCTAGCATACAGTAGTACTAATGGACATTAAGAGCATGTCCAACAGAGTGGTATATTAACCTTTGCAAGTATGCGTGCATAATGATGGATCCGTTGTAGTGACTATAAAGCAGTGAACTTCAGTAACATGAGGTACATTCGTAAAACATCAGCCCCACAGTCTGATAGGTTCAAGTAAAGCCTTTCCATGAGCAAGCAAGACATGCCACGTTGAGTCTAACCAGTTTGCAGCTTTCCGGGACCTAACTTCTTCCTGGTGAGCATTTCTCTAAAAACTCAACCTTCATAGATTTTTTTTCTCCATTTTTTTTTTATTTGGTCTTCTTGAGTGATTCAGATTCTTTTAAGTAAAAAACGGGGCTTGCTTTGTTCCTCCTGATGAAGAGAGCCAGCAGCGACTATAGGTTTAAAGACTGTAGAAAGGCAGTATGTAAACACACAGATTTGTCGGGGGACTATACACACACACCACAAAAAAAGAAGAAAAAAAAAAGATCAATAGATGTAAAAAAAAAATTAGCCATTATGTAAAACAGATTAACATTTTTACAAAAGAAGAAGACGAAGAAAAACGTCACAGTGGAAACAAAATACAATTTTTGAACTGTAAAGTGCAAGTATAAAAAATACTCTTTCTACATATCATCTCAGGTCAGAACGTGAGACAGGGTCAATGGTCTTTAGTGGAAAAGTGCAAGTTGGGAACAGCACAAGTAATTAAAAAAAATAATAGTAATTGATTAAAAACAGTAACAGGTTAAGTCAGGTGATTCAGTGGATCAGTTGCAGAACTCAGCTTCTCTGTAAGAAAACAGCCACCTCCTCCAGAGGAACCGGGTAGTCCTGCAGAAACGTCCCCCCGTCAAACACCTGCCCGTTCCGGCTGTCCTGCCACTGGAAGCCCCCATCAGGTAAATAAATATCCCTCTGCACTGCCCCCTTTTCCACCACTGGTGCCACTAAGACCTGAAAAAAAAAAGATTAAACGTTTATCTAAAAAGATCTCATATTAAAGCTGGAGATGTAACAGCGCATATGATACGGAAAGAAGGAAGCTTAATGTCCCAAATCAGAACAAAAGGAATTCACCTCGTCTCCGATGAGGAACTGGTCATCAATGGTGAAAGTCATGGGGTCATTGGGACTGAGCCACCACATGGACCGATAGATGGGATTTCCCGTCATCTGCCATTCCTCTGCATACTTCTCTATCAGCGGGACCACTTCCTTCTGGTGCTTCATAATGTAGGTCCGAGTTAGGTTAAGCACCTGAATCATGAGACGGGACAGATCATAAACCTAATGAGGATTGCAGAATTTAAAAAAAAAGAAAAGAATTGGGACAAAAAGACCTACTTAAAATGGATAAAGAGGGATTACTGTCTGCTTTTTGTCAAGCTGTACTTTCATTCAGAGGCACTACTGATATTCAGCCAAATACATAATTTAAGAAATGAAGAACTGAGGGAACTAAAGCAATAAAAAGAAATATCATTTTGTCTACTAAATTATCCTACAAGGACTTCAGAACAAACAACGCTGACCACGAGGTTTGCTGTGGACATTTGTGTCCTACTTTCAGTCGGACACGCAGATGAATATAAGCTATTAACACTATCCATGATTTTTCTCCTGTCTTCCTCCAATGTAACAACTTTAGCATTCCTAACAGGGTCACATCCTCCTCAGTGTCCCCTGACTAGCACAAAACCTGACCACAGCTATAAAAATAAAAAAAGAAAAGGTTTTTCATGAGCTGGAATTGGGAGAATTCGCACTAACTTGAATCCGAGCCCAGGTTTGAGTGGATTTGCCAGGCATGCATGTGGCTTTTGGCCTTTTTTACTGCTATTCCAGTCCAGCGCAGTCATTACTGTGACCTGTCAATGACTTAGCAAAGTGTCCAACTGGAAATAAAATACAGTAAAACCCATGCAATGCAGTGGCGTGATCTCCTACCTCTCACTTCATTTGACTTCATAAACACCAAAATGGAAATCTTGCTGCTGTCAAAAGTCTGGCCGTCCAAAAAAACCCATTTAATCTCTGTCACGCAACACAAGTCACCACCAGAATGTTTTTCTGCTACTGGAAAAATACAGCTGATCACTCCCACTCTGTCACAACTTGTCGATTACTCATGGAAATTTTAATTGCAACAATAAAGTATTTTCCAAGACTTGTCATCCAATTCATTATCATTCCAGCTGAGGTGGCCCTCGAGAGTGAAAGTGAGCCATAAATCTAGAAAAAGGGTTGTAATTCAAAACAGATGGCCTCTTAACCGCAGGTGAAAAATCACGAAAGGACACACGAGGAACAGGGGTGGAAAGCCTTCATCCTCTCAACAAACATTGATTGTTTTAGGAACCTGGGACCTGAGTGTCCAAAATATCAGTATCTATCACCGGAGACGGTTTGCCTTGTTTTCCTGCTGCGTGCAGAGGATAGCATCCCCAGTTTCCAGCGGAGAAGGCGGCATTAGTTCTGCCTCTCATGTCAGGTCTGAGTTTCGATACATGGAGTCTCAGCAGGACTAAAACTCTTCAGCAAAAGCATCTGTGGGAACAGTACTGGCCCTCCAATCAGAGGGGTGGCAGCCGGGTCAATAAACTGCATCTCTAAAGTCTTTTTTCACCAGTATCGTGTGAAGGATGACCTACTTCTTTCTTGTGGAACATCTTATTGGCATCAGCTGAAACAACATAAACCTGCTATGCTGTCATTTCTCTTTTCCGGTGGATGTCTCAGGTGTTCATGTCGTCCATGTCGATGGTGTTTATAATGTGTGTTAGTTTTATAGTTACATATACCTGGTCGTCTCCGTAGACCCAGGGTGGCGTGTGGAAGCTGATAACTGGGAGAAAGGCTGCAATTTCCAGCCAACGGATGAACAACTCCTCATCTGTGACCAGGTCTCCTGACAGGGAGCCTCCTGTAACAGGAGGATCAAGCAAGAAGAGTCACCTTTTAGTAATAAGATGTTAGAATATATGTCTGTCTGTATGAGCCTCAGCATCAGGGGAATCATTTGCATCTTTTTTGTGTCCAATCAAAAGCAGATTTCATCAGATGTCATCGTGTCACAGGAGATGGGGAAAAAAAGCTGCACATAGGTTGTTGTATTACCTACTGCATCGGGAATGAGGAAGTTGTATCCCAGCAGAGTGTGGTGCAGCAGGGAGGGGATGACGGCCCTCAGCCCCAACGAGCTCCAGTCAGACTCCAAGGGGGTCGTCTTCACAAACAACGGCTTGTGGCTTGATCTGAATCACACAATAAGCGTCGTATGACACATACTGTATATGTATAATTATGGAACATGCACAAAATGGTTGATGTTCAAGAAAATCACCGTGTTCCTGCCGTCATGATGGTGCTGATATCTCCCAATCTCGTGGCCACATCAGCTAGAAGTTCAATGTACTTGTCTCCACTTAGAGCCTGTGGTGGACGCAGGGCCTGCTCCTCAAACAGATTCCCCTCGCCCCCCTCCAGCACGATGTACTCCATTCCTAAATGGGCCTGCAAGGATCCAACCCTGTCCAGGAACCAGCTCACCGCTCCTGGGTTCGTGAGGTTCAGCTTCACGCAGAACTTTCCCTGCCACTGACTCATCACAGGGATCTGGATGGGAGAACAAAAACGAGTGGATTTTAGGATGAAGTGAAAATCAAGTCCTGTGTCTCAGATGCCAGATTTACATATCTACTTTATTAGACCATTAATAAAGCGACCGTGCACCCAACAACAGCAAAAAATGAATTCCCACAGTGATGGTTTGGTGCCTGTGAGGTCTCACCAGCTGTCCCTGTGGGGCTGAAGGAAGACTGAGCCAGAAGGCCTCGGTGCCATCGGTGAGAGAGGTGTGGAACTGTGTGGTGTCCACACCCAGGAAAGGGGACAGGGTGATGGAAATGTTAAGAAGCTTGACAAGTGGGAGGTCCCTGGTCAGTCTCTTGGACATCCCCCTTTTCCTGGTGTTGAGGTAGTCATGGTCCTGCACAGGGCGATACAGAATGATACCACACGTTGATGCGCTCTTTGACAACATAACCTCTGGCAAAACCTTTTTTTTTGCATTTAAAATGTTGTTTTTCATGTTAAGGACTTTAGATCACATAACTGCGGAACAACATCTCTGGAAGGGCTAACATGTGGAGGTGAAGGAACTGTGGGAGGAGAGGACAGATTATTCTGCAGACTTTGTTGCTCTGCATATTTTAAGAAGAGAAACAAAACAAATAAAATAATACTTTATTTATAGTTTATAAATTACGCTAACTGTTCACAATCAGCAAGTCCTTCTCACTGAATCTGCAGTAAAACAATTGTTCTATGTAAAGCTTCATAGTTTATGCTACTTGACTCGTTTTTTTATGTCCCACAAAACACAAGATTTACAGAAACTTTTGTTCCCTAACAGGAATCCATCCACTGAAACAAACCATTCCTCCCATTTCGCGCCTCCTTTCTTTTTCCTTTCCCACCAGCTGAGCTGGAAACAAGAACATACTGTTACTACTGTGTTTGTACAGCGTATTCATAATCTCTGAAGTCCTTTGTCAGGTGGATTATGTGAGACTCCTCAGTACTGTTGCAAGCTCCTCAGCTCACAGTGCCGAGCTGGTGTCAAGATCACCTGCTTGTGTTAGTCTTGGCTGAGATCCCTTCAAATCACAACACAGCCAGTTCTTCACCATCCTGCAGCACCATAGTCAGAGCAGCTTGAGATCGGTTACAAGACGCCGGGTTTGTTTTCTCTCAAGTGTATTTGTTTTGTGATGGAACATCACCAGGTATTGAGAAGGATCCACTCCACTCTGGAAATCGGTCAGGTTCCATGCAGTTTGCAACAACAGAGGAGTTTACCAAAGCCAAACAGAGCATGAACCGAAAGGGCTGATTGTGCAAACATTAAAAGCAAATAGCAACATGTAATTACTGCAAAATAAAAGAATAAAAAAGAGCAAAACATTTCTTATTTGCAAGAATTATCGCTGCAAGAATTTAAATGAACATGAAGCTACAATTGGTTACCCAGAAACCCTTTTAAAAAAAGCACAGAGGACTGGTGAAAACTCATTTAGATGTGAATAAATGACTCGCTTTGAGGTCAGAAAATATCCTTTCATTTTCATGTAACTAGCTGATAGTTTGACCTGAATGCTCTGTGGTCCCGCACAGATCATTTAGCCCAACCAGCACATCTTCAGCACATTGCCTGGGGTTGTTTTATCTGCAAATATAACAATAACTAATGGCTAATATTCATTCTGGGCACATGGCATGTTATACAGAGTTCACCCTGACACTGATTATATTACATTTTCATTAGCTGTTTTAGCAAAGCAGATTTACTGAGATTAAAATAGATTAACAGTAAAAAAAAAAAAAAAAAACACAAATCAATATGCAAGATATAATAAAATAATTATTTTTATATGTGACTCAAAGATAATGGAAAGGTTACCCTATCATACCAAATTCATAGTTTATATTGGGAAAGCAAAAGAGATGAAAAAAATGTTATCCTTGATGGTCTCGTGACAAGAACAGCTTTGATGCAGGGGTTTGTGAACCTGCTCTGTGATGACACGTCTCACCGTGGATGGCTAAACGCCGCATGCACACACATTTTAAAGAACGTTCTTTTCATTCTCTGGGTGACTAAATTTGATGCCATTCTAAATAAATTGATCTAAACATAATATTCTTTTAGAAATGGACCTTCTGGTCAGTATGTTTGTGATATTACTGGTACTTCCAGGCACCTTCTGCAAACCGAGCAACTTTAAATCTAAATCGGCTGATGGTTTGAACATATATTTAGGTACCCTAACACTGTCTTTTGCTCTCCATACCATACTTTTGTACAAATAAGTTAGTACGCTTCATAAATATGCCTCATTTGTTAAACTTGAGCTAGAAATCTATCTGGACTCTAAGAGAAGAAGCCGTGCAGTTCAGCAGACAGTGAACAGCATGTACCATATCAGAGAGGAGGGTGGTGGAATGTTCATTGAGGCTGATGACTCCCTCCCCCAGCTGGTGTCTCCTCAGGCGATTAGAGAAGGTTCTCAGCTCCCTCTCTACCTTCGGCCCTGAATCCACATTAGTGAGCAGCTTCCAGAACGGCAGCCTATAAGGCAGAGAATGATCATGGACCTGCCCCTGTGCAAAAACGGCATGCAAAGTTAATTTCTAAACCCAACTCACTGCAGAGCTTTCATGTTCGGTGTCTCCCTGCTGTGCTCGGAGAGCCGTTGCATCGTTTGTCGTTGAGCAGCTTTCACATTGTGGGCCACACACACAGTGTACTGCAGTGGGAGACGCTCCATACTAGGCAGTGACTGCAGGCAGAACTGCTGCTGGCTGTCCACCCCGATCTGCAGGGGGATGTCTGCAGATACAAGCACCGTGACACCTGCGCGGAAGGAAGCATGGAGCGTGGAGATTATCAGCTTTATAAAACAGTTTGAGTTCATAAAATCACTGTGCAGATGACAAACAGATGCAATAAGATGGTCACAGTTTGTTTTAGCTTTTCATCTCTTTAAGGTTTAATCTTAAAGAGGTGTAAGTAAGACGCTCCATCACAGATTCCTCCTATATGTGAGTGTTACTGAGACTAGGATGAGTGTGTGGAAGATAGAAAGCAGTGTCAGGTGATATCGCTCCACTCAGATCTTAGAAAAACTCTCCCTAGAAAGATATATAGAGGTACAGGCTTGAGTTTACGACAGGACTGCTGGCAAATGGTCACACAGCAGGACAACTATAAAAAAAGGTTGGATTGCAGGAAATCTATCAGGAGTAAAAGAAAAAAATGATTGTTTTATGTGTTATTTATTTTCTGGTGGATTGAAAAGCGAGCGATAACGATGCCCTGTGTCGCTTTTTCCCTCTCAACTCAGAAACAAACACCTGAAAAGCTTTAACCTGTAAAGCCGGTTTAGGTTTTCTCCCATCCATATACAGCGCTCGAGCAGGGAAATGTTTATCCATAGCAGAAATTTGTGTCAGCAGATGTAGTTGCCCTGTAAGGAATGCCTCTACCCTCTCAGGTTACCCTTAACCTCAACCACTGCTCCCTCAGCCTGACTCCCACCTTTCTCTCTCCTAGCTGTCCTCTCCTCCTCCATGCTAAGAGTCCCATCTTAGGTCGGCAATCCTTGGTCCAGCATTGACCTGAACCATCAGACTTGGACACAAAGGCCCCAGCGAGCAGCTCAAAGTGTCCAAACCTGGGAGATTTGTCGCTGATCTATAAACAGATGAGACAATCTGAGTAGCTTATCTTGCTTTGGTCACCCTCTCTTGTTTAAATACGCTTACTGGGACCAGGAGCAGGCAGGATATTCGTGTACCGGTTTATAATGAGCTTAATAGTTTCACAGATCAGAATTTAAGTAGCGCATAAAGCCAGTGAAGAGACTTCAACTGCAGGGAAATTCTCACGTGTTTGCAATGGATAATGTCAAAGAGATACTGGTAACACCTCAGCTGCTTCTCACAAGGTATTAGGTCACCACCCCACGGCTTCTTACGGATTCATATGCTGCAGATAAACATAGATTTTTTAAATGAAGTATTGTTACATGCATTATATATTATATAAAGTCTTTTCCTGCCTTATAACATAAAGAAGGAAAAAGTTATCACTGGATCAGTTTAATAAAGAAAGGATATTATAAAACTGTATATATTGGAGGTGAAAGTGGGTCAGGAGAGGAAATGTTACAGCTTTATGGAAGGATGGAAGTGAAACACAGGCAGTGGAAATAGCAGCAATGAGAGCACACCAGACACCCAGCAGCCTCACAGAAAGATGTGCAGATACAGCAAGCTGCGTGTGTTTCACCAAAAGTGCACACGGGATGGAAAGTGGAGTTTAAGTTTGCAAGATTGACTCCTCGTGTCACATTTATTCTTTGTGGAAAATTATGATCCAGCGCTTCAAAGCACGCTCTATAACTGCTGCTCCAACCTTTCCATGTAAACATGAAGGTTTAGGGGTGAAATGGATGAATCTTATGTTTGTGTTCACACAATTCAGGCCATTTGGCATGCAGCAGGATGCAGTCGTGCTGTCTCAGCATGGTTATACGAGCGCTGTGCCGTGTAAAACGGCGTATTTGTGGATGCCAGATGAGAGGACTGTGTCGTTTGAAGAAAGTGACGCAGGTTTGAGGCCTTGAGTTACAGCCAAGGTGGGATGCCGGGAGGAAACGAATGGGGCGACCCTATTTTTAGAACAATTTCTTAAAAATTCCAAGCTTCCCACAAAACATTTTCCACAAGCTCCCAAAAGTGAAATTATATGGCTGCCTGAAAGTAACCCTCACCTTCAAAGTAGCAGCAAATCTATTAGGATAATGAAGTTTAACGGAGAGAGTCGAATGATTTGACACATGCATTCCTCAATTTTACAGTTGTTACGTGAACGCACAAATCAAATTACCCTCGGGCACAAGTGGACGTGCGTGCATTTTCTCACACCCTCTTGTTTTATGGGAAAGACGTCGAAGAAAAACAGGACGGGACTTATAGGACCGTAAAGATTTGGCACTTCCTTTCACTCAGTCTGAGGTGAGCGTTTGGAGGTGGCGGCGGAGGTGACCCCATGCACCTTCTCGAGGGTCAGGAAGGTTTTAATGTGGCGTCTAGACCCTCAAAGAGCAGCTGGTCTGAATGGAAAATGCTGCAGCCTTACTCCCTGCTGCTGCAGACCAGATGGACTGCAATGCTTTACCCGTCATATTTATACTGTTATTTATGACACCTGTGCATGCTTACAGACCTGGCTGCGGTTAGAAAGTATGCATTCAAACACCTTCTATGTGAGTGTATGTGTCTGGGCGGGGGGGGCTTGGGCATGAATTTTCTTAACAATGGAAAATTTGTTTCTGTGCCCAACCTCAAGAAATTGATGGCCACAAAAGTGAGATGGTGCCATGGTAGTAAATTTCCAATCCCTGCTATTTGCTCATCTCGTCACTCAGTTTATTTGTTTCAGTTGTGTGACCCTGTGTTGTGTGTAAAAGTCTTCATCGACAGATTTGATGAGAAAATTCCTTATATCGGCCTGAGCTGATGAAGTTAAAAGAAAGAAAGAAAAGTTTCCTGATTATTTGCAGAATAACTTAGGGCTGAATTTATTCTGCACTGTAACTGCAAAAACACAGAAGTTGCTGCATCGTAATGCATTTAAATGTCCTGTTTATTGGCTGATTTTAACACCTCATTTGTTTGAGAGAATTGAGGTTTTAGAACAGCTGAGCTTTGAATGATCGACTGAGCAAAACAACAACCACGACTGCTTTATTTTTGTTCTTATTTTATGACGTTAGCTTTTGTTTACATGCGATAAACACTATGATGCACATAGCTGCTCAGAAGCTGCTCTATAAAATGAGCTGAAAGGAATCCTACACTTATTTGTTTTTGGACACATTTTCCTGGTAGAATTTGACAACCAGGCCATAAAAAAGGAGCAATATCAAATCCTGATGTAACATTGAGCCCATTGATGTGATCAAAACATCAGGTTATTGTGAAAAATCAAATAGTTTTTAACATTATTATATTCAAAGCTTGTTTTCATGAACACAGTGATGACACAGATAACAAGCCTGCAAAAAACCTTTCCCCGTGTTGTGGTCTCCTTCATTTTTTTCATGCACAGATATAAAATAACTACAGAAATCAGATATAAGGCCATGTACAGAAGCTTTAGAGATCATTTTCATGATCTTAATATTTACTAAAACGACTTTTTGTAGGTATGTAAACGGACCCATTGTTAAAATATCTGCTGAAGCCAAACATGACTTTTACCTAACCCTAACCAAGTAAAGGTGCTGCTCATTGATCTAAGCACAGTAAGAAAACCAGTGGAACAAAAGAAAGAATGGTGTAAAATTAAGCAAATAAATAAACAAACTTTAACCAAACACTTAGAAAACAGAGTAAACATCTATATGTTCTCATTTCCTCACATTCCTCTTTTTCTTCTCTTTTAATTAAATCTTTTCACTCAGAAAACTAACATTATAACAGTTCCCCCCCCTTTTTTTATGGGTTTTCTGTGTTTATTTTCCTCATTATTTCGGTTCTGTTACATTTTGCTCTCTTGATTGGAAGGCTGTTGACTCAAAAAAAAATCAGGAGGAAATCAAAATTCACTGTGGTTTCATAACTTTAATGTGCATTTCTACGTTCTGCTGGAAAGGCCGACCAATGAGCAGCAGAGTTTTGTCCCACATGGAAAAACTGAGTCAGAGAGGAAAACAAAGGGAAAGGAACTGATGAAGATGAGGCAAAAAGAAGGTGAAGATAAACTAAATGGTTGGGAGGTTGTGCCCGTGTGTACACAGCACACACACACACACACACACACACACACACACACACACACACACACACACACACACACACACACCGATGTGTATTCAAGATCCGATAAGTCTAATGGCACAATCATCCGTTCGCTTTGTGAGGAATAAATGCTAAATAATTTATTTACCTGAATCATTTAGTTAAATAGAACAGATTTATTAATAGAAACGCTGAACAATGAGATTTTTCCTCATAATTCTGTCATAAATATTCTAATTTTCATCATATTAAAGCAGAATTTAGGGCCTGGATTGTGTTTTTGTAAGATTCACACAAAATGAAATTGTTTGCATGTTATGTAAAATGACTAAAAGTATTTAAAAATATCTTTATAGTTAAAGGTTGATGCATTTATTATTAAGCAACAGTATTGAATATCTGGATTTTGTATATTTCCATCATGGATCAACATCCTTTTTAACGTTGTCAAGCTGAGGAGGAGCAAATGATCGATGTCATGATGTGTGTCAGCAGAGTTTGATGAAACTGTAAGTCAGGTGTATCTCGAGTTGTGTGCAGGAGCAGTTAAAGTGTGTGAATGCTCCTGTGTGGTGTGTGAGTAGCAGAGTATGATGGATGTTACATCCTCTAATGCAAAAGACGAGGCCAGCTATATGGGAATACTTCCATCCTGCAAAATGTGTCGTTTTTTTTTTTTTAAAACATGTAAGAGCGTAGTCATACTACCACGGTACAGCGTGATAGCAGGATGTTTTTGCTCAACGTTATCACACCGTCAGAATTTCATAACGCCTCTCTCCCCAGCTCCTCCAAACGATTCAGCTCCTCTCATCCATTTTTCATCGCTCAGTTGTTTTTAGATGAAGGCAGGTGGAGCTGGGACAAGTTTCTCCTGCTGGAAACATTCTCAAATGTCACATATACTCTGCATCTGGTCACCTTGCTTAACTCCTAGCTCTTCTTAGTTTTGTGTCTCCTTGACTAGAATCACCTGTGCATTATGTTTAATTTGTTTTATTGCTTTCCATTTAAATCTGTTTGTCTTTCACCATCTCCAGAGGTCCTCTGAGGTTAGCAATACCAGTCACACCCGACACTTTCCACTACATTTACAATGTGCTGGCTAACTAGAGCTAGTGAAGACAGGTCACATGCAAACACCTCATATATGCAACAGGCAAGAGGTTCAAACAGCTGTGCTAATATTATATTAAAACAGTTTGTTCCCCTGAAACAGAATCAAGAAGCAAAGCGGCATCGCAGCTCTGCTGATGACTCAGTGGAGGTTTTTTAAGAACACTAATATTCACAACTATTTAAATATTTTGTATATAAATGTGTTTTTTTGTGTCTCTCTTTTAGAAAACATAAATCACGAAGCAAGTGTGTTTTCCTGACTAAATAGAGAATTAAGGCACTAAAGTAGAGTTTAAGTTAAAAAAAAAAAAACACAAACATAAATAATACATATTGTCAGTACAAATTACAATATCTAGATGAAAAAACATTTTTGTATTTGATCCTGGATTTAATTTGTGTCAATAATAAGTAATTTAATTAATACATCATACAAGAAATAAACTGGATTGATTAGATCTTTTTATTTGACTGAACAAATAAAGAAGAATTGATTTTCTAAATAAATACATTTTGTGTGTTTATGGTTAATAAACAAAGAGTAAATACATGACAACATTATGTACACCTGCATACTTGTGTGTTTATATTTTGTTTTTTCATGTAAAAGTAAAAATGACTGCTTATAAAATGTAAGTTGCTTTGGATAGAGGCATCTGCCAAGTGACTGTAGAATAGAATAAAATGTAAAGCACGTTGTGTTACTAAATTGCTGGAATTGTACTCTGGTTCTTACTGTTAGCAACACTCCTAATTAGCACACAATGCGCTAGAATTAGAGCCGTCCCGATACTATTGGCTAATATCGGCATTAAAATGTAATCTGGGAGAAAATTAGTATTAGTTTTTCTGAAGACAACATGTGCATGTTGTATATAAAAATCTTCAGCTTCATCTCTTCTAACTGAGAATGATAAAAATATAAAAGATGTCATGTAAAGTTTTCCAGGTATGTTTTTGCTTTGGAAAAACTTACAGTAAAATCCAGCGGCAATGACATCATCAAACTGCTTTGTGACTTTCATGATTAGGAGCTTGGAAAAATACCTGTCTATGTGTCTTATTATTTTAAAGTCTCTACAGACAATACATTTTCTGCAATATGGATGACATTTCATTATGAAATGAACAAAATCAACATGTCAAATATTGGTAACGAAGCCAGTATTGAACATTCCTGGCTAGAATTATTACCTACACCCACTTTATTTAATGCTAGTTTAAATTAATAAAATGAATGAGCCTTTCATCAACATTTTATTATATTAATAACCTGACTGTTACACAGCTGAAAATGTATTTCATCTAATACAAATGGTATTACACAACAGCTCTGACCAAAAGCTAGCTTTAAAACTTGGTTTTATGTTTTTAGGCTGCTTTGTTGTTAAATGATGAACCTTAAAATTTTCACTGATGTCAAGGTTCAATTGTAATTCTTCATAGGAGTCATGAAGAGTATTCATACTGTCATGTTATTCTGCAGAACAAATATGCATCTGATTGAAGTTTTTCATTCATTCATCCATTTTTCACACTGCTTAGTCCATCCAGGGTCATGGGTAGCTGAAGCCGATACCAGCAATGAATAAATAATCCCAAACATTTTTAAAACAGTGCAATAATTAATGTTCAGTTTGAATAAAGAAATTCAAGTAAAGCAGTTTAATGAGAGATGCGGTCTATAAAGACGCATTTTACACAATATTGATCATGTTTTTATAGTGATAACACAGGATTGGATGAGCACCAGCATGGTCTTTCTGCTATTCTTGTAAGCAGGCATGTTGCCAGATTTCCAGTTGCCACATAAGGATCAAAATATTGTAGTGCTGTATTGCATGTCAATAAATATATGTCATAAAAAATCCTGTTTTTCTTTAGAGGTAAGCCTAGTTATTATATACTCTGATGCATGTTTTTGAAAATGTACAAAATACAGACAAAAATACAGTTTATAAAACTGTCTGGTAAACTGAAACGCATGTTCCAGTCCTGTGCCATGCACATGACAGCGTTCATAGCAGCAGTCTTTAGAGACCAGAGAGAATTAAGACTAGATAAAACGTCCATTGCAAAGCCTTTGCTTCCTTGCTTCACTCATGGTCACAAGTTTGTTGTCATTAATTTATGTCGATCATCCAGAAAATGAGCCATAATTTCTAAAAAATTTGAAACCTGACGGAGGATTGATTCCTGTCGAACTGGTTCAGAAGTCTTTCTGTATCTGTGCAGAGATAATAGTGACCTACTCCACCACTCCCACTGACCCATAATGATGGGCTGATGATGACCATTCAATTAGATAGCAACTGAATTGGGTGGATGCTGCACTAAGCATCTAAGTGATTATATATCAGAACACAAAATCTTGTTTACACAGGAAAAATAATGATTATGTTACTAAGAAAATGGATAAAAGTTTATTTTGGTATGAAGAATAGAGCATGAGTGCAATCATTTATGATAACTTGATCTGACTGATCTTTATGTTAAATAATGATTCAAATAAAGCAAATAGATTTTAAAGGGGTAAAAATTATTCTCCCTAAAAAGAAATGATCATATTATGTGACTCTAAGAGTCAAATAATAGTCTCCTTGAACATGTGTATGTAATTGTTTACTTGATAACACTAAAACAGCCTTTTTTTTGTTCTCAATGGGATATAATTGGGATTTAATTTGGATTTCATTAAGATTTAATTTGATATAATTTGTCATTTTTTTGTGATGTAATTGGGATTTATTGGGATTTAATTAGGATCTTACTGTTATATAATTGTTATTTATTTGTGATCTAATTGGAGTTTAATTATTATTGAACTGGGATCTAATTGGGGTTTAATTATAATTTAATTGGAATTTTATTGTAATTTAATCGGAATCTAATTGGGTTTTAATTTTTATCTAATTTGGATTTAATTGGGATCTAATTGTGATTTAATTTAGATCTAATTGGGATTTAATTGTGACCTAATTGTGATCTAATTGGGATCTTATGCACATGAATCTAAATGTTTACATTATCCTGATACTTACTCTTTCCTTTTCTTACAACGAGGAACAGGGAATTAAGTCACGAGCCCTTTATGCTTCTACAAGTATTATGTAACAAAGCAAATGTGAGTGAGTGCACGTGGGCCTTTGTTTCTCAGTGTCTGAATGAATGAGCTTGCAAACGGTTGTAGGTTTGATGTTATTTTGTGATGATAAGTAAATTCATCCAAAATGAAGATGCAATCTTGACATGTTCTGCTCTCAAACTTGCAGAAATGATTACATAAGTTGGATGATTTTTGTTCTTTCTTTTGGTCATGGAGCATCGAGGATTTCCTGGACCACAGGGCACTTTTGTCTATCTGAAGCTAGATGACCTTGTAGGGTATAGTGGCTTGTTTTCATCTTGTTGCTTGTCTTTCTTCACTTCAGCCTCATGTCTTTTTTTTAATTCCCGTGCACCTGAGGGACGAATATGTTGCAAAAGCAAAACAAAAACCAAAATGTCTTGTTGCTTGTATCAGTCTAAACACACTTCAAGAAAAACAAAATGTTTGACGCATTTTTTTTTTTAAAAAAAAGGTTTCCAAACAGATATCAGGTTTAATTCTTTTTGTTTTTATTTACATTTTGCACTACATCCTAAGTGAATACCAGTAATCTCATTATGGCAAAGTCTTTGAGAGAACAAGGATTGGTTGGTTTAAGCTCAGACGCTAAACACCAGATTAAGACAACCGGAGAGTCCAAAGTACCAGCGCTTAATGCTGAACTCCACCACCAAACACATGTACACATTCCTCATCCGTTACTTAAACCGTTCACATCCGCTCGTGGTCCCTGCCTTCCCATTTTCCCCCTGGGATAAAATCTAACACCCCAAAAATAACCTTGTGAGTTATACCAGTCAGCAGGGGCCTCATCCAACTTGCCCTTTTAATAGAGACAAAAGGCAATCACACCAGTATCCCTAAGAGTTCATTTAAGATGCTAAAGGTGGTTTATGTCTCTTTGTTGTCTGATCTCTAAATTAATAAACTGAGAGGCCACAGACAGTATAGTGTAACACTCTATTTATGGGGCAGCCAATTCATTCAGTCACTTATGGAGATGCTACTTCTGGAGCCATTTTTTTCCCAAGTTCAAACACAAACACTTACATGGGAGGTTGAGGGGGTAAGAAAACACAAGACTTCCCCCAAGCCCTGGGATTCATGGTGGACATTGTATACCCACTGATGTGTGGTCAGACTTCCTCCAACAGCTGACTCTGTGTTTGTATGTTACAGATTTTTAAAACATCTCTTTTTTGTGTGTGGATAAAAGTTGTCCCCCAGATTATCCTAAGCCATAAATGGATAAAATGATCAGTCCTATCGATGACATCCTACCTGATGAGCCCAGGAAGTAGCGCTCCAAGGCAGAGCCAAACCCAGAGGGTGTATCTCTCAGATTGCTGACAATGAAGGGCTGCATCGTGGCGTTTTGATCATTTATTGGCCAGGTCTGACCCCGTACACTGGCACCACCATACCAGGATATGTTGGCCATAGAGAAACAGTCCTGAAAGGAAAAATATAAGCATGGAAACTGAGGTTTATTAGGCATCTATAAGAACTTCATCTTGAGCATTAACACAGGAGCCAAAAGATTTTTTTTTCTCTAAAATATGTAAACATGCCATGGTTTTTTCAAACTATCCAATGTTTCACATCCGGACAACTTTCCCAATAATGTAAAACACTACAGTGTTAGAAAGTTTGCCACCCAGAAGGGATTTTCTAAGTCCACCTCAAAATGTACAAACTGAAAAGCTCGTTTATTCCATGTCAGCAAACCTGAGCTCTGCTGCCAACTGGTCACCTGAAAGGTTCTGGGCAGGATTTTGGAAATAGGACAATGAAAGCAACTTGGGCATGGAAAGATTTGCTGGAAGCAGTAGCGCCACATGACAGGGAGTTATGGTGAGGAATGTTCCAGCAGAGACAGATTAACCTCCCCAAACATCGCAAATGTTGGGCCTTTGATCATAATTAAGAAGGGTGGAATGGTGTACAGAGAGTACTATACAGTGTGCATGGAGTAGATTTGATAGGGAATATGGCTGCAGTTTGTGAGGGGGCTGAGAAAGAAGACAAACCAAATAATGAATCAATGAATCACTCAGGATTTGCCATTTAAATCACAGCATCTCAATTAAAAACTGCAGCAAATTTCACAAAACCTTTTCACACAAATTAAAGCAGATTAGGTGACAAAAACTGTTTAAAAACATAATTTGGGATAATCTATATCATCCATCTCCTTTTAAAGGTCTAGAAAATAACGACGGAACAGGTTGTGGTTGAAACCAAGCATCTTAAACTGTCATTGATCCCTGATATAAAATCAATCTGAAAGATTTAGGTGAGCTAAATGCCATATTTCACAAGGCAGAATCAGGTCGGTTACCTGTATTTCAGAAGATAATAAACCAACAAGTGGAAGTTTGAAGCCTGAAGCATGAGTAAAACTACATGTTGCTGTGCAGATCAGACCATGAATGCACACTTACCTTCAGCTCCACATGGCAGTGCACCGGCGTCCAGGTCATCATGTAGCACTCCGTCTCTGCATCCTCATCCACCTCCAATGAGATCTTCACCTCGGCCACCGAATCCCACGTGTAGCAGAACTCAGTTTTATTAAGCCAGCACAGGTTCCTCACGAAAGGAACATCGACATCGGGGGTCCCCACGTTCCCGACATCTATCTCCACGTAGGTCTTTTCCTCCGTGAGAGTCTGTATGACCAGTGAGTGGGTTCTCCGCTCCCAGATGAGTCCACTAAAAGTCCCCCTGAGGATCCAGTTTTTGTTAGGCTGGTCCACCACTTGCCAGTATATGATCCCAATTGTCATTACAAAGAAGACAGCTACACCCAGACAGGCTATCGCTCCTTTCCAGGTCTCGTTAATTTCCTTCAGTCCCGTGTCCCATGTTACCTCCGGGATGGGACTCGGGTTCCTATTTCGAGCGTGGGGCATGTTGTTGTTTTTAGATCAGCAAAAAAAAAAAAGAAAAAAGTCAAACACAAAAAAGGCAGCAGAAAATCCTGTTTGAAAAACCCCTCTGTTGCTTCATCATGTAACGGTGTTTGCAGTGAGGCTACAGCGCGAGCCAGTCTACTCTTTACCGTTTACGTGCGCAATTGTGCCAGCAGCACTGACCTGTCATGTGAGGGAAGCTGTGAGAAAAACAAATCACAGCCAGAAAGTGTCAGTGTTTGGATGAATAATTGACTTACCACACACTGCGGCTGCTTTAAAGGAGCTGGAAATGTAAATTGCATTGGCTGCTCATGAGACGCCACAAGCCGGGTTTGGCAGCAATGCCTAAAGGCTCCCTAAGACGCTGCCCTGCGTGTCCCTTCACTTTCTAACGTAACACCGGGTTGTTTTCCTCGGGGGACCGGTGGAGAGGTAGAAACGGGGGATCGAAAGGGTTTGACAAAGTTTTGGAGTTGCCCGCTGAGGTGACGAGGCCACGAACAACCCGGAGAGGAGGGAACCCCTTCATGCGTGCTCGCAAATGATCCCTGCGCTCTCCGTGCGTAAAATGTGTGTGGAGTCGCTATCTCGTGATTTGGTGGACAGTGAGGACATCATTTGGACATGCCATGCCTTACAAACATGTGATCATGTGATAGTTAATATTTTGTTGGAAAGCTAAATGAGATAAATGTATGCAGAACTCGGCACCAGTCTGTGCAGCCGAGCGATGTGGGTTTAGTTTGGTTACATCTGATAAGCTTTAACATCAAAGTTTTAAAAGTTTTTTTTTCAATGCATGATAATCTACTCGTTAGATTAAGCCACTTTGTGTCATAAAGGAAGAAACTGTGTATGAAATAAAATCAGCATCCTAAATTAGTTTTCATCTTTAGAGCCAAGAGATAATATTAGACATTATGACAGATCGTCACATTTCTGAATGGCAGAAAACACCATGAGAGGTCTCTGAAACTGCACACAGATTAACTTTTTCTCTAAAAAAAACAAAACAAACATGTCACAAAGTCTTGATGAACTTCCTTTGTTGGAGAACAACTTTATTTGGACACAAATCCATTTTTTTGTTCCACAGAAAATGCCAAATTGTATAATTATCAAAAGTACACTCCAGTTTTACACAACCATACATTTTTTATACTTACAAAATAAGTATATTTTCATTTTTAAAAAAGAGGGGAAATTGGAGTATTCTAATGCTTTTAATTGCTGGTGGTGCAGCCACAAGTTACTGATAGATTATGTAAAAAAAAAGAAGCAAGCATTAATTGCATTTATGTTTATTAATGTACCATTTTCCTAATATGTGCTGGATTTATAAGTTTATCATTAGTCTTATTCGCATTTCAAATGCTTTGGTTGATGTCCTGATAGAGTTATGATAAGAGCCACAACCCAAAACTCAGCCAGTGGAGAAATTTTAACAGATTTATTTAAACAACAGGGGTGTTGGAGCCGGTCTGGTGTACCAGAGGTCCAGAACACAAAAAATCCCAGAGATGAGCCAAAAAACAGGGATGAAAGGAAGTGAGGGTGACAAAAACATTTACCAGGGGCTGGGGAAATAAACAGCTTCAGATCAGTCCTCCAAAGAAAGCAGAATCCACAATTCAGATCTCAAAATCTAAGAGCAGTCCAGGATCAAACACAGAGGTCTCAGGTGAAGGAGAAAATCCAAAAGAGCAAACTAGAAGCAGGTAATTACCCTGAAGAAGACACGTGAACAAGGCTGTGGAAAAGACAGACAATCTCACACCGAGCAAACCTGAGGCAGGTATTTAAATAGAGAGTTGCAAAGTTGAGGACAATCTGCAAACAGACAGAGAGAGAGAGAGAGTGCAGCACATGAGGGCAGAGCTGAAACCATGACAGATAAGACACACTCACACACATTGTACCTGTGAGAAGTATATATGCACTGATTGAAATGTATTTATGAACAGTAATGTCATTATAGATGCACTACAGTCATACAGAACATTACATTTTACTTTCTGTGGGACTCATGAGGTGTGCAGCAGACATCTAAGGGCAAGAATGGTGTTTACGAGTGGCTCAGCGGTAGCGTGTGATGGTGTGATTTGTTGAAGGTGGCATTTAGACTGTCAACATCTATTGTGTCTGTAGTTATAATGTCAACATAGTACTACTGGTTTACTTACTCAGTAAATGTCTGTGCTGAGTCAATGTGCATGTTTGAGATCACCGAGCAAAAAACAACAATATACTTTATCATTGTTCAAAGTGATTCATCGTAGTTCAGTGTCACAGACCATTTATTTCAACACAGTTTTACTATAACATGCCCAATGGCTCTACTGGTATCCAACAGCTTTATCTGATCCCAAAAATAAGACAAGAGGAATCATGGCTTGTGCAATGTTGTTTGTATGCTGAGGTCTTCTGTAGCACTGTGCATCAAATATCCTAAGAGTGTTGACTAACATACCTTGAAGATCAGTTGCTCCTGTCCCCGTTTATCCATTTCAGCCCTCATGATCCATCATATAACTCTGGCAGGGGCTGAGACACTGGATAAGGTTGTGGGAACCTGTGTGAAAACTATACCTGATTCCTCTTTTCCAACACCGTTTGGTTGAAAGAACTCTCAGAAAAATCTGTGCAATTATTCAGCTGCAACTTTTTAGAATAAGATCATTTTCATTGGACACTAAAAGCGCTTTTATCTGCCCCAAAGACGCTCAGCAGGTACATGAGATGGCAGATTATACACAGTGAATGAATGTACTTGTGTTCAGTATCACTGGCAACACATTTAAACTGATATTTTCACCTCAAACTCTTTCAGATTAGGCTTTTTGGCTGCTCTTCCTCTTGCAAATATGTCTTGTCCTGTTTGTGTCTTCAGTTGTGCATTGAGAGCCATGAACTTCAAGTTTACCAAAGACCCTGTGGCAGGCAGGCTCCTGGGTCAGAGGTCAAGCTGATGACTTCAACGGAACATCGAGGGGGAAGGTCTAAATTTACCAGCCATCAAATTGCCGATGACCCTCACAGCTATTAATAGTTGGAGTTCTGCTGCATGGCATGCATCGGCTCCCTCTGAGTGTGTGAACACGGGGCATGAAAAAGTAGAGGAATCTGACCTTAACTGGCCGCTACCTCTGACCACTCATTTGGTGTTGATGGCAAAGGGGCAAGAGTTTAATTAGGCGAGGTGAGGACAGGCTAATGGTTTATGTTATGTCAAAGTGAACTCTCTGCCTTGTTCAGGGTTCGGGAAGTTCGAAGCTGCAATCGCTGATCATTTCATGGTTTTTCTTTTCATAATGACAGAAACATAAAATCTCAAATATCAAAGCCCAAATAATGTTTAGATAAAGTTGGTTTTATTCCTGAAATTACAGTTTTTGTCGTCTTAGTCTTGTGAAATTTTAATTTTTACTTGTTTAAATTCTGTGTTGCAGTAAAAATGAGGATATCTTCATCAGTGACTGGTGACACACAAGTTGCTAATGATCGATCAGCTATTGGACGGAGACTGAGAAATCAATAGAAAAGATCAGAAGCTACTGGACCTTGGAGCAACAGTCTTTTGACCTACAACGTTTTACAATTTGTTTTAGAGCTTGTTTTTAATATAATTTTTGCTTTTTTGTTTCTATCATTAAAACATCTCAAAGACTAATTAAATTCAATTTAACTTTATTTGTATAGCGCAACTTTCTGACAGTGTCATCCCAGGGCGCTTCACAGACATCTATTTGAGCTTATTAAGACTTTTTCTTCTGCACCCACAATTTTGAAACAGAAAAATACCAAATTGTTTCAGTATTGATCATACTGTTTATTTCACAGCATGAGTAAAGTCACTAATGAACAGTTACAGGGTGAAGTGCACCTTTGTATTTATTATGATGCCTTCACCCAATTACACCAATCCCAGTAAGTTGTTTTAACTGTGTGTTAAGCTATGAATAGAAATGAATTAATCTTTAACTGAGACTAACATGTTAACACTCTGATAGCCACGACAAACACAAAACTGGTTACATAATGTACAAGCAACAGTTACCAAAAGGCATGTTGTTGCTCTGATTCACAAGTTGTGATGCGCTTGTTTCCAGCCAGTTTTACATGCTGGTTTATTACTTTTTACTACATACAGTAGCGGTACAGGAGGGTTTTTACTCTTTGTAATACAGTTAAAATCTGTTTTTGTGAAAAGAGATGCTGCAAACTTGACATTTGGCATTTCTTTGAAACCCAAAAAATGTTTTTTCTTGTTCTGTATAAATCAGGTTTGAGATGCTTTAACGGGTTGGGAGGCTTAAATCACGTGGTTCAGCTACTTAACATGCTAAGTTGTGCAAAAATAGTTCTACTCATCATGTGGCCACATCAGCCCATCTTTAGACTTGATCCTGTTTAGTTTCTATTAAGTTTTTGTCTATTTTTATTGGTTGGAAAGATTTGATGTGTTTGATTCTTTGTATTCTGTCACTTTTACGTGTTTATTTCATTGATCATATTTACAGCACGTTGTTTTAGCTGCAGTTGGTGTTAAAGTGCTTAACAACTGACAGATTGTGGGAGTCATGGCAAAGTTCCCAACTTTTTACTGCCTGAGATAATCCATTGTCAGAAGTGAGGTGTGATTCGGATCATTATCACGTTGTGGAAAAATCCTCTCCTCAGCTGTTCCACAGAGTGCATGAAATGTATTCCAGTATCTGCCACTATTCAGCTATATTCAGTCACTCCTCTACCAGTAAAATGTTCTTTTCTGTGGTTGCAGCACAAACTCAAAGCATGATACTCCCCTCACCGTGCTTAACCGCTGGAGATTTATCTTTATAAATTCTGCTCCTCGTTCCCCTCACACAAATCAATGGTTATTGTTTCCTAAAAGCACAAAGCTACTCATCATCCTCAGTTATAGGGTGTGTGGTGTCTGAACATTTAGAAATGATACAGTTTAAATATCAGTATGATTTATTCACTGACCCCTGAAAGACGTGAGGCCAGTGGGGCCTTAGCATCGCATCACTACAGCATCTGTTATACATTGTGAAGAGACTAAGAATGTCTAAACTCCTGCAGCCAAAAAATGTTAACTGGCTCACCTGATAAAGTTCAGCTTCATCGCTGACTGTGGCACATAAGAGGCATAAATCTGTGTAGCCATTCCTACTGTAAGAGTGTCATCTATAACAGCAGAAGGTAGGAAGTGCTGCTAAATCAGCAAATGAGCTCATCGTTCACTGCACTGACCGCCTGCTCATCATGCACTCCTCCATAGCTCCGTGTAATGAGGTGCAACCCTCCTTTTTCTTGTGATGTGCAATGTACTGTGAATGTTCTGAAAACAAATCATGAGTGATCATTTAAACGTGCTTTAACAAAGAAACAGCTGAGGAACTGATTGTATGATCCCTTCTTGGAAGGCAGCAGAAGTGATTTCAGAAGAAAATACAACTTTTTATCTTGTTACAAGTGAAACTTTTTGCTATAGCTGACTAACTCTTCCAGATTCATGTCTGGATCTTCAATTTACTGCTTTTTTTCATTCTCTAGGATATTCAATACCTACACAGCTTCTCCTATGACGGCCTGCGAGTCGGAGGGGGAAAGTTTCCATGCGACCACAGTGTCTGATCCAACAGCAGACTGAACTGTTTCCGTCTATCCACCTCTGCTACCAGAACTCTCCCTCCTCTGCTCTAACTCGCTCCCTTTTTTGTGCCGTCACAGAATCCTTTTCCACTGCCCCAGACATGAACCTTCCTCATTTTTCATTCAGTCTGTCACACACAGGCTTGCATACAAAGAGGTGCACGATATGTGTGTAATTTTGGTTATAAAAATGGGGCCGTTACTGAGTTAAAATAATTATAATCAACATTTCATGACCTGGATTGGAGCTACTGCACCATAAACAGTGATTCAAAATGCAAATGAGACTAACCTGTCAGATTTGTTTTGTTTAGGTAACAATTAAAATAAGATGTTTAACCTGTATTAACTTTTATTGTCATCAGAAGTGCCCAACTTTGTGCATAAATGAACGGGAGTGACTTGCACCTATAAATGGCAGAGTTGGACAGCAGTGTGAGACCAGAACTTTGGCTGAAAGCGGTACTGGTTCATGTTGCTTGCCCCTTGTACTCTTTCCTTAAACCTGGCCTGGTCTGTGCTGGCTACTGCTTTGCTAAACATCGGCACCCTGACTGATGTCATGGCTGCAGCTACTGTTTTTGCACCAACTGCAAACCTCTTGCCTCCAGCCAAGGAAGAGGTAAGAGTTGTAAATACGTTTCTGCTTCCTTATTTTTGTTTTTCTTTATCAAATACCACATGTGGTAGGCTTTATTCCAAGTTTATTCCATTCATACTCAGAAGCTTTTATGAAACCAGAACATGCATTTAAAGGAGCTTCCAGTGAAGGTGAAACAAGAAGTATTTAGGTGAAAAAAACACAATAAATCTATCAAAAGGATGGCAGGGACACTGGGAGTGACTTCTCAATAGTTTGGTACATTTTAGGGTAAAATTCTCAGAGGTTAAAAGTTACTTCCACAGTGGGCAGACATGGATGATCAGAGAAGCTTTGCTCCACCTCACAACATTCAGTAAGGAGTGCTGTCTAAGAGGAACACATCCAAGCCAACCACAGAGAGATTTCAGCATCTGGACCAGCATCTGGAGTAACAATAGTTAGACAGATTAAGTTAGCATAAGCTGGAATCATAAATAAGGAAGGAAAATGTAAAACAGGTGAAGGCGGTGTCATTGCATGGATTCGCTCTGCCTCCAGAGGACCGGACCTTTATCTACTGATGATGTGACAGAAGACAGAAACAGAAAGGTGAAGTTTACAGAAAAATACAGTTTGCAGAGATTCAGCCAATTGCAGGAAATTTAAATGAACATTTTTACACAGAGCAAACGGGAAATGACATACGCAGTAAATGCCACCCAGCAGGTTAGAATGGAGTAACATCATCATTCTGACCTTAACCCCTAAAAGCTGAACGTTTCCTATTTGATACAGACTCTGAGACATGTTGCATCACTTAATGGTAGAAACTTAAAACCCTGTTGTTCACCACGATACTGGCCCACTGCATCCTGGTGAACATCAGAAAGCAGAAAATAATAAGTTTGACTTACTGCATGGTAATGACTCTGATCTTTTTCAGATTTAATTAAGGGTAAAAAAAAAAAAGTTTCAGATTTTTAAAACTGGGTGAATGCTTAGTTGTTTTTAAATAATTAAGTGGTGATCACCATCATGCTGCATTTTACTAAATCAAGACACCCATGTCAGAAGGTGGTTATTATGAAAAGAATGTAAAAATGAACAAATTCAGCTGACAGCAACTTAAATATAAAACTAAGCACATAATGCACAGATGTTTGTGCCACCCCATATAACATGGAGGCCACAAAAATACACCTTTTGTTTTTTTTTTTTACAAATCATGATTTAACTACTACCAGTGACCCAAAAAGAAACATCAAACCTCAGATTCATTTTGAATCTTGTGACTATACTCAATTTCTAAAAAAAAACCCATTTATTCAATAATTTCCCCCCCATGAGAATAATTTCAGTACAAATTATATTATTGAAGGTTAATTTTATCCACGTGGCACCTTCAGTCACATGTAGAGGCTAAAATAGCCTCAGAGTAACAGCCTGAATGATATGTGGTTAACTTATTTCCAATGACATACCCATGACTGCCATTACATTACGTAATTATGTTTTAGCATCAATCTGACACATTTAGCATTTTCTGTTTTGCTTCGGTTTAACTGAGTGCTTTGTTGTTTGTCTGAGCCTGGCACATAAACAATACACTCACATTACCTAAAACATTGTGTTGGACTTTTGACTTTAAGGTCTATTTTTCAACTGAGAAATTTGTAGCTTTCATTAAAAGTATTACTGAAGCTGAAGAAACTATGAGTTAGAAGAATTCAATGGAGGTTTGGAGAAAAATAAAAGTAAATTAAATTAAATAGAAAACATTCTTACAAGACTATTGGTGACAAAACAAACAAGAAAGAGATTAAACACTAGTAGTGATATTACTATTACCAAAAATTATTTTGTAAAATAATAAAAATAGAATAATGAAAATGTTACAATAAAAATAAGTAAATTGTACCATTTTAGTAAAGGAAACACATCATAAGTTATTTTTTCTGTTATTAATTTTCCAGGGGTGGGATGAAGACACTTTGTCCTTCCTCTAACTTTGTTTTGAACATGTACACAGACTATTCATTCATTAATTTCTATACTTCCTAATCCAATTCCAGGTTGCAGCAAAGCTGGAGCCTTTCCCAGCAACTCGGTAAGATGCAGGTTCACCTGAACAAGTCAGCAGTCCATCACAGGCTCTTAAACATAATACAGTATGTTTATATGTGTACACTGACCCCTTTCCTGTTAACCTTGTGTTTACCAAAGCACACAAAAACAATAATAGCCTATGATTTGTTGAAAATGTACAAGATTTAGTTTGTTTCTATAAAACACAACTATAAAATCACTACAGGTTACAGCTTTCAACTATTGATTGATGACTTGCTGTGGGTCTGTTCTGTTATATCTACTGTCAGATTAATCAGTTCCAAGTCCACAAACAAGTAAACAACAACTGAGGAAAAGCCTCATTATAGACAGCTGTGTGAAATACAAGCAATTATGATAAAAAGGGACAATATACCTATTTAAACTGGTGAACATAGCCACCACCAATTAATAAACAGGCATCCTGCACTTTCCACATACACAAGCATATACACAAACTCATTTTGGCATCTTAACTGGTGGAAATTTTTCCCCGGCACAGTGTGGGCTGTCAGTGTACTTCATTTCCTGCCAGGTCTGAACAAGCTGAGCCAGGGACTCGTATTCCACTCAGGGGGCCTTCAGTCAGTCTTAATCTTACTGCAGGAGTTGGTGCATCACAACCTGGTGTGAGGTCAAACATTGGGATAAAGAGTCTGATACAAAGATGGGAAAAGGTCTCCCTCTGCTGCTAAAACACCGCGATCGCCCCAGGAAAATAATTGCAGAAATGGACTATGTGTGGGATCCTGATCTCTCAGCCTACAGATCTGCTCTAGCAAAGAAAGCTAAAATGTCCAAAACTGGATCTGAAATAATATTCAAAAGATCACATAAGATGTTTACAATTAAATGCTCGAAAAAGGAGATTTAAAATCCAAACTTAATGAATGGATGAAATCTTAAAATAATCTAAAAGATTTTTTAAATATTGATAGAAATTTTGTTGCTGGTAGTTGACAAATATGCTCGTCTCAGAAAATGTACAGTCAGAAGTACACGTACACTTTGGTTGGATCAAGAAACCAAAGAGCACATTAAACAAAGAAATCACGTTAAGAAAACAGCAATAATAATAGGATACGAGTCAGACTGGATTTTATATTGTAAGGTTATTAACTGGGTTACTAGATTAAACAGAAAAGAAATATGAAATTGGATCAGTGATAGCAAAAAGTATGGAAAATCATGAATGAATAAATAACAAACACCATCATTTTTAGAAGTGGATGATTTTTTCCTGACTTGACCAGCTAATATTATTTGCAATCTAAATAAATATTTCATAAATGCAGTTCACAAAATGAAAGATGACATCAGTACTGTTACAATATCTAACCTCCAAATTAAAAATAACATTATGAAAGATAAACTATGTTTATTTAAAAAAATGTCAGATTATAAAGTGAGTATAAAGACAGTAGTAAATTTATTAAATCTGTGTAAAAATAAATCTCCAGGCTTGATAATCTCTAAGATAAGCTAATAAAAATGGCAGCAGAGGTAATTGCACCATCTATCTGTCATATTATAAATATGTGTTTTTGCAGCGGTCTGTGTTCACCACAGTGAAAACTTTCCAGGATAAATCCAATACAAAAAACAAAAAATATCTATTTAGGCCTATAGGTGCAAAAAGCCTCTAAAGCTGTAATAAGTACGATAAAATGTGTCATTTTAAATTTAGACAAAAAATAAGTCAGATAATCTAAAAATCTTTCATTTTACCGATATGAAAAAAATGCAGTAATATGAAATATGCATTACCATAACAAAGAAAATGAAAATAATGCAAACCATAACTCGGATGCGACGCAAACACAACACGCTTGCGCACTGTCATCACCCCGGAAGTAGATCCATGCACGTGTGGCGTTGTCAACCTTGAGAAACTTCAAAACAATTAGCCAGCAGCTTATGTCTCCAACCAGACTGCTTCAATAATGCCTGTAACAAGATTGTTGTAAGTATCAAAAGTTTGTTCTTAAGCATGCAAGCGGGGAAAGGAAACGTTGTTATTGTTAATGGCTTTATGTTTGTATTGGTAACCTAGCAAACCCGACTTAGGTTAGCACGCCTTAGGTGTTTAGACCTTGTCTGCTGTGTGCCATTGTGGCTCTGGGCACATGCAGTTTAGTGTTTATAATACACATATTCACAAGGCTATGTTTGTTTCTTAAGTTGTTTGTTTCTTTATCCACATAACTATGCTAACAGCAGCCATTTATGCTAAAAACAAACGGCCCTTAGCATGTAGCTTGTATATTGTATCTTTGTCTAAAAGGAGCTTAATGGCCAAAGAGGATTATATACATCTATTTTTTGAGAATAGGTTTGTTATTTTCATTAATGAATTCAAGAAATGGTTAAATATAGGTGCTGCTTACAAAGGTCCTTGAGGTTTGTCTTGCAAGATGCTAATTCTGTAGATCAATAGGATCTACAGAATTAGCACAATAGGATAAATGTAAACTAAGTAATATTTTGTTTGAGCTTTTTTTAACATCTCACAAAGTATACTAATATTTTACACCCTTTTGGTCATTTTAACTGGTCTGTGCACTGAGCTGTGTTGTGAAATGCAAATTGGTTAGGATATAGAAAAATGTCAGAACCATGTAAAAACAGCCAATAAAGAAAGAAAAATATTGAATGGACTCGAGCACACATTTACTTCAATTAATGTAAAGCCATTTGATTAACGGATGTTACAACATGTAATTTGGCCTATCCTTAGGTAAGTTTATTTTTTTCTTGTGGGACTATTACTTGGCAAACACTTTCAAAGTTATACTTTTCTTTCAGTAATCCTCATACTCAAGGCTCATCAAACCAAGCATTTTGTTAAATAAAGGCCTATATCATGACACATAATCAGTTTTCACTGTTATATGGATGGAAAAACTGGATTGAAACCACTAGGGCTTTCTACACAATTGCTATAGCATTCATATACAGTGGAGGCAAAAAGCATTTTGTCAGCCACCAATTGTGCAAGTTTTCCTAATTGAAAAGAGGAGAGAGGCCTGTAATTTCATCATAGTCACAGTTAAAATATGAGAGACAGAACGGAAGGGCAAGAATCCAGGAAATTACGTAGTATGTTTTTTTTTTTATTGACTTAATGTGTAAATTCTTTGATAAAGAAAGTATTTTGTCACCTACAAACAGGCAGACATCACCTGTTTAAATTTATAACCAGTATAAAAGACACCTGTCCACAATCTCAAATAGTCAGACTCTAAGACCAAAGAGCTGTAGAGGGTAACCAGAAAGAATATCACAGACCTACACCAGGCTGGGAAGACTGAATCTGCAGTTGGTAAGCAGCTTGGTGTGTAAAATGTAAAGCAATTATCAGAAAATGGAAGACATTCAACACCATGAATTATATCCCTTCAGCTGAAGCTCAATCCAAGATCTCACTCTGTGGGGCAAAGCTAATTTCCCAGCACCACATGAAGGAACATTGTTAACAACCTGCAGAGAGCTGGGATCAAACTAACAAAGACTCCTAAAGTAGTAACACCTGTGCCACTCCTATGTTTTTCTACCAGTTGTGTTGATCTAATAATAATGGTTTTATGTCCTTTAGACACCCTCTTTACCAGTTGGGGAATCCGCAGTTGAGGATCTTCAGACCCAACTGGTTCCTTACTTTGGTGCGACCCGGAAAAGAACAGCCTGCTGATACTGTTCAGTTTCGTGTCCCGATGGAGTAAGTTTTCACTCACACATACTGCTTTTCATTCCCCTTTCTGGCTATAAAAGTGTTTTTTTTCCTTATACTGTTGTTTTGAAAGAATGTTTTTTGTCCCATATTGATTGATTGGGTCTGATAAAATGGTAACTCATGGCGCCGCAGAATTTGTTCCTGCTAAAAGCAGGTTTGAGATGTGTTACTATAGTCTCTGCATTTCAACTGCAGGAACTTGCTGCAGGCACAAGATGGCACAAATGTTTTTTCTCTACAGCCAGCTTGTATTACATTGCATCAAAGCAGAACAGTTTGGTCTATATCTGTTATCATTTCTGCAATATTCTGAAACAAGCATTTCTCACTCTGCATTTATTCTGTAAAACACTAAAAACCACGAAGAACAGCTTATTGAAAAAGATCCCAATGAGCAAGTATGAAGTCCCCCTCTCCCTCAAAGAAACAGTTGTTCTGACATCAAAACCAATCAGCTGTTAGATCATGCAAGAGCCAGACGTTTCCCGTCATATACGCATTTGGAAGACCACAACTGGGGCCAAAAGTGGAGCTGCCTTGATCTCAAAAAATTGCCACTGCATACGTCGTCAAGATGTCAGAACAAATCAGGATCAAGTGGGACACAAGTCTAACTGGCATGCGTTGTGCACCCATTGGTAGTGATAGGATCTGCAGAGGTCTGGCTCATCTTGACTGAGCCTGAGGTCTATTGGCAGAGCATGTTTGCTCTAAATTATCACTGCATGTTTTAGGTAATGGGATTCAAGTTTACTTTGCACCAGTGTGTCTGTGTTGGATCGAATGTATCAAACTGCCTGGATTCAGGAAAAAATACTTTTCCCCTAAAACAGATGAAGCCTTAGTCTCTTGTAGTTGCCACTCTATTCTATTCTACTCTATTTCTCATCTGTCCAAGTGTCTTTGGGACACGTGCAGTGTTTGCAGTAAAAAACGTATAATTTACAGAGACAGAGAAACAATACTGGGAGGATTATGATAAAAAAAAAACTATTACTATCCTGTAATATTGATAATAAAAGTGTTTTTGCTTGTTAAACCCGCTGTGAGCCATAAATGAGCTTAACTTCAGTACTCAGGTTTCTGATTAGTAAAAAAAAAAAAAAGTGAATACAGAGCACTTTATTTGTATATTTTAATCATCTTAGCAACCATGCTGTTAAATGACAGGCTGTTTAGAGCGGCTGCCTTCTTGTGCTCCTTCCCACATACAAGCCGCAACTGTGGTGAAAAGCAG
Source organism: Kiunga ballochi (assembly GCA_037177335.1). NCBI lineage: Eukaryota > Metazoa > Chordata > Actinopteri > Atheriniformes > Pseudomugilidae > Kiunga > Kiunga ballochi. The sequence goes on from JBAMIG010000010.1 coordinate 23,665,483, forward strand.
TGTGTTTTGGGGATGTTCGTGTCTAAGTACATCCATGTGTTGGTGCATCAGTTTATCCTTCTCATTTTTTATGACCACAGTGGCTCAGGAGCGCCTTGAGGAAATGTCATTACATCTGCCAGAAACATCCACTAAGACCGAAGGATGAACTTATTACATTTTGATGGGCAAAGATCAAGGTTACTGTGATCTCACAAAACACATTTTTGGCCGTAACTCAAGATAGAATTTAACACACATGTCTAACACGGTAAAAATGATGAAGTGATGACATTTTATATCCCAAAAGCTTAAATGTCAGCTTTACTGTGACATCATAATGTTCTGCTAAAGTACTTTTTCAAACATTCTTCAACACCACCATTTAGAAACACAAGATCACTGTGGACCAAGTTAGTGGTGGGGTCAAAGAAATACCAAGGAACAATTCTTATCATGTCATTTTTCTTCTTCTTGATAATAATCATTTTATTATTTATCTACTTGAAGATGCAGGTTTATGGTCTACCTGCATAGCTGGCTGGCGAGCACACTTCTTTTTGGACACCCCTTTGGGCATACACAGATCATTAGCTGTGGACCACCAATCACGCATGTTTTGCTCCTTTAACCCCAGTAGATGCTCCTTTAACCCCAGTAGATGTCATGGTGGTGGAAGAATGGCAGAAATCTCTTCCTGCTGATGCGTGAAGTGTAATTCAATTCAATTTAGCTTTATTTGTATAGCACCACTTCACAACATTGTCCTTTCAGGGCGCTTCACAGGCATCAATTTGATTGATAATCAATAGCCTTGCTAAGGGAAACAAAACAAGTGCATCTAATCCTGACTTTAATCTAATCCCCCTTTCTGAGCATGCAAGAGGCGACAGTGGGAAGGAAAAACCTCTTGCAGAACCCGGCCAACTGACTGGGAAAGACAGATGAACACACACTGCAGCTTTTATCCAGCTAGAGAAATGTGGTAATGATGGCAATGCTGTCATTTATTAGTACATGGAAAATAAGGAGTAGAGAAAGTAAAGGGTTTGTAACAAGGAAGGTCTTAAGCTTGTTTTTGTAGGTAGAGAAGGTGTCTGCCTCCCGTACTCACACTATGAGCTGTTTTCATAAGAGAGGAGCCTGATATCTGAAGGCTCTCCCTCCATTTGTTTTCTTAGTGACTCTGAGAACCACAAGTAAACCTGCAGTCTGAGAGCAAAGTGCTCTGTTTGAAATATATGGAACTATGAGATCTTTCACGAACAATGGAGCTTGGTCATGTGCCTCCCCCAAATCCCTGTAGCTCTTCCTTATCCACAGCCAGAAGCTGCCTTTTGCTGCCTCCTCTGCCAGGTCTTTGATCACTTTCTGACATTGTGCTCCTGTGCATCCCAAACCACACAGCCGGTGGACACCTGAGGACCTAACAAAGCTCCTAAGTCACTTTGACAGGACACATAATTGCTTTCCAGTCAGTTTCCTTATACCCTACCACCAGGTTAGCATACTTAGTGATGTTAGTGGGGCTTGGTAGTGTTCTCGGAGTGCTCGGAGATTCCTAAGCTCTCTGAAAGTTGTCACCTTCTCCCACTCACACCTGCATTTTCACATTTTCCTAGAATCGTTGCATCTGCATGTTGCAGTCATTGCCACATAATCATTTGGGTCTGGCCCTTCTTACACAACTTAAAAAAATGACAGTTTAAGTTGCTATAATCTGTTTTGAACTACACTTTCAAAGACATTAATGACACACCTGAAGTTGCCTGTCATGGCCACAAGGTGGTGTGACAGCCCAAACAAAGGAAAACAGATTTCTATCTTTATTATTGCAGACAGTTTGTACTGACATCTGACTGTTTTAAAAAAAAAAAAAGTAGTAAAATGTTGCTGTAGTAATGACATAGTGATTGGGGAGTGATTGAGGTGGTGATGTCCATGGGTTTTTTTATTTGGCTCTGTGGTAGAAGTTCAGATGAAGGTGTGGACAGCAAGAAGTCAAACATCAGTCATCTAAAGGAGCCAATATTAACATCTACAGTGACTAGAAAAGCAAAATATTCTTGATCCGAACACAAAACCTGAATCTAATGGAGTATGTAATGGATCAAGCCACTCATCATTTTTAATGTTCAATTGATAAATGTGCCTGGATCATAAATCCTGGTGAATGTGTGTGTGTTATTAGTTTGATGAGTTTGGATGATGCCGATGTCATGATGAAGCACTTCAGGAGCTCCTCACCAGTCAGCACCAGCAGTGATGATCTGATTCTGGACCACATCTTGTGAGCCAAGGTTACTGGGGTTAGTGCTGCTCCTCAGGCGAGGAGAGGCCCAGAAGTTACTCTGAGGAGAAAAATTGAAGTTTGCAGCAGATCATCTATGTGTCTCTGGTGGGGTTTAGACCGTAATCTGTTCATCCAGGTGCTTGGCCTCCCACTCTGATTTTTGCTTCATCTCTGCCAAACTCCTAGGGTGCTTATGTAAGTGTGTGTGTGTGTGTGTGTGTGTGTGTGCACACTTGTCAGTGTGGGTAAGTCAGTTAGTGAGAATGGTGTGTGCCTTTGTGTATTTATCCACCAAAGTGGGTAAGTGCAGGGTGCGTGTGTGTTTTATAAGGGTGTGTAAGGTTATTTTTTTGTTGCAGTCTTTGATGCTTGTGAGAGGTGCGCGGCTGATTGATAGGATGCTGGGGCCTCAGTGTGTGCTTAAACATTGTTGTTTTTGTCTATTCTTGCAAACATTGTTGTAAGAGGACACACGTGGAGAGACAATGACACAAACTAAATATCACTCCCACTCCCAGCTTATTGAAAAGTATGAGTCATAGTGGCAGTGAAAGCTGTTGTAGTTATAATTTCTTGGTGGTAGGCGGTGAAGGTGTGGGTGGATTCTTTGACCGAGCAGCTGTTAATAAGAAGCGGTAACGCTATCTTGTCAGGGCAATCGCACAAGGTGGCCTTTTTCTTGATGATACCTGGGAGCCAGATATTCTCAGTGGTTTGCCTTGATCTGTGTTGCTTACCTCTTTTTTTCATCCATTTTTAGATTTGCTCTTTTCTGGCATTTTCACAACTTTCTCTGTCCTTTTTTCTGTTCCACCCTGGTCTCTGCTGTTTATTGTGCTTCTCTTAAACGCTTTGCTACACATCCAAAACCAATCCCTCTTTGGCGCTCGTTCTTTGAAACACCTGGGCAGCGTTATCTCATAATTCTGTTTCTACCTGCTGGAGGGAAGTATTTGTTTGTCTACGATTGTTCTAGAACCTTTTGTGCTGTGCAAGTATTTCCTCTCTGTACTAGAGCATCATCACATTTCTAGTTTTACACCCGCATACACCTCTTGGACCTCACCTGGCATTGCTAGAGGCTATTGCTGACGCACACAAAGAAAGAACACACCGTTGAATTTTGTGTTTGTCCTACACCTCATATACTTATAACTCTGAAACCAGACAACACTGTTTTTTTTTAGTGTAATCAGACTAGAAGTGATCTATTACTCCACAACTAACAATGTGCTAGTAGTCTCACAGCCATATATGACTTGTTTGATCTGTCAAAATTAACCAGAAGACCTTTACACTTAATTGTTGCATCATATTAGTGCAAATTTGCTTCAATTTCCTTTGCTAGTTCATACAGACCAGAAGTGTTTTGGTGCTTAATCAGGATGTGAAGATCAGCTGAGAGACAATGTTGGTTCGAGCAAAGCTATATCAACTTTAGACACGTTTTTGTGTATTGCAATGTGCATCGTTGTGCTTTGTGTGCAGAGTTACTTTGATCATGTGTTTGAAAAAAAAAACTACTCAGTTTCTTTTCAGCTGTTTAAACTCATGAACACAAAGTGGAAACTAGGTCATTGTTAATGTCAGTCTAGTTTTTTTTTATGTTTTCCTGCTCCAACTAACTTGATCCAAACTGCATGGATCCAACAGACTCGTTTATTTGAAGCAGGTGTGTTGAAACAGGGAAACCTCTAAAACTTGCATGACTCTCTAAAGACCCTTTCCTCTCCCTGGTTAAATCTTATAGGCTTCAATTAACTATGTTTGAAGTATTTAAAACAGCCTTTATAGGACCATGATTATCTTTACTGACCTTTCTGGCAGAATTTAAGTGACTCTAATGAAAGCAGGAAATGTGGCACCAAAACTTGTGGAGAAGTTTTAAAGAAGCGGTTCGACATCAAAGTGGAGGTAAAAAGCACATTGCTGTCCACTGAAGGAGTGCATGCCCCTCAGGTGAATGCTGCAGCTCAACCCCGCAGGCAAAAAGCTGGTTTGGATAAATGGGGAGTCCAACGATGATGCAGGTCATTTATCTTTATTGTTCTAAATTTTTCCAGTTGGGTTTGCGCAGGTGTGGTTGTGATTTGTGAAAGTGACATCAGAGACTCATGCATCCTCTGTGACTACAACCTCACAGAGGAAGTCATGCAAGGGCAGAGGGACACAACCAATCATTAGCAAGAGTTGTAGGAAATAAAGACCGTAAACACCCCCCATCTCCCCAAAAACCAATCACTTCTAGATGCTGGTACATGGCAGCAACATTTCACTCAAACATTCAGAGTGTGTGTTTAAGATCAGAGACAACACAATGTTTTGGTGTGCCCTTACTCCTTTAGTGTCGTGTTATGTAACACAACAAATGCTCTCACTATCTTGCACATCTTTGCAGACTCCTTCCTTTGGCACCATATTCCCTGTAGCAACCTGGTAGACATCCTACTCCACCACGATACGTCTGGTAGTACATGCTGAATAATGTGTGAGGTACTCACCTGTTACTAACCTGTTCTCCAATTGAATTATACACCGGTGTGTGTAATGGCAATTTTTATATAAATAATCGCTACTTAAGCCTGCCAACCTGCACAGCTTCAACCTCGAGTCTGCGGCCCACACTGCTGTGTCTTACAGTGAATGACTCATGGGTAGAACCAGGCCAACGAGCCACTACACTGGTGAGTAATATGTTTGTAACACATATGATGTAACTTTACGACACTTAGAAAGTGAAAATCTTTTAATGAAGAGAGATGTATCCTCACTGATGTAGTGTGTTGAATAGTATCGCTTACCAGAGATTCCTGCAAATTGCTTTTGTTTCTTTTTTATTAGGTACCCTGTTCATCCACAGTGTAAGGAAAGGTTCTGTTGTGACAAACCAGTTATAGCATCCACCATGTTTAAGGTTGGCTTTGTATCCTTGATTTGTCAGCGACCTCTGGACGGTGTTGTCTGTTAGAAAACCCAATCGTGTCATCTGCAGCGAGACTGTTGCTCCTGACAGTCTATAACACCAGGCCCAAAGCATCACAAAGGTGCAATAATACAGCTGATATTATTCATTTAGAACCTCATTTGTGCGGCACATTACGGCAGCGCACGGCTTGCCTTTGCTAGCTACTCCTAACAAAACATGTGAGTGTTGTTTCATATTGACAGAACCTATTTTTAGGGGTTGAGGTCATATTGTTTTGTCTTTTCCTTTGAGTGTGAGCACATGCACTCCCAGGACTATCAATATCAGATATGCCTCCTTATTCACTTTTGCCGATAGCAGTGTATAAAACACATAATGTGACATGTAATACCTGATTATGCACATATTCAGTGATTTCTCAGAATTATTTTGGTTGGTTGGACATTGGAGTTGTAGAGTTCTCCAGATCAGAATCAGAGTTATAGAGGAGGTAGGGACTTTCTCCCACCAAGTTTTGCTTTTATAAACCCCAAAAGTTGACTATAATTAGAGTACGCCTGTTTTTGTAAGTATGCCAGCTTTATAAATGGAGGCTTGGATCTTTGATCTATTTCTGCTTCATTGAAAGAGTGAAACGTAAACAATAAACGTTGTCCTTCACACGCTGCTCTTTTACTCTCTTCCTCTCAACTGTCTCTTCTCTCCTTAAATCTCAGGTTCCTTAATGGCTTTCCCTCGAAACAAAGTCTTCTATTATGATCTTGATACTTAGTGTTGAGCAACTTCTGTGCATGCTTTGTCTGCTTTTATGGGAGGGTTAAAGTATGCATATCTTAACCCAACCTGACAATGGTTAGGCTAACAATGAGGAGCGGCTTTCTTTTGCCTTTCATGTGCACAGAACACAACTCTCCTGTTTCATTCTCACCACTAAGCCACTCTTGACACAATGTACTTTGATGTTGTGTGTGTATATGCATATGGACTATTCAGTGTGCCCTCCGTGTTTATATATGTTTGTTTAGTGTGTTTATAAAGGTTGCACGTGAAGTCTGCAAGACTTATTAGAACAAGGAATAGAAAATGCAGAAACAAATTTGCCAGTTTCAGAGGATTGTTTCTGCTCACTATGGTTAAAAGTTGACCTGATTGTCAGGTCAGTGATTTTTCCTGTGCTCTGCATCTACTGTTCATCACGGTAGTTTCAACTTGCACCATTGTAGATTTTTTTCGGCGTTAACTTATGCAAGAGTGTCTGAGCCGGTAAGTCCTGTCAATAAATGAATGAGCTTTGTTAACATGACAAAACAGGGTTGTTACCAGTGAAGAAATGAAGATATGTTATTTCTCCAGAGTACATCATTCTGCATCATTTTTATGTTGAAACATTGTTTGTTGCATCTTCTTTGTTATTGCTCAGAAATCCTTATTCCTAATTAACCAGCAGAAAAAGAATACGGGAAGTCTCAGAGTAGCTGCAGCTCAATTTCTATCAAACAAAGAACCACATAAAAAGCCTTCTGGCTGATTCAAGAAGAGGCAGGCTTTCTGAGGTGGATTCATTGTACCTGCAAAGTGGAAGATTGTCATTTAATATCTTTGCTGAAAGTAAGGAATGATGAAAGGTGACATGATTTTTTTGCCTAAGATGTTTATTCTCTGATCTTAACTTGGCTGAACATCATACTCAGAATTGCAAATGCACCTGTTTGCACCGATATATGTGATTATGTACCCATAATGTACCCATATGTACATTTATGTTTGTATTGTTGTCTTTTTATAAATATACCAACACCCTTATTTGCTGTTGTTTCATTGCCACAGATTTGTGTCCTCATGCACTTTAAACAATAGAAATACGTTACTACAGCGGTATAAAAACACGAGGAACAGGTTATTGCACAATAGTTGCTTAGATTTGTGGGAAATATTGTATATTGTGGTATGCGGAGGAGTAATTGACAGTGATTGAATTAATAAAGTGACCAATGCGGGTACAATTAAGTTTTATTGTATGTTTGAACTTTTGTTTTGAAGAAACAGCTTCTGTGCACAGAGGTAAACGGTTGCTACGTTGTGTGTCTGTAGTTACATTTCTTAGTGCATGTACTCTACAGTTTAGAATATACTGCCATACTATAATTACATCATCAATCTAATTAAAGAGATGTAAGTCAAGGTTAATCTGCAGCAATGGTGTTGTCATGGTGATCATTGATATGCAGTGACTGACATGGGAGTGGCTGCATTTTCTGAAAACAGAAATAATGTCCAGGAATCCCTGTAAAATATTAAACTAGACGCAATTTTCACAACATGTTTTGCACTGTATTTATTCAACTGCCCACTCTCAATCTGCTACTCTATTTGTTTTGTTTCAGCAAAATAAAAGGATCTAGATCATTTAACCTTCCAGTCTGAGAATATTTTTCTCTATCAGATCTGTGCCGTTTTTACACCGTGGAGTGCCTATACTCACGGCACTGTACTTCCTTTCACGATTAACATTTACCTGATTTATTCTTTTAATCCCCTACATTCAGTTTTGAGATGTTAAACATATAAAACAACTTCAGCATCTGTAGTTTGATAACAATGCTTACATACTGTCTCCCTGTCTGTAAAAGCCAGATAACCATAAAGGATTTACAACACCCATAAAGGTTTATTCAGTCATACAGCTGTTCAGAATCTGTTGAAGTCAATGTTCTTTGTGTGTTATTTGTGACTGGATATCACTGTGATGGCAATAAAGGGCATATGTGCAATACTAGTACATCCAAAGCTTTCTCCTTTGTTGCACTATTTTTTTGGGATTTTTCTCCTTTTTCTTCATTGTGCCCTTTAACCTACTTCTCGTATTCTTTCAGAGCACAGGTGTAAATAGTTTTTGTAATTATCTTGACCCATAATGAGAAAACCCACATTAAAAATAACAGGACATTTCCAGAAGCATTTATTTTTTACTTCTAGTGAAGGATTACTTTTTCAAGAGAAGACAATCTGCAGATTGATGATGGTCCAACAAAGACGGCACGCTCATTCCATCTATGTTTCTTTTTCTTAAGATGCACAAGACGTTTTAAGTGTTGTTTCTCCCATGTACAGTTCCCCCTTTAATAACACAGAACAATATAGCTTTGTTTTTTTTTTTCCTTTTTTTTATATTGTTTTCTGACAAAGAAGCCAGTGTGGCTGACACAGTGGCTGACATAAACCTGCTTGGCAACAACGGACCATAATTGAACTTAATCCATCATCTGCGTCATCTGATGCCCCTCTAGGTTTTGTGTTTGGAGTTCTTTCATCATTCAGGCTGAGGAATCTTTGTAGCATGAGTGTTTGCATATAAATATATACCAGTTGCTGAGGAACGATGCTTTTAGCATTAGCAGTTGCTGGAGACAAGTCTTCATTCTTCTTGAGAGGCTGAAGTGTGAAAGGTTAGCTTGTGGAGTCAGATGGGTATTTATACTAGGATGATGATCCTAAACGGCCTGCATCACTGTTGGAGGCACCACACCCTTTAACTAACTTTAGCCTTGTTTATGTACTCTCTCAACTTGACATTTTCTCCCCAGCTCTCAGACTAGATTTAAAGATAAAATGAGTGGTATAGATTGACTGAATTTAGAGAATGAAATCCCTGCATGATGCCTATAACTTTAACTTGAGTGCATATTGGTGTGTGCTGGCATTGCACCTCTGGGTTTCTATGAAACAAACACTACAGAGGTCTGTGAACCCCCCCCCCAAAAAAAAAAACAAAACAAATTGAACAATCTTTTCTTACAGGGGCTGCAACATCCTTGGACCTCTTTTGGGACCAATGCAAATAAAGTTTCTGTTGCAGATAGTAAATAAAATGCAAAACAGGAAATTTATTTAACATTTGTAAAGTGATTTTTGCATGCAGTCTGCATTCAGTTTTCCATTTATTTGTTTAGTCAGCTTAAAGCAGCATTTACTTGTTTCACTAAGCACAGTAACAGACATGACTGCCGAGGTTCCTTTCTTCTATGTCATCTCTGGGTTTGTGGTTGCTGGATAACTGGAGTGCTAAAAGCAGTATGTACTTAGAAAACGCTCTTCTCATTAATCAGGATCAGTGTTCCTCTTGCTAATGATCCACATGACTCTGCACAGTCCACAAACCATTTTCCTCTCTTCCAGTTTCCTGCCCCTGCTTTCTAGGAAAACCCGTCTCTTAGAGCAATCAGTCTTTCCTCCTCCTCCTCATGATCTCAAGTACCCCGGTCACTCCGCTCTGCTTCACTTCCCTCAGGCACACACTGAGACGGTGGTTATGGGGAGAGGTTGGTGCAAATGGAGCAGAAAGGCTCATCTGCATGCCACATCGCAGAAAACACGTCTTTTTCTTTTTACTTTAGGCATAGCTTTTGCTTGCATTCTTAATAACATGAAACATTTTGGCACCAGTAAACAAAAAACCCAACAAACACTCTGAAATATCAGGCTTTAGAGCAAGGAGCATTCACATCAAATTACTCTACAGTACTTGCAGATTTTATGCCATGATCTGGAGGATTAGAGAACAGAAATGGACAACCTTCTTGTAAGATCTTAGCATCTCACATAGAGGCTCTAAAACTGGTCTAAAACGGTTGATCGAGTTGTATCATCAGTAGATGTTGCTGCTAAGTGACAATTATCTTGGAGAATTTTGATAATTTTAAAGCATTTTCCAACAAAGCCTGCACATGTCAATCCACAACCTTCCTCTCATGTTGATGTGAGGGTTTTTCTTCTTACTGGAAGGTTGTGACTACCATTAGAAATAATCAGAGCAGTGGGGGTAAACAACCATCACAAGCAGTGGGAGAGAATTCAATCTGAATCCCAATTCAACCTCTGCAACTCGAGGAATGAGAACAAAAGGTGACCTTGAAAGGGAAACTCGTGGAGCTACTTTATGCATTTCTTCATTGTAAGACAAAACCTCCACCCTGCAGTTGTTATTGAACACTTTTGAAAGAATTGCTCATTAAAAACATTTCTCCTCATTTTTAAAGGTCAAGACTGAGCTGGATGTTTTGTGGACTCGTATTCTGGGGTCTTCTTTCTTTAAATGTGGAAATTCTTAATACAGTGTCAAAAGAGTGAGCTTACCTTTCTCCGTACTCGTTCTACATCAATGTCAGCTTTGCCAGAGTCTGTTTCAGAGGAAGGAGCAATTGTTTGTACAGCATGGAAACATCTATTACATCACTCTTGAGAACAAAGAGTCTTTTGTTTTCACAGATGGGATTTTCTCATGAAAATGTTTGCCACATTTTAACATAGTTACAACTCAAGGTGTTGTGCTGTTTACTTTGACCAACTGTGAATATCACACTCCCCGGCTCTGTCAAAGAAACATATGAGGTGATAGAAGACACCATATCCGAGGCACTCATGTCAGACCACAGCGTCGCTATTAAGCACTTTGTCTGACGCATTTGAGAAGTGCTTTCTAGCAGGCTAATCCAATTGGCTAGATTGATCAGCAGTTAAAAGCCTTGCTTCCTCTGGGCAGAGGAATCGGTTCCAAGTGATACCCTGTGGGCTACCTTTTTGCTATGCTGCCCTGCCAGATCAGTTGGTGCCAGGTCTACTTCCTGTGTAGGGTTTCACTGGACACGATCAATACTTGCAGACAGCTAATTGGATGAATGCTAACACTCACATTTCTCCCTTCTCTACTTTATGGTCCAAACAACAAGAGCTGAGTATGAGTTTTGCTGGGTCTTATCCGTTACAGTAGATGATATAATTGAAGAGATTATAGGGGTTAAGTTTGAAAATAAACTGCATATTTTCTGTATACTCATACATGGCCATTGGGTTGACTGGATACTCGGAGTTTAACATTACAAGTACCAGACTGGAGCCTCCAAACATCATCCCTGAATCTGCTGTAGCCATGCAATCAGAAAATATGTGTGTTGATGTATTTAAAAGACTCCTTATGGCACAGAAACCAGAATACTGAAAACTGTCTCTCAATTTTTCTTTGTTTCTTCCTGCCTGGGCAGAATGACGAAATTTGACATCAAAAACTACTTGGAGAAGATCTACAACATCCCTGTTGGAGCTGTCCGCACCAGGATACAGTTTGGTGAGTGTCTTATGGCTTTGCACAAGTTCTTACAGAGCTCACAAACATTTAGCAAATTTGAAGTCATTGCCATCAATGGGGCGACTGTGGCGCATGTAGTAGTGCAGGTCATTTTATAACCAGCAAGTTAGTGGTTTAAATCCCGGCTCTGGCGGTCCACATGTCAAAGTGTCCTTGACCAAGACACTGAACCCCCAGATGGAATATAATTACATGTAATGGCTTGCCAATTGTCTGTAAATAGGGAATTACTGCCCAGCAAACCCCAGGGTGAGGATAAAATAATTGTAAATGCTGCAGTGTTTGAAGTGTGGGAAAAAGTAGCTGCTTATACTACAGGATTTATTATTGCAGAGGTGTCAAACTCCAGTCCTAGAGGACCGGTATCCGACAGGCTCCATGCTCCAACACACATGACCAAAATAAATGAATAAATGAATTTGATTTGCATCAGGTGCAAGGAAAACAACAAAGCATGCTGGATACTGGTGCTCAAAGACTGGAGTTTGACACCCCTGAATATGTGGGTTTGAGAAACTTGATTTGCATTGCAGATCGATGCAGAAATTTAGCCCAAGGCAGAGCTTTCAAAGAATTCATCCACAAATAAACAAGTCACCAGAAACTTCATTTAATATGTTTAATTTGAAGCTTTAATGTTATTTTTGGTTAAGACATTTTCCTCTTGTGTGGAGTTCACGGAAGGAGTGTTTAGGGAAGCAGAAAGTCTTAACCATTCTGTTTTTGAGGCGGCCAGCGGTGGCTAGCAGCGATTAGCAATTTCAGCTTACGATGTAGATGATGTTCCGTTGACATGTAGCCGTGGGAGTGTTTTCCAACAGCTAGTTGCGGCAGTGGTGAGCATGCCTGGCTCTCCTTTCTCCTAAACGCACAGCTGCTTATCTTACAATCTGCTGCTGCAGCAGCTCCTTCTGTCCCAGGACACCTCCATGCTCCCGCCACACTACTACATACTATTCACTTGCTCCTTCACCGTCATCACAACCCAACGCATTGTAGGGCCAAAACTAGTCTTGTGTCGTTAATTTAATAATCCTCTTGGATTTTTATGAGAGAACAGACGGGTTAGCTTTGCATGGGCTAATTTGTGGTCTCCATTAATTTCTGGGAATTGCAAGCTCATGGAAGAACTGTGTTGGAGGATATTTACGTGGCTTGAAGGTACTCGTATGCTTTGATTGGAGAGATTGAGAAGGTGTCATGTAGAGAAGAACTGGGAGAGAGGCGCCTAGCATAGCCTAACCTGCAATGTGGAGAACCAATTACCATTGTTTATTAGGGTTGTATCATTAGAGGCTAGTGGAGGAAGGAATGCCCCTCGGTAAAATGAGTTGAAATAAAGCAGCGAGCATTTGGAGGATAAAATGGGCGAGAGAAGAAAGGGCGGCTCTGGGCCCCCGGTTTTCCCGAGGTGCGTCAGAGAAGGTATCCCTGTCTGCGTCAGGAGTTCCACTCCATTGGCAGTGTAAAGACGGGAACAGACTGAGGAGAGCGAGGGGCGCAAACAACCTTTTCTTTCCTCCTTGTGCGGCAGGGGTATTTTGGAAGAAGTTGCCATGGCTACCTTTCCAGTCTGGGATTTGTAACGTGATAGCTTGCTGCCAAACCGCAATCTCAAAGTGGGAGAAATTGTGCTTGCGTTTGCGAGTGTTATATGAAAGCTCTGTCTGTGTCTGTATGTGTTAGGTGTTAGGAAAGAGCGACGCACACTAAGAGAAACGCAACTTTTAGAAATCTTTTTTAAGGTGTGCAGTTGGATGTGTCTTCCACTTTTTTCCTGACATTTTGGAGTCTTGCGCTGCTCTTTTAAAAGGTTGTAGCATTTCCCCGTGGATTTCCTCAAGAACCCAAAACACACACACACACACTCTGGCACTTACACTTTGTTACCTCTGTCTCCCACCCACACAGGGGCCTCCACTTACCAATGGTGGTGTGGAGGGGGTGTTTTACAACTCCGCTTAGGGCTTTCCCTGAGCAGTGGGCTGCCTGGCTAGTGATTACTAGCTATGAATACCACACACACGCACACATATACATACACGTACACACAAATGAGTCATTACAGTGGAATGTTTCCCTTGTTTTTCATGTCATAAACCGTTCCCATGGCAACGGCAGTTACTCAGAGGGCCTGTTGACTTGACCACCAGGGTCTTATTGAGATTAGTGTCTCAGGCAGAAATGGACTGTTTGATGCCGCTTCCTTATTAATCATCGGTAGTCGCTGTTGTCATAACATAAAGATTTATCTATTTGAATGAAGTGCTTCAAGATTTATCAAAACATTTCTTCTTGATTTAGATATAAACAAAGCGACTTGCCTGACCTGAACACACGTGCATGCAGACATACACACTCCACAGCTCCCCAAGTCCCCTGTCTTTCAGACTCGGTGAGGTCTGAAAGGAAAGAGGATGATGTAATCATCATCTCCAGGTGGGGATGATGTTAACCTGCACTCCTTCATCAACAAGATCAGGTCCTGCTTTTCCAGGCATGCATACCAAGTATTTTTTGTTCTACAGGGAAATGAAGAAGATAAATAACCCGAACAAGATGTGTATAAAAATACAAAACTTAATGTTGTAATTGTTATGCAGGTAAATGAATGTTAGGTTTTTTAAAACTCCTTATAATTTGATGGAGTCTTTGAAACTCTGTTGTGGGTATCATTTAATACTAACTTAGATATTTGCAACATTGGTCAATTACATTTATTGTTATGGTATCGATGTGCTTTGCTAAAGAACAAGCTCTCTCTCTAAAAAGAAAGGTTTCTTTGAGATAGGTGTGAAATGGTCTTTGTCTTGTTATATGTCAGATTTCCAATCCATAATGTCGTTGGATTGTTTTGTCAGCTCTTTTTGTAAAACTATCTATTTTTATGTTTTACAGGGACTAACAAGAAGAGGAACCATCTCAACCAGAAGGTTAAGCAGCCAGACTATAAAGTAGCCTACGTTCAGCTGGTGAGAAGGCAGAAAACATACTGGCTCACTAGCTAACCATTCTTCCTGCTTTACACTGATGCTCCTCTTACCTTTTGCTCTGACAGTAAAAGACAAGAAGCTCTTTCATTAGTCAGCTGAATAAGATAACTAAAACTCACTTTTTTATGATTAAGTTTAGTCAGTTTTGTTATAAAGAACTCCAACTTGCTTCTTGGTACTTTTCTTACTGCACTTTAGTTTTATATACATGCTAATTATCAGCTTAAGAACATTGTGATCTTTTACTTCACTCAGAGGGCTATCTTTACTTTTACATTCCAGTCCATGTACGAGACTGAGGATGTTAGAGGGGAAAGCTGTGGCTGTACTGTACTTATAGGGAACACAAAGTTCTTGTTCATTCGGTTCTAGCGCTACAATAAACATGCATAAAATAATAAGTCGTAAATATTGTAAATGAAAAACCAAGGAATGAAGACTTTGACATTACTGTTATGTATTCACTTTATTTATTTATTTCAAATTTACAATCAGAATCAGAGAAGCAGATCAAATGCTTAATTAAGGCCCGCTGCTACTCTGCATATAAATGTATTTGGTAACAGACATTGTTATGATCTTATCAAAATGTCTGGGGCATGCTATGTATTATTATAAAAAAGGATATCACCTAGCCTCGTTATTGATAGTGAATGTTTGGTGGTTTGGTTGGTAGCGACCGGTGGTAGAAGATGAAATCAGAGGTTTTTGTACACAAATTTGTACACTGAACTCCCATGTACATGTAGAGTTTATGTATATAAAAAAAGACCACTTTTTATAGATCGGAGTAATTTATACCATATAAAAGTTAAATATATAGCCTGACCGATTAAGCTAGCACACAGAACAAACTGGCAAAATACTTACTTTGCCATTCTGTTCTCAAATGCAACACACAGTGCACCTGGACATCATGTCCAACACATGTCCATTTATCACAACAAAAGGATAGTTTGAGGTACCAAGAGTGGCATACAGAGTATAAATGCTGTTATCCTGTTATAAAGGTATAAATGCTGTTATCCTTTCATTAGTAATATAAATTTAACTGTGAATGAATTTGAGTATGATGTACATCGTTACACAAAATTCACATAGACAGTGAATGAGTCAGCATATCCTGCATAACAAACTCACCGAATTTCAAGATAACATGTTTAGTTTCATTCACCACAGAGTGTCCAGGGCTTGATTTATACCTTGATTCAGGTCTGGGGATGAAAACCACCATGAAAACATCTGTCATCTCATCAAGACCATGTCCAGATGTAGAGGGAGCGTTGGTAGAGTAGCAGAGAGGGAGGTGGTGGTAAAATCACCAGAGATTAACATAAATGTCTTTGGATATTGTGTTTGAAGCCTGGTAAAGCTAGCAGTTCCATGTCTCTGTGCAGATCTTGTCTTTAACAGTGACATTAACGCTGGCTAACGCTGGTTAACCAGCCCTGCAACTATTTTAGTGTTTATTGCGGTCTACACGGACCATCTTGAAGCCGTCACAGACGCATTAGGATGTGTTCATGCAGCCATGTGTGGGTGAAGCACATAAAACGGGACTCTCTGCATTTTTTCTGAGACCTGGTTAGCACCTGTATCTCGTCAGTTTAGGTAGCTAGCGATCTTACAACAACCATCACAACAGTTGAAAGAAACAGTTTAAATCTCCATCATTTTTCTTTCTGCCTCACTTCTGTTTTAAATCCTCTTCTTTCCTTTCATCTACATTAAGGATTGGAAGTCTTAATTCACTGATAATCTTAAATTTGGAGATTATTAATCGATCTTGTTGGTAAACAAGTCTTGTTGCCACGGAGACTAACCATAACAAGTTTTACCAAATCTCTCTGACTAAATCTTCCTGGACAAACCCAAACCCAAAATTATTTAATAAAGATGACAATATTACAAAAATTAGGAGAGATAACCACAATTTGCAGCCACATAGCGGCAAATTCTTGTGAAAAGTATTGACTATTATCTGGCTACGTCTTCTCAATTACCATACTATTACCATATAATTACTGTGAGTTGTGTACTTAAATCTTCCAGGTGTAAAAATGTGTTTATTTTTTAAATGATTCCATGATCTGCCCATCATTAATCAGACCACATACACACTACCTTGTCTGGTTGGTTTATCATGTGAACAGGATAATCTCAGTACACAGTGGGAGGTAGAGACTTCACCATAAAAACACTCCTAAACTCAAAAGACAGTTTCCCTTTGGGATGGTAAGGTTTCAGACTCACTCATCTTTGAACACGTAAGATAAAATTTAGCAAGCATGTTTATTTGCTTGCACAATCGCATATCTCCCCTTTGCATCGCTCTCCTGTGTGGTTCATGCACTCTGGCTGCCCTCTTGAGAAAGCAGCGGTCTGGGTTCTTGCAGTGCCTGAGGGTGAAAGGTTCTCTTGGTTATATGCCAGACTTATTACAGAAAATATTGAGATATGGTTATTAACTGGTTTAGTTTTCTTTTCTGTGCTTGCACGTTATGCTGTACATGGATTGGGAACATGTTTGTTCAGAATCATTTGCATCACAGTTACCTTCACATCTGTGCTTAAGATGTACTTTGTGTGACGAGGGCTCATTCATACACATTACACTAAAAATTAAAGCATGTCAATCTTGATAGTCACACAAATGTACTTCAAAAACATTTTAAAAAAAGTCCTTTTTTTGAGTGTCTTTGAAGCAAAAGGGAAAAACAAAGAACCTTTGTTTTGTGCCTGCCGTTTTGATCTCTCTCCTATAAATCAACAGTGCTGTAGACACTTGTTTACGCTCTACCGCCCAACCGACTGGGAGCCATCAATCTTAAAACGGATGAATAATGAAAACTGTCTAAACACGACAATTTGGAAGAGGATAAATAATTGAACCAGCGATGAATCTTTTAAAGGGGAGACTTCCTCTTGTCTGACACCAAGGAATCGGCTTGTGATTTCCTGAGCCAGAGCCAGTGGTTCCCCTTTCTTACCAGTCACATACAGCAATGATAGGTGTGAGGATGCAGAACAAGAGACGCACCCATGTACACACCTGACACTTGTGCATCATTCATTGATGTCGAACCCTAGAGTACTGATGTATTCAATGGGTCTTATCTGCTCTCTTGTCTGCCATCATGTCACAAGTTTCTCCAGTCATGCTTATTTAACCATAAACAGCAGGCAGACATGCTGAGATGCTGGCTCTTTGTGTTTAAAATGGGTTGATATAAAACCGAATATCCGGCCTATTTTTCTGGCAGATTTTCAGAAAAAACATGCTCCCTCAACTCCCTTTCCTACCTCACTCTCTCTTATGTTCACTCACACTCACACACACACACAGACTCTGAAAAAGCCCTCCTTTCTTTTGCAGCGGTCGGTAGAAAACAAGATTGTTCCTAATTGACTCCACATGTGGGAGAGTGTTCTGTGGGTAGATGCTCACACTGCGGTCCCCCCATTCAACAGCCCTCATCCTTCCCGCTCCCCCTTTCTCTTCCCCTGTTCCCTCCATCAGTTAATATTGCTGCAGTAAGTTGTTTGTGAGCTCTTTACTTTTGGTTTGTGGTTGAGGGGAGGCCTCCCGTTAGCGGGGTTCCGTGACGGCCATTTTCCTCCAGCTTGTGAGAGGACCCCGGTATTGGTGGGGGTCGAGCGGGGAATGGAGGAGATAGCGTCTGTATGTGTGAAATGTGCTCTGTGTGTGGGAAAGTGTGTATATGTGTGTGAGGGGCTGAGAGGGGTAAGCAAGGAAGGTGACTAAGGCCACGATGGAGTTGTGCCAGAGCAGAGAGGTCCAAAGACGGGGCAAAGCAATCGAGGGGGGGAAGGAAGAAGCCTAATGTTTAAGATATGGGAGGGGGATTTAGAGGTGACAAAAACAGCAGAAGAAAACTGGATAATCTTCAGTCGTTCCTCTTGCTTTTAGGCCCCTTTTCAGTGAGACCAGTGTGTTTAAACTGGGACTTCTTTTATGCACCGCTGTGCTCAGAGTAACACTTGGTTCAGATTTTCGCAGTCAACTCATATTGTTCCGTCTGTTTGATGCTATAAAGGGTGGATGTTGGAAAATATGATTCTGGATTGCACTTTTTGACCTCGGTTGTAGACATTACTTCATGTACAGTTGGTGTAATTAGATTTCTTGTCTGGTTCGCAGTTCAAACTGAAACATTTATTTTAGAAGATAACCACGTTGTTATTTTTAGAAAAATTTTATTTTTCCAGTAAAACATCATTTTAGGTCAACTTTTATTGGGATTACAAGGTACCCTTTAGACTGGGAAAAGGTTTTTTACCCTCAAATGTTCATATTTTATCCCTGTTAAATTTTGTTGGCCTAACAGATGAAATATGCTACGGCACCATTTCCAGCTCAACATGGCTTTTTTTTTTTAATCCTTTGTAAACACAATCTGGTTGCACTACAAACAGGAGAAAGCACCCGACTCCTCAAATTAAGGCATTCTTCATTGTTCTGCAACATCATTTTCAGTGAAACATTTACAATTAAACACTCTGCCTGGCATGTAAATGAAAAGGTTGTGGTGAGTTTTGGTGGAGTTATTTTTTCTCTCTTTGGAGCGGCAGCTTTTATGCAAGCAAGCTTTTCTGGCTTCTGCCAGCTGGAGCGCTCCAGTGGGTTGAAAGCTCGAAGTGAAAGTTAAAAGCACTTGCAAATCCAAGGTAAAACCGGGAGTCTACGTGTTCCATCATTCCAGATTAAAATATTATTCCGAATGTTAGCTGACCTGTTTTTACCTTTAAAAAAATGCACAAATACTTAGGTCTGTATTATGTTGCAACACTAGAATGAATACTAAAAACATGAAGAAATAAAATGACACAAATCTTTGGATATGCAAAAAAAAAAAAGACATTAAAATATGTGCTGCAGTTATGTTCCTACACGAGATTTTCCAAAATGACATCTTGGCAGATTGCATTTGTGCATAGGTTACTCGTAACGACCAGAAAAGATCACAAAGCTTGGATGTGTGTTGAAATCATTCTTTATCAGGAAGATTAGATTATGATGAAGGCCCCTTTCTGTGTTTTTGCAGCAAACTTTATGGAAAATAATACCTTTCACTTCAGTCGACATCATAGGAATAGAAAGAGATATTTGGTCTGTTTATCAGAAAAGCCACTGCTGACACTGTTCACTCAGCGTGTTTGACAGCTCAATCAGAAGCGTAGAAGGTTTTGATGATCTGGTCTTTATCGTGGAAATAAGTGCAAATTTGCAGAAATTGGGCATAACATAGAGGTTAAAATATTTTATTGTCTAACAGAAGGATCTTTAAAATTCATTTTAAGACATGTTATGCTCAGTTTGTTCCTGTGCTTTACAGCATTTTTTCTTAGCTGGCAAGATAACGCTGGTTTTGCTGTACAAATTGCTATTTAAAGATGTTTTAGAGCAGGTTTGCGAAATCTTTAGCAATCTGTAATAATTCTGTTCAGCTCTGCTTCTGTTAGCTGTTTTGCTAGATTTAAAAAAAAGTTTCATGTGAAAAACAATACAAAGTTTTTGTGTCGACATCATAGACCACATAAAAAATTGGTAAAAGTCTCCATGAAGTCGGCCTTTGGTTTCTGAAAAGCTAAACTGAAGCTTGTTGCATGGTTTCCACTGTCTCCTTCTGGTTCAGCACTGAAGCAAGCAGAACGACAGTCTGGGTTCTATGTTGTGCTGGGCAATTTTGCTTTATCAAGAGGAACTTCAACATTTATTGAGGTTAAGAGAAAGTCCAGAAGCTTTGAAAATGACTGGATGCTGCTGATAGCTACAGATACTTGTGA
>JBAMIG010000010.1:23685723-23702256 GCA_037177335.1 Kiunga ballochi
AAGACTTTGATAAAAAGTATCCCGGACCTCTGCCTGAGGAGATTTTCTTTAACTGGACCTCCTTAAATTTTAGTTGAATACCCCTGATCTATTTGAACCGAACAAGGGAGTGGGGGGGGGGGGGAGTTTCTCTCATTGAAAACTCATCCACAAGTGTAAGAGCACATTCTACCAGACGTATAGTCACATTATGGGCTTTGTTTGATAACGCCTCACTCTGTTATCAAAGAACTAAGATTTTACGTAAAAATAACCCAACGTTTTTAATGCTTTCTGCACCCCACTGTAATGCTTTTATATAGAGCATTTTAAATGCTGTATACGTACATTCTGTACATGAAATATGCAAAATGTAAAAAATACTAAATTTATATCAGTGTAAGTTCAGTAGTATTCACATTTAGTGAATACTACTGAACTTGGCACTTTGCAATTCCAGCCTAAGTCTTGTATGTTTACAAAACTGGGAATGACATTAATGTTGTTCAATCAATGAGAATGCATCTTTATGGTAATATATAAAAAAAGCTGCTTATTCTGAAGATAATTAATCATATTCAATGTATTTCGTCCTCTCTGCTACTTCATACCATGCTTTACAGGCTGGTGAGCTGCCTCTCTGCAATGACAGCTTGTTTTTTTTTTAATCTGACAAGAATGAATTAATCTGTTTAATTTGGAGGGAATAGCTCCTTTTCTGCCATACCGTCACTTTCCAACACACCTCTTCTGCAACTCACACAGAACCAAACCGAGCAACACAAGAAGTGACACACGGATGTTGTGTAACTTTGTTTTCATTCCATTATGAAGTTACACTGATCTGCCATTATGGTTCAGACATAATCCTTTATGGAAAGTGATGATTGTGAGGAATTGTTACAATAATTAATTATGGCATGTAGTACATATTAACTATGGAATTAAGTCATTGTGACATCCCTATTTAGAGCACCATTGTACTGGAGATGTCCATTACCAGCTCCGGCAGCTCTTTGTACCTTAATGACATTAAAGACAGCATGTTCTGGATGGCATTACTCAATGCCATCACATAATTCACTGGTGCATGCAGCCTAATCGGGTGTGTAATATAGAGAATCAACAACGGCATCAGGGTATAGTGTGCCCAGGTCTGAGGTTGTCATATCTTTGCAATCTTTTTCATAAAGGAATGTTAATGCCATTAAGCAGGGGTGCCCAAGTCTGGATCTACTGCTGTAAACCTTTTAGATGCATCCTTTCTTCAACACACCTGAATCAAATGAATGGCTCCTTTTCAGGTATCTGCAGAGCTCATTTACATGCAGACATTAGTTTTTGCTGTGTTTAAGAAGGGATGCATCTAAATGATGCAAGATGGTAAGACACCCCTGCATTACAAATACAGACTTCCATGGAATTGCCATAATCAAAAGTAGTCTAAAATGAACTATTGTTTCTTCTTCTTCAGGAAGTTTGCTTTCAAAGTTGGTACTCTGTGTTTGCCATTATTTCTGCACTTTTATGGGATGCTTTCTATAGTAGTGTTTACTTGTAAGCACGGAGGATATTTTGGTTTAGTCACTACATCTAGAGAATGAGCTGGAAACTGCTCTGGTGAGATCCAAACTGGATTTGTTCTTGCGCTGGTGTCTGAGTGTGGTAGGATGGACGCAGCTGCTATTGCACTTGGGCTTATAGTTATGACGTCATGTTGCAGTTTCTGTAATGTGTTTACTGCAGCAGGCAGAAATCTGGAAAATTGGAATGATAATCCCACCGATCACAATGGAGTAACTGTGCCACAAGCAGGAGTGCACATCAGGTCAGGAAGAGGTGTGTGTTAGGCCTCCATACTGTTGGAAGAAAAAGTATGTGAACCCACAGGGAATGCTGGGATTTTTGTAAACATATTTTCTGATATTCATCTTAAGTGGGTTAATCTTTTAAATCTAAAAACTATTTTTGAATCCTAATCTAAATCAGATTTTTTTCCCCATATATTTACTATTAACTACCATGGATTAGGTCACATTTTTTATAGTGTAATCTTCTATCTGGGATTCACCAGGGTGCAGGATACCAGTATCATATGGTGAACAACAGAGTTTTTAGTAAAGTTTCTGCCATAAAATGATGCAAAATGTCTCAGAAACAGTATGTATAAACTATAATACCATAGAGGGCCATAAGGGGTTCATTAATACTGCACACGAGAATACGTTTTCCTGTTTGATTGAACATAACGCGTAAAGATTCACTGTTCAAGGCCTAAAAAGTATGTGAACCCCTAGGCTAATGACTTCTCCAACAGCTAATTTAAGCCAGGAGTCAGCCAACCTGGAGTCCAATGAATGTGATGAGGTCTGAGGTGTCGGTTAAAGCTGCCCTGCCCTATAAAAAACACATGCCAGTTTGCTGTTCTGTAGGAGCATTGCCTGATGTGAACCATGCCTCACAAAATAGAACTCAAGCTTAAGATCTTTTTGACTTGCATAAAGCTGGAAAGGGATACACAAGCATCTCTAAAACTTGATGTTTCGTTGCAAACAGTAATGGAGAGCTGAGCCCAGATTCACTGCTCCAGGACCAGCCAGGACCAGTCCCATCCTTTAAACTGTGTCTTAGCTTCCACCATTTGGTAAAATATTCTCTGTTCCAAAATGCAGGACGAAGAGATTCAAGAATAGTTTTGTTCCAACAGTATTAGCTCTTTTCAATAAGAACCCCTTCACTAGGGATGATTAATTATTAGCACTTTAAATACTTTACACATTTATGAGTGTGTATGATGGAATCATATAATGTTCTCTCTCTTGTACTGTAAATCTAATTTGCCTAAGGATAAAAATAAAGAAACCTGAATCTAAGATTATCTACAAATAGTGAAAGTTGTAACTTTTACTGTCATCCTGTACAGGTAACTGCAAAAGCAAAGCGCAAAATGCTCAATGAGGTAAAGAAAATCCTAAAGCGTTGGCTAAATAGATACACTAATCACCTGCTAACATGCAAAACATTAAACAAGAATAGCACAACTGTAAAAAAACAAACAACAACAAAAAAACACTGAATACACTGTGCAATGTTTGTAGAAAAAACTAAAAATACAGGACATCAACATCAAAATGTTGAGCATTGCAGAGGGACCATCATTGGTTTGGAGGTGCTTTACTTCCTTAGGGCCTGGAAAGCTGAGGACAACTGTTTACCAGTGGAAGCTTGGCAAAGAATAGGTGATGCAGTGGGAGAACAACTGGAAGCATAAAAGTAAATCAACAACAGAATGACTTCAGCACAAGAAAACACCTTATGGGGTGGCCCGGTCAAATTCTTAACCTCAACCTGATTGAGCTGCTATAGCATGACCTCAAAATGATTCATACCATTCCAAGACTATTCCTGAAATGAAGAACTTTTGGAAAGGGGGGGAATCTAAAAGTCATCCTGACCATTGTGCATTTGACATTTGAGATTATTAAGAACCTAATGCAGATGCTGGACAAGTACACATCACAGTGGGCTTGTAATTTGGTTAGTAAAACTCATGCCTTTAACACTTAATCATTTGCTCTTATACTTTTTACTTATATTGATGTTAGCAGAAAAGTGATGAATGATAAGGAAAGCAGTACAAAAGTTAATGTGGGAAGTGTTATTCATTTTTAACCTGAGTAATAGTAAATCTGTAAACACACTGAGACACCACCACTAGCAGCACTGGCATACAGTATATTCCTGCAAAATATTGTTTTTTATATGGCGTGATATCATGATGCCAAACTTTTTTTATCTCACAATGAGTTACTCACCAATATTAATGAAATTATCAAAATAAACAAAAAGTAAGGAAAGTTGTGTTTGGTAGCTTTTCCTCCCATTAGGAATACCAGTACATAATGCATTCTGCATGGATGGAAAACCGGATTATTACGGTACCTGCATGAGAAGGTATAACCTAAAAGAATTATACTTGTGTGAAATGAGCAACAGGGTTAAAATGTGCCGGAATCTCCTGCAGTACATTCCTGTTGCTGTACTTACTGTTGTTTATTTGTGAGTTAAATGGTTTCAGTCTCCCACAGAAATAAGGAAAAAGCTACATATATTGACTATTTTTGCACTGTGCCTTTTGCACTGTCAGAGACCTCAGTAGCGTGTGGAAGGTCCATACAAAGCCACAACAACTCCCCCTCATGCTGGTCGCCAGCCTGGTCACATTTTGCTGTGGGATGACTGGTTCGCTTCTGGCAGCACTTGAATCTCAATGCGGGAGTGAAAACCAGTATTACAGGGGATGTGGCACATTTCTGGGGGAGATTCTACCCACACATTTAGCAGTGTTGCTTTTTCATAAAAGTACAATCCTTAAAAGTTCTACCTCATTATAAAAAGGGTGATTGATCGAGATAGTAAAGGTGGCTAAATAATCTTTCCATTGATTTTGTACGCCAGTTGCTCAAACACAAATTATGGGAAGATTTCCATCAGCCTTTGTTGTTTCTAATCTTCATCCATTTGCTTGGAAAGTACGCTTTGTTTGGGGTATTGCAAAACTAATTCTGGTTCAGATCAAAGAAACGGACTTGATCCCCCAAAAATGCAAGTTTGTTTCAAGCAAACTACTAAACAAAATGTGTTGTAGGTTCAACACAGAATCTTTACCTGCATTACAGGTAAATGCAACCAAAGCTTTTGTGTGTAGGACGACAGGCGACTCTAGAATAGCTTACAGTCAGCCGTGGAACTGACTGTAAGCTGCTAGGACTTCTTTATATCCCTATGGAGAGTAAAACATGTTTTTTAAAAGGTCTGTTTGAAAAGTGCGGCATGAACACAATCTTTTATCATATTAGTGAAATAATTGTGACTCCTAAAGTTGTCTGGTTTCTCTTGTATTCCTGCTGTGATGATATTTAAAGCCTCATTTCTGTGGCACCTCATGGAGCAAATGTCACAGCTTTTCCCAAAGGAGTCTAAGACACAATGACGCATATATTCTTGAAATATAGTTTAACTGCCACAAATGAATAATATTCTCAAAGATAGTTTCATTATAGTATGAAATAACATATACTAGGTACTTCATAATGCCTCAATCAATTATGCAGCAATGGTTTATTACGATGTAATTTACAATGCTATGTCATGGCTAGAGCTTCCACCATGTATTTGTACCTTTTCTAATTTCTTTTGCCTTAAAAGGGACATATTATATAAAATCCACTTTTTTAGCCCTTAAATACATATTTTTTGTGCACTTCTAATTGATTAGGATGCAAAAAAATGTTGATTTGTTCCTTCCGGATTTTATTGTGGTTATATTTTTCAGTCTGCTTAATTTTCTCCAGTTTCTATTACATTTTTGTATCTATTACATCACAGTATTTGCTGCCAAATAAGGTTGTGGACTTCCAGGTAATCAATGTGGTGAATCTGATACATATATATTTATAGTAAATTTACCAATAAAATGTTTCTCTGCCGGGAGATTAGCGTATCGCTGCTATCAAGCTACAAACATATGGCATAAAGAACTTCATAAGCTATATATTCTGATAATGCACGGGTCATCACTATTCAGTCTGACACCTCTTCTAGATACCTGCGGCTGGCTTTTTCTTTAAACCACAGCCGGTAAAGTTGTAGCTTAGACATCCATGAGCATCTGCAGTCATCCTGGTAGCCTGATAACACAACCATAAATCTGTCTTTTTATGCAATTGTGCAATTTTCAGCAAACTTTTGTGAACAAAAGCTTTATTGATACTGCTGAAGGAGGGTTTTCATAAGAGAGACAGATGTGGAACTTAATGGCAAAACATTTTGGGGAAGAGGAGAACGGATGGTTCAAGGCACCTTTGATAATCATTAAATGAGAAGCTGTATTCTTCATATAAATTAGGAATGTTTATTTATTATTTCAATAAATTCTGAAAAGTCTTTCTCTTATTTTTTTAACCATCTTACGTTGCCGGTGATGTCTCTGCTGAAACCTTGCTGTCCCAATTTTAGAGAGGTAACTGTTAAGGTGTCAAGGTTTCTCCGAGGACTCTGATCACTGACAAGAGTACACCAGAGCAGATGTACGAGTCACACTCTCTGTGCCCCTAAGCAATGTCCTGACCCAACAACCACAGAACAAAACAAAATATAGGGCTGGGTCAACACGTGTAAAATAAGTAGTAGCTTCATTCAATTTGCTTATTTCCCCTGTTTCTTTCTGTAGCATTCTCCTCCCCCGCTCAGTCCGCAGGGATGGTTTCACTTGTTGCAAAGGAGATCAGAAGAAGAGATAAACAAGCAGTGTTGGAGGCTGAGTGGCAAACATGGAGGAGTTGTGACACAGCTGAAAAGGGAAAAAGGGGGAGAAAAAAACAGCTGTTAGAGAGTGATTATGAGAGGGAAGCAAAGCGTGCATCTCCTCTGTTTGACTGACACTAGATGGCAACGTTTTGCTGTAAAGCCTCTTTTACTAGCCTCCCTTCATCTCCTGTCTCCTATTGAGTCCCAGTTGCTTAACAATAGATAAACATGGGTTGTGTATATGTGTGACTGTGTCTCTAGCTAGGCTGGCTAAGGGTGATGATGGAGAGGGGGGTTACAAACCTCTGCTACCCCCAGTCCTTCTTGTTCCTGTTCTCTGTAAGCGAGGCCCCTGGAAGTGAAGCTGGAGGTGCTGAATCAGGGCTGAGCGGGAAATCTTGCTTATCGGTGTGGAATTTTATTATTTTCAACTATTTGGATCATGATCGCTCTTGCTCTCTTTCCCTCCCTCTTCCCTTTCCCTTTTCACCTTGTCACGCAAACACAGGCCTTCCTCACACAGACTTGCCTGTCTGCCGCTTTGCTTCCTTCCCTTCCCTGTGCTGCCTCACCCTTGCTTATCTCAACAATTAACATTTCTAATGTTTGCCATTTTTCTGTGCGCCCCCTCCCTGTCAGCGGCTCTTTTCTTTTCCCTCCACTTAAGGACAAATTATTTATATCATCAGAATTTAAGCTTCTTTGAACAACTTAAATGGTTTATTTGGACTTTTTTTCTGTTAAAAACTGCTCTTACTTACCCTGAACATGGTGAGAAACGGTATTTTTTTACACTCCAAACGATTCACTAAATTTGTTTTTACGGTACATTAATTATGTTGAGTCAGATCATTCACTAAGTACACAAATTGGCCATTTAACTGTTCAGGAATATTTAAAATGAGCTTCAGAGTGCAGACACATGGCAGCATTATTCAACATATTTTTGTTCAGATGAACCACCCAGGGCCTGGAGTAGCATTAACATATAAAGGCATAATTACCTTTTCTTTCCTTTACATTTTATTGATGTATATTGCATTATGGCTGCCTGACCGTGGTTTTAAGGAACAGCAGTAAAAGAAAAGAATGTCAGTGTCAGCCATCTCTGTTTGTTTATTCTTTATTTTCTTCAAGCTATTTTTTCAGAAGAGAAAAAGAAAAGAAAACAACATTTTCTTGTTTTTTCACAATTATTATTATCTGTTACTGTAAAATAAAAAATCCTTCTGATATTTTTAACATGTGTTTATAAAACAGAAAAAGATGAGATGTGGGCCGTCAAATGTCCAGCTGATGATTTTAGATTGAAAACCTAAAACCTGTTGCTGAAATTGAGGAGCAGACGGCATTGGAATTGTCTGAATGTTGTTTTATAAAACACTGCTTAAAGTTTTTAGCTGTTGTCTTACGAAGAACCTAACAAAGCTCATTTTAAAGCTGAGAAACATATTGTTTTACTGCAGTTTATGAGAATAAATGTGCAGATTTTTATACAACTTCTATCCATTATCCAACCAAACACAATAAGAGGAGAGTTTTGCTGTGCCTCTGAGGGATTGTTCAGCTATGTCTTGAGGAGAGTGTTTTTATAGAAGGGGGAAGGTGGTATGAACGCAAATTCTGGGTAGTGATCAGTAAAGCTTGGGCATGAACCCAACTTCCAGTCCTCACTGCAGGGAGGGAGGCACAGATGATGAGGCCAACTGAAGGGCTGTAAAGACTCCTGTGCAAGCAACCAGGAGGAAACCTTGTTTCTGTTGAGGAAGTCTGACCTAACAGATACCACAAATATGATCCCAGTTTAAAAAAAACTCAGTGTTTGTTTGCATGAAAGGTGTGTGTTGGGCTGACACACAGATGAGTGCATGTGTGTTTATGTTGGTGGTGGAGCCAATAACAAGAGAAGCTCTTCTTGGTAATCAAGCTTCTCTGAAAGCCCCTCGCT
Source organism: Kiunga ballochi (assembly GCA_037177335.1). NCBI lineage: Eukaryota > Metazoa > Chordata > Actinopteri > Atheriniformes > Pseudomugilidae > Kiunga > Kiunga ballochi. The sequence continues at coordinate 23,693,960 of JBAMIG010000010.1, forward strand.
GCCATTAGTCTTTGTATCTCCTGATTTGGAAATTCTACTGTGAAGTTTTGTGTGTGCGTGGCTGTGTTTCATTGTGTGTATATGTAGGATTCTAAAGAGGCTTGGTGGAGAGAGACCATGAATTATAGAGAACAGAAGCAGGGTCTTAACCATCCTGTTTGCAATCCCACACGCAAACCTTTTCTTGAATGGCCTCAGTGGAGGCGTGCATGCCTTACTTTCACACGTTTGGACTCCAGTTCAACACATGTTCAATTCTGTTTGTAGATTTTAAGCTGGAGGATATTGCCTTACTGTACACACACATATATATTTATATATATATATATATATATATATAGAGAGAGAGAGAGTATTTATTTATCTACGGACAAACAAATCAAATGAAAAGAGGCAGTCATTCATGTGTCTTGCACATTATTGAAATGCAGTTTAATGTTGACTTGGGAGTCTTGCAGTCTCTGTCTTTCTCTATCATCCCTCTTTTTTTATTGATTCCCATTTTATCTTTGTCTACAGCATCTTCTATGCTCACCCTCATTTCCTCCCACATTTCCTCCAGTTCTCCTTTATTTACATAGCGATGGCAGGGCACATGCATCCACATCAAGGCAAGCACACTAACCCAAGCGTGCATGCATGTAACCTTTTCTTGATTACCCATGACTTCTTGACCTTTTGACACAGCTGCAACTTTGATCAGCCAATGAGCATGTGGCGCCACCCATGTTCTCAGCAGGGCTGCCACTGGCCTGATAAAATCCTCTGATAGGCCCTTGCTGATGCATTTCCTGTTTTGGTATGCTTCTTCGTTTTTTATTTTCACCACCAGCTGGTCCCCGCATTCCTCTAAGAGTCGGGAGGGGGCAGGGGCATTGCCTAGATGTTTATGTTCTTGTGTATGTAGGGTTGAGTGTGCGCAGTTTTGTGCAAGAATACAACAGTGTGTGTGTTGGGTAGCCTAGATGTTTGGGTCTGAAGCCGAGAGAGGGTTAGAGGTTGGTGGAGGGGATGCCTGAAATTGAGGGGGAGGGTAACGTCAGGGTTGTTTACATGCCTTTGCAAGAGAGAAATGGGGTACATCGTGGGGGTTGTGGGGGTGACATACATGAAGGGATAATGATGATGAACAGCTGTTTATGTAAAGGTTTATGCGTGTGTATCACAGGGATGGAGGGAAAAGACAAGGTCTAGGTGTGATTCAGCTGAAAGGTATCCAGGCCAGATGAGCATCACCAAAGCTGGTAGGCTAGTCATTTATGCTAATGTGAACAGATTTCTCCATGTTATTATTCACTGCTACTTGCAGCTTGTTGTTGTCCGGTTCCACACCAGATGGATGCAAATGTCTTTGTGGGTGGCTGAGTGTGTATTTAAATGGTGATGATCTTTTCCTGAGAGCTCTGTTACCAGGGTCCAATGTCTCCAGTAGCAGGCTAGGAGCAGGCATGCCCAGACATGAAATCCACACACACACTTGGACTCACACACTTTTTCACTCACTCCCTCCATTTGTCTCTGGGCAGAAGTATGTGCCTGTGTACCACTGGACGCCCCACACTAGTATGTCAGGGGATTCCTGTGATACATCATCAAGTATTTTCAGTCGAACAGTAGAGGCAGTGTTTACCCATCTCCCCAACTTCTGCTGCTTTTCTCATTAATCATGTGAACAGCAGCACAGGTAGATAAGAGAAGGCATCCTCATGTTTCCAAATGTGTGCTCTTTGTGCTTAATAGCTATGACTGTCAGTAAATTGGCTCATGTTTAGGTTGGGCTGCAATAAAAAGCTATTTGGTAGCAATTTTTTATTAGCAGCTACTTGAGTTTAAATGACAAACAGCAGAATGATGATGGAAGTTATGAGCCTTCTCATAATGTCTCTTGTGTATCTCGTGATGACTTTATAAAATAAAACAACTCCTCACTCTCTGCTTCCACCATTTTTCTTTATGTTCACTAGAAAGACAAACGGCACCATAGAGAAAACTCATTTTGCAGTAGAAGAGAATATAGAGACTAATGTTGCTGACAGGAAAAGTCTGTTTAGCGAGTCTCTTGATAGAATTAGTCTCTGGGTAATACTTCATAAATCTGGATACCTTTAATAAAGACTGAGACAAAACAGACACATTGTTACGTTTGTTGTGAATGAAAATTGTTTATAAAAATGAAGAATTCTGCTAATATAATTTACACCAGTTAGCTGATATTAAGTTTGAGATATTTATATATTAATTTAACTTTTTTACATCTACTCAAAACAAAAGAAAGAGAAAAAGTGTACGTATTGTGGTCTGATCAAGCAGTGGTTACATTTCAGCTTATGCTTGTCTTTTGTGACTGCATCAGTTTAATTCTGTTCTGGATTTAATTTGGATTGAAACCGGGTACAACATGTAAGACAATTATTTCCCCGTGCAAAGGTAAAGTGTCTGCAAAAGTGTGATGGAATCAGATAAATTATTCCTCTGCATGCAGCAAAAACATGTGTAGAAGAGGACTACATATTGCTACACAGGATACACGCTTTCTCATATGCAGTGGAATATTAATCTATAAAAGTCATGCTTCATTCTCACAAACGAAGACGGTGCAGGCAGTGCCATGCAGGATCCACTTAGTTAAAACTTTGATTTAGTTTAGTTATTTAAAAAATTACCTTAATATTTTTCTTATAAAGGACTATATGTAATTACATTAGTTCAATAATCAGATTTCTGACTTTATTTAATCTTAGTGTGCTAAATTAGATGTATGAACAAGTCCAGTCATTGCTCTGACTCTGAATCCTCCCACTAAGACCAATTTGGTGTAATGAATATAGAATTACGGTGATTCTGTGAAGGGGCAGAGCTCCATCATATGAATCATGATAAAATCCAGATAAATGTTAAAATACTACTTTATATAGACAATTATTAAGCTGGAAATAACATTTTAAATCGCTCGGTTTCAGAGAACAGAGAGGCTGTCATGCTAGCTACCAAAAATAAAGCCTGGGTGTTTACCAGCAACTTATTTTATCATCACTAAAAAAGCTGCAGCATCAGAAGGACTGAACAGTTGTTTAATTTATCCGGTTTCCGCCACAGAAACAAGAAGTGTTCTGGTTTTGGATGTGAAGATCCCAGGCTGAACACCCCCCCCGCTCTGCTTTTTGCCAGAAGTCACCAAGTTATTTGACCACCGGCGTAATGTGGAGATGTCTTTATAATTGTAGGGAGTGCTGGGGTCATGACCCTGAATGAACTCATAATAGGATGCTATCGGTTATTGGGCGACTCTCACTTCCACTTACTGGTCTTTTACAGAGAGATGAATCGCTTTTCTCTCATATTAAGCAATGATTTTATTGTCACATTAAGAGTTTAACTCACACTCCTGATGCTTGAGTGTCATCTCAGCTGGTTAAAAGGAAATAGATTGTTATCCATCACACTCTTTCCCCTGAGAACAAAACGGCAGTACTCATCTCCTGATACCGGCTTTCTTCATCCCTTCCTGGAACATTCTTTTCTTCTTCTATCAGAAAGTTTAGACACAAGCACAACTGGGCAGAAAAGTGTGTGTTTGTGTGTCCAGATAAAGTGAGAATGAATGTGTGACCCACCCTGTGGGCTGGCGGTATCTGCTGTTTGCAATCATCAGGCTGCATCTCCCTCATAAGCGTTTCCTGCCTCTCCTAGTTTTTTTCACTCCTGTGGGTCCTTCTAGATAATGCAATATTAGTTAAAGAGCCTATTAACTAGATCCAATCTTCTTATTTAAAGCTGTCAGCAAAGCAGCTCATCATTAGAGAACTATTGTCCCTTTTCAGTAAGGCTACAACAACTGCAAAAGCCTTTCTGATCTGCTTCCTGGGTCTACGTTGCAACGAGTCGCTTATGTCGTGGCAGAAATCCACTGATGATGTCACTGTATGTGTAGCTTCATGCGACGAATTAAGGAAAACCACTCTGTTCACTGTTTCTTTGTGTGCTCCCCAAACAGCACCGCAGAAAGAGAGTGCACAAACAGAAACAGCCTTTTTTCTTCTTTTCTTACAGCAGAAACTAAAACAAAATGGAAAAATCGTTTCCCTGTGGTTAAAAGTTTCTGTCCATATGAGGAATTTGGATGATTTCTTTTTATTAGGATAATGATGATAATGAATGAGGAAAAGTAAGGATAAAATATATTAATAAAGATGCTGTAAAATCAGGTAAGTAAGGTAATAGTAACCAGAAATAATATAGTAATTAAAACTCATTAATTACTAAAACTACAACATTAATATCTGTGTATTATTTGATTCCCTTGTCCATTAAAATCAGTTCAAATTAATTAATCTCACTTTTTGTCAAGATATTTAAATGTGATTATTAAAGAGAAATTATTTTCATTATAGAGCCTCAAAACAATTCAATTCATGTGTTTAACGAGATCCACCTCTAATTGCATCACGTTTCTGCCTGACCAGCATGCTGGATGCAAAAAAGCAGCAAGAAACGCTCAACTTTTAAACCTCACCTAACATACGCAACATAAATATTGTTTGTGTTTGGACTGGAAACCTTTTCGCACTGCCAGATAGGCTCATGATGATTAAAACCAGACCAGACAGCATGAGGCAGTTGAGGTACAATTTGGTCCCAAAGTGTCCATGGATTTTTCTTCCTTTTCTAAAAACAGATGTTGGCTTGGGATGACCAGCAGTTACCCATACATGGAACGCTGAGCTTACCATAATGAACTCGGGCCAATCTGCAGCCTGAATTCACTCCTGTGGCAAAAACACAAAATAAAAGATTTTTAGCAGAAGGGATGCTTGGATAGAACCACATCCACCAGAGTCCGTGCATTTTTTCTTCCTTCCCAGAATTTATTGTCCTGGGTCCTTCCTTTACTAATGCTCCACCTCTTCACCAAGTTTTATGAAATTAGATTTTGTGGTTTTATGCAACTCTTGCTGACAAACAAACAAGCGGCACACATACCTCTGAATTGGCTCGTCTTGGTGGAGTGGTGAGCTCCGCATTACTTAGTTGTCAGAGTGTTTTACTGCATTATGCATGCTGAGTAAACATAGATAAGTCGACTTTGCAAGCACGCACACACTCGCAGATGTCCCACATACTCTACAGGGGGTTGCTGTCAACGCTAAACCTGGTACCACAGCGCTTTTTCCTGGTGTAATCCACCAGACTGCTGCTTTGTGGCCATGGATGGTGGGTTCTACCACAATGTGAGTCTCTGACTAACACACTTACTCCACCTGTACTCAAGGTGCTTCTGGATCACAGATAATCTCATCACACTAGCATTTGGTGAGCAGATCATTAACACCCCCTGAGCCAGTGTGGTTCAGGTAAAGATATGGTTTATTTTAGCATCTTGTTTTCCTTAGTAAATGCTTTGTTAATTGCCTCTTGTTTTAATTGTGCTCATCCCAGAAGTTGGTTTATTTGGAACCCGTCTTGCAGCCACTAGAAGTTAAAGTTTTAGAGATTTCAGCTGACAAAATGTGAAATCATGAAGGCTTTGAATTGGACACACTGAAAAATCTGTGAATAATCATCTCTTTTTTTGGAAATAATGGGAAAAAATGTCTTATTTCTTGCTTTGCACATTCACAGGCACAATAGTGATGTTTGTTTTGCACTGATTTAGCTCGGCATGCTCATATTCGATTTGTCCACATTTTCGGAGAAGCTGGTTGAATCAGCCTTTTGTGTCTGTTGCTGGTGAATGTAATGTCCTATTCAGCACCCCGTCTGAGGGAGCACAGTGTACCTTCCTGTTTTCATCAAAGGCATTTTAATACGTGAAGCTCAAACAACTACTGCTTTCAGACTTTCTACTTTAATCTTTCTTATGAATAATAAGATTCATGCCTTTCAGTTTGTCCTGGATTGCTTTCCCATGTTTTCTGAAGTTGACACACGACCAAACTTTTCCCTTGCATCTGTTTTTGAGTTTTAACTGTGTGCTTAGGTTGTCACAGATCAGAACGAAAGGTCAATCAGAGCGAGGACAGTTGTCCTTTGTGTTTGTCTCACCTGGTCTTCTCTATTTCCCACTCCTCTGTCCTTGTGGGGCTCCAAACAGGATCACAAAGGCCATGTGCCTGACTCTGTGTCTGAGAGGCTTATGCTAACAACATGCTATGCTACCAAAGAGCTTCTTTCCCCTTTATCAACAGTCCCCCAACATCACTTTTTCCTACATTCCCATTGAGGGGGACACTAATTGTAATGGTTTACTCATACGTATAGAAGGAATATGTTTACATTGCTAAGTATATGGGGACTCTCCCCAATATTCCTGGAGGGATTTAATTGGGAGCACATAAGGAGAGAGGAGTGGGAGGGTATATATCTACTGCTTTTATTTGTTGTCTAGGAAGCTTTGTAGGCAAAAGAATAAAAACCCATTTCTTTCTCCACTTTGGCCTTCTTGGCCAGGCTGTGATGTTTTTCATAAATCACTCATTGTGCATTTAACACACTACTTCATACAGAAACACACAGAGAGGTAGACAGACACACAGGAAGGATAGTTTTAGCCCCCAGCTCTTGGAGATGGAAGACGACATGGTCTTTGCCTCTGCTGTGGATGTTCTCTGCCAGCGCTTATTCTCATCACAGACATGTGTTCAGTAAACTTTTGACATACATGCACACACACATATAGGGCACGGCCTGCTGCCAACAATAAGCACTTTGTTGATGTTAGTCTCGGAGCTTTGTTGTTTTTGTGAATCGTGCTGTATGAGACCAGTATTAATCTTCATTGAGTGTATACACACGCTGTCCAAGGCCGCTCTGTTAACTAGAAATTGTCATGCGACAATGATTGGTTCAAGTTGGGAAACGTGTTTTTGGGTCATTGCTCGTGTTTTCAGCACCGGGGTAGATCCCTTTGTCCTTCTTTTATTCACTCCCTCACATCTTCAGCCATCCTCATTTTCTTTTCCCCTCCTCCTCTAAGTCTTTCTACCTTGGGCAGATGCAGTGTTTGTGTTCTGGATTCTGAATTCCTCGATGACGGTGTGTATGAGTGTGGAGAGATGCTTCGTGCCCTGCCTATGCCGTCTTTTTCCAGGGGCTTTTTTCATCTTTCCCCACCTATCTGGCTTTGCACTGTTCTCCCTTTTCACTAAAGGACCTTCTACATTTTGCAAAGCCAGCAGGTGGGTTTTTACTTGTCAGAAGGCTGTGCATAATTTATATGAAACATTACTAAAAGCTAATATCAGGAACTTTTAGTATGCAGGTACCATGTGCCATGGAATGTGATTCAAGCCAGTGGAACTTGTTACATTAACATAGTAATATTTGCACTTTGGATGGTTGGTTGCAGTTGGATATTAGATTGCACCACACTTATAATTTACAAACATGAAGACCGAGTTGTAGTTTGTATGTAAATAAAATTGGTTTTCCATCCTGCAGCAGTAGGTTCTTTTGCTTTATAACTTTTATTTATTTAAACAAACACAGGCATAAACTCTGTCATTACGCTATGAGGATCCATTTAGGTATATTTTATTTGATAGATTTTTATTTATTTGTTTTGCTCTTTCAAGACTGGATTTTTGGGTCTCCATGGCAACGAGACTTGTTTACTACCAGGATCTACAGATAATACTCTCCAAATTCAAGATTATCAGTGACATAAGGCTTCTAATCCAAACGGAGCTGAAACGAAAGAAGAGGATGCAGGAAAGGAGAGAGGCTGAGAGAAAAACCATGGAGATTTAAACCATGTGATGGGTAACGTAAGATCGCTAGCTAACAAAATGGACTAGCTCTAGATTGCGGTTTTATGTGCTTCACTGAGACATGGCTGCATGAACACATCCCAGACTGTAATGCGTCTGAACACGGCTTCCAGACGGTCCGCGCAGACCATAATAAACACCTGAGTGGAAACTAAAAGGAGGTGGAGTTGCGGTGCTGGTTAACCAGCATTGGTGTCATCCTAGACAAGTCACTAGCTTTATTAGGCTTCAAACACATTATCCAAATACATTTATGGTGATCTCTGGAGATTTTAACCCCACCCTCCTCTCTGCTACTCTGCCAACGATCCAACAGTTTATCAGCTGCTCCACCAGAGAAGATAAAAGCTGATTTTATGTTAATATCAAAAATACATACAGCTCCTCTGCCACCTTTAGGAAGATCTGACCATTATCTAGTTCTTCTCACCTCCTACAAGCCTATCGTTCAGAAACAAGCTGTCTTTAGAAAGACTGTGTGGATAGCATCATTCCAACCAGACCAGTGAGGTGCTTCCCCAGTAACAAACT
>JBAMIG010000010.1:23702356-23716039 GCA_037177335.1 Kiunga ballochi
CCCTGCACCACCAGTAACACACCCTGCATCACCAGTAACACACCCTGCATCACCAGTAACACACCCTGCATCACCAGCTACAAACCCTGCATCACCAGTAACACACCCTGCACCACCAGCTACAAACCCTGCATCACCAGTAACACACCCTGCATCACCAGTGATCTGGAAAAGCTACTGTAAACTTTAATTTCCCTCTGGGATTAATTATTTATTTTTCATTTCATTTATAAGGTGGCACAAGATGCATCTCTGTATATTTATTTAGCAAATAACTCCTCTGCTGCTGAGAATTTAGCACAAAGGTAAATGTTATGTCATTAAAAAACTAAATTAGGCCTCATCACAGTGAAAGAAAACTTTCTGCAGATGTAGAATCCACCAGAAACCATTTTGTTCTTAACAAGTTTCTGACATTTTTGAAGCCTTAAATGTTGAGACGATGGTCACAAGATGACTTATTTCATCCATCATATAACTGTTTTTGTTTGATCTGCCGTTACAGTTCAGAATCAATCATTTATATAAAGGAATCTTTATCATTTTATGCTGTGATTAATAGTAAAATTAAGTAATCCTGACATTATTAAGTGTTCTAGGACCACTTGTTTATATTGTAGGATTGCTAAAACATGAGGCAAATAAAATCAGCAACATGTGGGACTGAATCATATTTAAATGGGAAAAAATCACTTTCTTTATCAAGAAATAATCATTTGGATTATCAGCATGCATTATTAGCGTCTTTCCTCAGTGGTGTAATTTTTATTTCGACGGCCTCTTACAGGTTCACTAACGCTGCGCTCTGCAAGATGGTAGATCATTTATTCCATGCTCCTTCTCTCATATTGCGTCTGTTACATAACTGAGCTCATTGAAATGTTCATAAATAATTCTGCAATAAACGTAACTCATGCAAATCTAAAACTTGCTAATGCTTGAATAATAAATCAGGAACAAATTCCTGATTTAAAGAAGCATTGGTAGACCTGATGTCCTGTTTCAGCTGACTGACGTAAGCCACATTTGCAGACTGTGGAGCGACAATGCTGTCGCTTGTGGTCACTCAGTGCATTTGGCGAGTCATTTAACTATTTGAACACTAACTTTGAACTATTTACTTAGGATCACCTGAGACTTATTTTGGCTCCACATTTTTACAGGCTCTAAGGGACCATCATTATGGCTTTCTTCCCGAGGACTGAAGCTATTTCCTCCTCCAACGCTGCTCTGTCAGCAGTATATTTTATTTTGTTAGTTTGGAGTTTGTTTTAGTGTGGGGCTGAGGGGTGGAGAGGAGTGGGGCTCTATATCCGTTCAGGTTTGTGTGTGTGAGAGAGTATGTTTAGGTTTGTGTGTGTGTGTGGTTTGTTTTGTGATATATTTTAAAATGCAAAAACCTTTTGTGTGAAATTTGTAAATCACTCTGTGCTGTTGTTATGCATGAAAACAGCTTTATAAATAAAACAATATTTTATTTAATTTATATTCAATATCACCATGGAAAAGTGGAGGAACTGAAGCCCTTTTTCAGCATCCCGTACAGCTGGGAAGGGAGGAGGTTACAGAAACGCATCCAGTCTCGGTAGCTATCAGTCATTGGGAGGGCGGGAGAGGATGCGCTCTACTGCCTCGTCTCTCTCGCTACAGGATGGGAGGCCTGGTAGAAGGAAGTATGTAAGAGAGGCAGGAGTTTCAGTGGGGTCTCATCTTGCTTTTTATGTTCTTAGTCATCATAATAGGAAAAACAAAAGTGCATGTCTGTCTGCAGCACTATGCTGGAGTGGAGACAAAGTCTCTTCCATTCTGCATCTTTGGCAGAGTGTACTTCATGTTGTCTTCTCCTTTGGGAATTAAACCATGCTATGTGGTAATTATATGCATGTTTCTCTTGGTAATTTGGGGGTTGGAGACAGACAAAGTCTCATTCACATTAGAGCCAGACCATTCCTTAACGCCTACACACTGACCCCAAACAAAATATTTCACATATTCAAACCCAATAGTTGATTGACAGCCTCTATATAATACTTGAAAAGTTTATGAGTTGCTTAAAGTTTTACTTTAGAGATAAATATGTTTTTATAAACGTTTTTTATGAGTCACATTTCCTCTCCGATGCAATACGAGGCCAAAACAGACTAGTAGCTCCGACCATACGGTGTGATTTTAAAAGAAACGATACAGCTTTTTAAATAAACATTTGTTTCAACTGTAAAGATGTGAGGCGTCAAAATACTCAGCATTGTTTAGTTTCAGGTATTTCTAAGTGTTGTTTTTACTCGTACACTGGTATCGTTGTCTACGTTGCAATGCATTCTGGGAGTTTACATCTTCTGGTTGGAATTGGTCTTCATTAGTGGGTTAATGTCTACCATTCAGCCCCTTCTGTTCTTAACTTATCCACAAGTAGAAAAACAATGGCGGAAACGGTCATAAACCAGGTAAATGAAGGCAGAAAACAGTGTTTCATCTGGTGAGGTCACCTACTGGGATTGTTCTCACCACCAAGCGGTCCGGTTGATGTTCATTATTCAGCTCCTCCACAGGAGTGAGGGTTGTCACTGTTGCTCCCTTTTTCCGTCCCTCCAACTCCTCTTGTTGGCTGTTAAATAAACCCTGATAGCATTATCCTCAAAATACTCCTAAACCAATATAATCTGCTAAATAACCCACCAGATCAGTTGAAGAGGATCCAGCGCAGCAGCAATTAAAACCTGTTGTAGTGAAACTGAGGAAGCTCTGAGTGGGTGCTTTAAGGCTGGAATGTAATCTAAGAACCACATGAAGAAAACATCAGAGCCACAAACGTCTTTGACAGATTATGTCAGCTTTGGTGTAGACAGCTTTGGGATCAGTAAGATTCTTTCCCAATGACTAACCTTTGGCTCACTATTGATCTGAAAGAGGCTGCTACAAATAAAAAGGAAGCATTCAGGGATGGAGATGGTTGAAGATGGGGATGAAGGTAAGAGAGGCCAACAAGAAAATCAGCTCCAGCAGAACAGGGTGAGGGATGTGATGAATGAAAAAGTTAAAGGGAGATGAACTGGAGGTCTGGACAGACCTAATGAGCTGAACATGTTCTTCAGTGGGTTCACTTCACCCCCTGCCTCCAGCCCAACAGACCACACAGCCTCCATGAACCCACAGCTTTCCTGTCACACCTCTTCTTTGTCGCTCTGCAGCTCAGTCATGGACATTAACTCCACATCTACTCAGACCTCCTAAAAAGAGTTTTTGCATTTTGCTTGATTTAGTAAAGAAAAAAATCCCAACCATGTGAATCAGTCAAGACCAGTTACCCTGATATCTCACATCATCGAAGTCCAAGAGAGATAAAAAAGCAGGTGAACCTTTCGAGATCCATCACAGGTTGCTAATTGTAATGGGTTTGGGGTTGATGGTTTACCTGCTTCAGAGAACCTGCTCTCATCTGGAACAACCAAGCAACAATTTCAGGATCATATTCATTCACTTCTCATCTGCTTTTAATACAACAGCTGCTCTGTTATGCGAGAAGCTCCATAAATTCCAGGTGGAAACCACCACAACCACCTGGATTTAAAGCTGCCTAACAAACAGTCCACAGTTTGAGAGACTGAAAGGTTGCGTGTCTGAGATGGTGTGTTACAGCCGGGGACTGTACTCCCACCATGTCTCTTCACACTTCACACCTCCGGCTTCCCATACAACTCTGAGTCCTGTCATCTGCACAAAAACCAAACACAACTCTGCAGTTATGGAGAGTATCAGTGATGGACTAGAAGCAAAGTACACATAAGCGCTCGGTCAGTGAGCCGGTGCAGAAACAATCACCACATCTAGAACACAAACAAAACAAGAGAGATGATTATCAACACAGAACCTACAGCAAAGGACAGCGCAGACTCTACTACAAGAAGCTGAGCTCATTTGTCTGCAGTCATCTGCTGTGGAAATGTAATCAGCTTTGCAGCATCTACAGTAGTAGCATTAGAAAGCTGGTCCTGTGCTGTGCAACCGCTGGTAAAGAAAGCTGCAAGACGATTCTGCACACTGTGTCAAAAGTAATGCAAGACCAAAAACTGCCATAGATCGTCCCTACCAACAGCCACCCCCCTCTGGGAACAAACCTTAAATTCTTGTTATTAATTATTCTTATTGCTTTTAATAATGAAAAAAATCCTTTCGCTTGATGAGAACCTTCGCCTGCTATTATAAGTGGAAGCTGCTGGTGAAAACTACATGTTCATGCTGTTTAACAATGCTGGAGACATTTGCAAGAACTATTACGTTGCCTGAAACCTGAAAACACGGTGATAAAAATGACAGCATGTAGCAGCAGTTCCTTTTCAACAGTTTTAAGCAGAGTTTATATGATGCCGAATGGTTTCAGGATGGAAATGATTTTCCTCCAGTCGAGACCAATAACAGTGAGCGCTTGTTGCCAGGTGTCCTTGGGAGAGGCTGAGAGGGATAGGCTACAGATATGTGCACATGTCTGCACTCACTGACCTGTTATCTTCTATATATCTTTTTTTTTTGTTAGTACTCTGTGTGTGTGTGTGTGAAAGAGAGAGTTTGCATGTGTGTGTACTGTACTGTGCACTATAGTGGCCTGACACAGACTACCGTTGGGCCAGTAATCCATTAGCCATGGCCAGAGATGGGTCGGTATGGAATAAATAATGGATACAATCCTTTCCCTCTGAATAAATCAAGACCAGAGAAATGGAGAGAGATGATAGAATAAATATGGGGGAGAGAGAGAGTTGGAGAAAGAGAGGATTTGTATAAGCGAAAGAGGAAGATAGAGGAGGAAGTGTCCTGAATTTTAAATCAGTGTCTTGTTTCTTTTTGTCTTCGTAAAGGAGAGAAAATGTTTGAGGAAGGTGCAGCTTCATGATATTTGTTTTGTGAAATTATATTTGGAACAAAAAAAGACAACTGTTTTTATCCAACAGAAAAAAACAAAGCGTTCCCAGCTCATCTTTCTCTCCGTTCCCTCTTTGTCTCCCCGTCAGGCACAGGGCCAGACATTCACCTTTCCTGACATCTTCCCGGAACGGGATCAGACCCCGGCGGAGGGCTCCATGGAGGAGATGCAGGGCAAGTTCATGGAGGACGAAAAGCAGAGGCAGAAACTCGACCCCAGGAGAGGAGGGGTCACTGAGTGGTTTGGACTCTAAAGCAGCCCTCTGACCGCGAATTCAATGTGTGTGTGTGTGTGTGTGTGTGTGTGTCTGTGTGTGTGTGTGTGTGTGGGTGTTAGACTGGAAGCAACATGCATTGATTTAAAATGCGACCGCTGTGATGTCACTTCTATTTCTGTTAGAAACACAAGTGTGAAGCAAAGAAGCGAGCATGTGTGTGGGAGACTGCAGACATGTGTTTAGCGTGTTTGCGAGGCTTTGGTCCAGTTAGCCGAGCCAGAATAGAACCAGAAGAAGAGGAGGATCGTGGCCCAGCTCCATTTTCGATGAAACCAGCCCACAACACAAAATCTCTATCACCTCAGATGACCTCCTCTTTCCTCGTACTGCTCCTGGCACCTCTTTCTCCTTTCTCTCCTCCTTTTAGGCATAATGTACTCAGCACCCTTCTTTCTTTGTTTTGTTTCTCCGAGTGGGAATATTCCTTGTTGTTTCTCACCTCTTTCCCCTCATCTGTTAGACTCTACCACACCAGGGAGTGGTATAGCATGGACTCCCAGCTTGCTGGATCCTGCTACCTGAACAGCACACCCCATTTCCTCTTTTATGAGTTTGCCTTGGATTAATTGACCACTTTAGTGAAACAATTGAGATGTTGTTTCAGCAAAGCAAGAACATGGAATTTGCAGTGGTTTTGTTACAGTATTTTGTGGTAGCTTACTGGTTGGAGGCTGCACCCAGTGTTTGTGTCTGTATCTTTGCCTAACTTTGCGAAGTCGCCAGTGAATCCAGTTGTGAAAGTTGTTTTAATGAGACGTAATAAATGGTCACTTGTCCAAAACTGCTCTCCGCACAGTTTCTTGAATGTTCCGCGCCTCGTCTCTTACGGCTTCCCTGGCACTTTGAGATGCCCTTTGCAGTTTCCAACATGGTCTGTTAGCTGTTTTTACAATGAAATAATCTGATCTGAGCCAGCGAAGGACAGACTTCTTTACCCATACAGGGGAGATTGTCTTGAACGCCTCTCATTGTTTGAGCTCCCATTGCAGTGTGCTGAGAGGCCGAGGTTACAGTAAGCGTCCCCGCCAGCAATGACCACTAATGCTGGAAGGCTAACGCAAAGATCCAGTCCCTGACCTCACCTAACCAACACATCTATCACTAAGGAGAATGTCAATATTGATCCTGCTGGCCCATTGTCTGCTGCCTGGAACCACTCGCCCCCTGCGCTGCTATAAAGCAATCTGATTTGGAACAAAACAAGCCTCCAGTTACACAGCCACTCGTCTGCTGTTTTTCTACCTCTTTCTCACTTTTTACTTTCTGCTTTTTCTCTTGCTGCTCAGTCTGGACCTCTGAGAAACAGCTGAATAACCAACCGAGAGGGAGACTGAATTCCTTTTGTCTCTCTCTCCCTGGCCTGAACAGACCCCTCATGAAAGTTGGGTAATCAGGTTGTGGTGTTTGCCAAGCAATAATCTGTCCCCTGTTGTCCTCTTGTGTTCTGTGACGGGGATACCCTGTTCCTCTGAAAAATCACACCAAACTCTTGCATACCTACCGTGATTGTTTCTCATTAAGCTGCTGCTTAAATCACTATTTAAGACCTGCTGACAGTTATGGATTTTCTTTAGTTTTTTTTTGGTTCACACAGAACATTGAGACACACTTGTTTAATGAGTTCAACTCGTGCTCACAACGAAATGTTTCTGACTCATTTTGGGTTTTTACAAATCAAAGTCTAAAAATGAATCAGTAACTGGTGAATGCAGGAACATGCCAGCATGAGACATGCAGTGATTACGCTTCACCCAAAAGATTTCTTTCATGATGTTTTATTGTAGTAATGACAACATATAATCTGACTAATTCATTGAGAAGCAAAGGGTCAGCGCTGACTCTGACTTTCTCTTTAAATGGTAGATGTCTGCTTGAAAAAGTGTGGCTCGTTTACACCATGTTTCCCGAGTCAGGATCATTGTATTTTATCTTTTTTTTTTTTTATTAAAGACTCACACATGGGAGACAGATGATGCTAATCATCAGATGTTTCTTCTTGTCACGGCCTTTTGAGATAATCTTTCATAGGAGCTGCCTGGCAGATCGTGCATGAGCGATTGCAGATAAAACATCATCTTTTTAAATCCCAAATCCTTTTTCTGTTCATCCATTTGCTTTCTAAACAGTCCGCTGTGGCCTAATCTAGCCGTTATAGAATGAAAAGCAGACTGATTGCTCCTCTTTTTATAAAAACGTTTTGCTGAACAGGATGGTTCTATGTTTTCCTTGTGTCTGAGGGTTTACCTGGTGATTATGTCACAATGCTGATGTGGTAAACCGGTGACTTGCAAGGCTGCCTCCACCTGGATAAATAGTAAGTTTAAAATATCTCACCAGGTAAGATTCTTTAGGCCAAGAGAGAGTCGGACTTAAGGGAGCAGCAGAGTATGTCAGCTGAAAGACACTTTTTAAAGGAAGTGCAACTACAAGACTTAAAATGACGCCTCCCAGCTCGACTCGTATCCTGGAGGGAAAGGACTTGTGGATCTAAAGAGCCTGAACGCGCTACAGCAGGTGAAAGAACTCGATTCCTCTGTGGCAGAAAAAGGATTAGGAGACAACAAGACAACAACAACTTTTGATTAAGATTAGGTAAGGGGATGATTTATTCAGGGATTATTTTTATCTCGGATTAAATCAAAATGATCAATCTTTTTTATGGCTTTTTATCAATTCTTGATTTTCTATAATTTAATTAGAAATTAATTTTTATTTTTGTTTATATTCATTGTATTAAACTACTTCAATAAAGCAGTTAGCAGATCTGATCTCATAATCTGGACTGTTAGCTAAAGTGGCAAGTTTAAAGACATTCTGAATAAATTTATCTGGATTTATTAGTGAAGAAAAAGTGGCAGACTCTGACAAAGTTAAACCTTTAGTCACGCCGTTACCCGCTGGATGGTGAGCGGATCAATCTGTACCAGCGTTTTTTGACTGATCTAACAATAGATATTATTCAATATGCAAAACAGGAGCTCGGCTGCATCAGTTTTACAGCATTAAGGGATCATTAACATCTTGAAAAGACCAAACCAGAAAAGTATCAAGTCATGCTCAGGTTTTCCAAGTTTTTTTTTTTTTTTTAAGTACTTGTGTGCTGTCAGCATACCCAGCAGCCTCTCGACCGATGACTGCTGGGATGGGCTCCAGCCCCCCCACGACCCCGTTGGGGACAAAGCGGTAGATAATGGATGGATGGATGGTGTAGTCAGCATTGTAGCAACAGAACACGGCGGTCAGAGCGCTCTGGCTTAAGAGAATCACAGAAGAAATCTTACAATGAAGCAAAAGCAACAGGGCCACAGATTAGTGAGTTACCTGCCCTCTAAAACAGCTTCAACTTCAAATGTTTCCTTGTGGTTTGGTCAGGTCTCTATCTCCCCAGGTGATGCTGGGGAGATGATGATTTTCTTCTTACCATGACGGCCATGTGTTTGCTCACAGATTCTCACAGTGTTGTTGCATTCTGCAGAAGTCCTTTACTGAATTACAAAGAAATGCTTCATACAGACTCACCTCTACGATCCAATCATTTTCCCAAAGCAGCTCTTTTTAGTCTTTTAAAATGTTCATTTATTACTATTATTTTTTGGAAATAACCCCAAAAATAGTAGCCATTGTTAAAGAACCAACACCGGTAAATGGCTTCAAAGACCCTTTTGGTGCCCTCTCTTCCTGCATGTGTGCATCTCTGTTCATACCTAATAAAAAGCTGCACGCACACCTCGTGTCCTCCTCTGTCCGGCGTTGTCCGTGCAGCTGGCAGCCATTTCCCTGTATGTTTTTACAGTGTTCTCCGTGTCTGTCTGAGGATGCAGTGCGGTCAGAGTGTGAAGAAAGGGCAGGATGGAGGTTTGTGGTGAAACATGCGAGCAATCCTCACACTTCCTTGATCAGATGAACTCAGGATGGACTGCTGGCAGTTCCAGGTTTACCGGAATCAATGGGTGCTGAAAGGGATGCATGGCGTATTGTAATGCAGTGCACGTTGTGTAATTGCAGAGGAAGGGGAGGTAAGTATGTGCGTGCGAGACGCTGAGAGCTCAGGATGGCCAAAGTGAGGGAGAAAGTGAAGACAGAGAAGTGAGAGTGAAAAAGAGATGACATCACTAAGAAAATGCTGAGCTGGA
Source organism: Kiunga ballochi (assembly GCA_037177335.1). Classification (NCBI taxonomy): domain Eukaryota; kingdom Metazoa; phylum Chordata; class Actinopteri; order Atheriniformes; family Pseudomugilidae; genus Kiunga; species Kiunga ballochi. Next base: position 23,711,685 of record JBAMIG010000010.1, read on the forward strand.
ATTAAGGGCTGCTGGATAAGAGGCCTGCTCCCACTCTGTACTTGTACATCCCCCTCTCCATCCCTCTTTCTCTTGAGATCTACACTGCAGGTTCCGTTCCCATCCCTACATGGTAAGTTAATGGAAGGGGGGTTGAATATTTTAAACGGCCTTTCACTCTTTTCCTTCCTCTCCATACTCCTCTATCTCATTTTTTTCCTCCTTATTCAGCTGTGCATTAGTCGAGTGCACACATGACCCTGTTTCTACCACTGCAGTCCACATTTGGAGTCTGCATGACATCATTCTGTATTTTTGGGGCGAGTGGTGATACAGTGAGTGTCCTCTCTCCCTCCTAAAGGAGCAGATCTGCTCCCTAGTAACATCCAACTTGCAAGGGGAGTCTTTTCCTGTGGATGCTCCACTGCATCCTGCAGCCACTAAGAAGTTTCAATTAAGCTTCTCTTGGTGATGCTGCTAATAAGAAAGATTAGACTTTGTAATATAAAGGTTGTGCTTCAGTGTGCAAGCCAAAAAGATTAATACAAACCGTAACTTTGTATCCACTTATTTATTTATTTATGCCTCCTTTTCTGTAAAATGACACATTTTCATGCAGTTCGACAGTTACTACCCCTACCGGCCTCTTGTGCAGATGCACAGACTCCCACACGCTTACTCCGGGGTTCACTAAGACAACCAGGATTGCTTGCTGAGGATTCCGACGGCCTCTTTTGGATTGCCGCCATACACATTCCTCCTTCCCCCAGGTTGCTGTTGGTTCATCTGAGCTCAGCCAGTGCACTCTGTCACCCCATAAGTGTGTGCATATATGCGCATGTGTGTGGCTGTTTTATTGCAGATCCATGCACCACATGCATCTTTACTTTATATAAAGAAGTTTTACTTCAGTTTTTGTGCAGACAGGCGGCGCATGATTGTGGTCATGGCTTCCTGTGAACCACCCATCCATGTAGAAAATGTATCCCGATATGGCCACTCTGTGTGTAAACGGCACTGTACTCACATCTCTGCACTTGTTGGCTTTGAGCCAGAAGCAACAACTGAAGGAGCACGCTGAAAAAAACATGTTGCCTGGCCATGTTGCTGCTTAGATTATTGGAAATCTTTATGCATAACAGGTTAGCCTTTCCGTTGCCATGCATCATAAATGTGGAACTGCAGGAAACAGCCGTCTGTTTGTCACTGCTTTTAACTGGTTGAATTGAAGTCCTGATTTATAAAGTCCTTTTTCCATGTATATCACATTTTATACACAATAACTTGAATTAACTTGTTCCTAAATTATGCTTTATAAGTAAATTTCAAGTGTTTTTAAACATTAAGTAAATTAATTCTCCTCAAAAAACTCAAACATAATTGTTTTTACTAAATTTAATCCTGTTTTGGGAAAAGGAAACTCCACTCTGCAGGTGGCAGTTAATCAAGCAGACAGTGAAAATGATGGGGAAAACAACATAATTACTTTAAAAATGCTACATTTTGTACTATCTGGGGTTTATTTGAGGTGTCGTACCATTTATATTTTATATAGTTAAAGGAATAGCAGAATGTTGTTATGACTAAATGGCTGCATTTAAAGGTAATTTGTGGTTATTTTAAATGATTATTGTGGCTGAAGCTTAAAATATTCTGTTATATGTTACTGAAAGCCAGAAATATTGTATGATAATGTGCTTTATTTATGGTAAGAAGCACAAATATTTGATATCTAAAGTAAGTAGACCGTAGTAGACATTAAAATAAAACATTTATTTTCCTTGGATTTATATTTCAACAACTGGAGATATTAATTTCATAATATAACCCATACAAAAAAATCTGTTTTCTTCAACAGTTTATATGACTTAAAAGAAAACAAAAAATGATTTTGAAAATGAAATTACAGTAATCCTGTGAAATCCACATTTACCTGAATAAAAATACAAAGAAATTGATTTAAAAAAATCTAAAGTATGAAAAACAGACATTAGACATCAGAAAACTGTCCTGTCCATGTATATTTATTAATTTGCTACAATTAATTAATTTATTTGCTGCCAGATTTTTGTTTCCACCTGTTTATGTAAAATATTGTATATATTTTGTGTGCTTTCACTGAACCAGTGAAATCGGCCGTGGACGCCCTCGTTCTGCTCATCTCTTGTCACAAAATCAACTGGAACAAATTAAAAGTCCAGATAATAAAGTCTGCACATAGTGTCCTTCTGCACAAAACAGGCCCTGCATCCTCTTTGAGCATCGTAATTAATAGGAATGACTATTTGCTTCTTTTTTTTTTTTACATAATTACATCTACTTCTTTGTATTTCACTTAGCTGGTAGCTGAAATAATGAAAGCAGAACTAGTAAAGCACTTTTACCACTGAGATTTCTTTGAAATATAAAGTGCACCATAAATAACTTGTAATATTATTATTATTAGTAAAGGTAAAGAGGCGGCTGTGACACAATGTGGTTATAGTGGGCTGACAGTCTGACCACTGGTTGCCATGCAAAGATTTCTTAGCAAACACAAGAGCCACGAGGTTCTTCATCTTCTCCCTCCTCTTGTTTTTTTCAGCCTTTTGTATAAAAAGTAATAATGTACCCTGATACTACATTTCAACATGCGTGTTGACAACATAATGTTCTTGACTGTGTGGGTGGCCCCCCTTTCCCACCAGCTGTTCAACACAAATTTTCACTTTAAACAACTTGATAACAGTGATAAATACATGGGAAAGAGCAAAGAAATGGAGGGCAGTTCCTGATTGATGCATACAATATGCATGCATTTCAGAGGGAGACAGGGAATGAGTTCAGTTCCAGAGAAATCTGCTGGGCCTGGCCACCCATATGGACTTCAAAGCACTTAGCCGTGGTCTACACTCATACATGTAAGTGCATTTGTCAGTGACCCCCTCAGCTGGTGGAATCATACTGCTTGGAGGCTTTGCCAAGTCAATAACACACACTGATCCCTGTTGCTGAACTCACTGGAAGTCCCAGCTCATCTCTATACTTCATGTACCTGCTTGGGGCTTCAGCTGCCGCCTGGCTGCACAGAATGGAGATCAGTGGTTTCTATCACTCCACTATGCCTGCCTGCAGGTTACTCTGACTTGAAACACTTTTGAGAGGAGTAAAAAGAAGAGACCATGGGAACAATGATCCGTGGAGATTGGGTGAATTCATTTCCTCCAAAGAACGAGATCTTGTGTACTTTAACAGAAGCCTCTTCCCATCGTGCACATCACCGGGGTCACTAATCTCTTTATATCACCTCAGGAAAAGAGTCTTGAGGTTAGTTGTCTGACATCCTTAAAGAGTCCAATAAAAATGTGGCATTTGTGCATTAAGCTGATGCTATTAAATCCAAAGATCTGAGAATATTATGGTTTACAAAGTAAAGCAGATTTTTACAACTACAGCACCGAGAAGCTGTTTAAACAGTGCTTACATGGACATCATCAGCGTCTCCTATTACTGGCAGATGTGAGTATGAAGGGTTAGGAAAGTATTTGAGAGGTTGAACTGGTGAGAGATAACCAGATGGAGTGAACTGTGTGGCTTGTTGGTCTTGGTTTTGGACATTAGAGGCATGGGTAGTGTTAGACAATTCAACCATAGACTTAATAGCTGCAGGCTTAATTTAAAACCCTCCTCACTCCTGTCTTGCATCTCGTTTCCCTTGCACTCCTTAGCTGTGCTGCACTAGCGTCAGAAAATGACACTGTAAGCCATCACTTAGCAAACATAATGACAGAATTATTCACCTAGCCTAAGATAGTTCAGCGTTTTCTGGCTTGATTTCAGCCAGAAAAAGGTGGACTGGATACACTCAGCAGGGTTTGACTTCCCTGGACCCTCACCATTAAAGTCTGATTAGAGTCGTTTGGGCTGAGTAGACACTCGGCTTGAAAACTGTTCTCACTGGCATAGTTTAACAAAGGATCATTAGCTATTGCAAGCTGGATTTGACTGTCTGGCTGCCACTAAAGTGACCTGGGTTCAGCAGACAGAGTTTGACTTGTATGGCCTGAATTCATCAGATAGAGTCCAACTTTCTGGCCTGAACTTGCAGACAGGGCTCAACTAGTGTGGCCTTGGCGGATGCAGGGCCTCCGGGTGATTGAGGATGTGTTTGTTTCCCAGGCAGCAAGCAGGCAAGGTGGCGGCATTGCTTCTGCTCAGCCGAGGTCTTGATGCGGGGCCGAGGGAGCCAAAACAAACTACTGTGATTGCCTCCCATATGCCCCCTTGACCTCACTGTTTCAATCTGTAGAGGTCTGTTGCTTTATCTATCTATCTATCTATCTATCTATCTATCTATCTATCTATCTATCTATCTATCTATCTATCTATCTATCTAT
>JBAMIG010000010.1:23732000-23748176 GCA_037177335.1 Kiunga ballochi
GCATTCAACATAGTTGACTTATTTCTGCCCAGTAGAAGTCAGAAGGAGACCATAGGCAACCTTACTAACAGACCATGGTAAATATGTGGGGCTCCTCAACAGTGTGTGGTTGGCAGCACAGTGACTTGCTGGGAACCCCAAAAATCTTGCTGATTAAGAGCCATAATTGGATGCATATCAAAGGGAATGACATTTGAATACAGGAAGCTCATCAAACGCAGACACCTGGACATTCCAGAGGAACTGCCCAACAACATGGCATCTGCTCTCTGCAAGAACATCTAAAGTTGTACCTACTTACAACAGCCTGAGAAGCTTTGGACTGCGCTTGCAAATCAGAGCTAAAAACATTTTACGACGCTGCATCGGTTCTTTTTACGCCGCAGCTTGATGAGCTGGTGGATGTGCCGGAACCTGAAAAGTCGTAGCAAGCAAGTCAGAGAGGTCTGCTCATTTTACACCCTGACCGCCACAGAGTCGGTGGATTAGAGGCAAATGCTAGCCAAGTTGGCAACGTGATTAACATCTCTCACCTTCTGCATGACACAATAGAAGCTCTGCAGCGCTTTCTGCAACAGATTGGTTGCCTCGTGCACCACAGGTCATTCCCTCCCAACCGATCGTGTTTGTCTCGACACAGCATGAATGCTGTACATAACTGCTATCTTAAATCTAATGTCTCTTATCTAAATTAATACAAGTATATTATTTTATTTCCATATTATTTCCATCTATGTAATATCTCCAATCTCCACCTCTTCCTCTCACACCAATCCTCTTTTACTCTTCATCTCTTGCATAGACAACTCCAACTCTCTCCTCTTTTCTACCTCTCAGAAATGTCTCCATGCGCTTTCTTTCAGAAGGTCCAGAATTCAGCTCCTTACATCATAAGCAAAGTCTCCTCCTTACCCCACATCACACCAATCCTGCAGCAGCTGCACTGGTTCCCAGTTACATCAGGAATAGAATTTAAAATCCTCCTGCACAGATTCAAAGCCCTCCACAACCTCACCCCTTCTCATCTGTCACATCTCTAGCATACTGCAACCTCCTCCCGCTCTGGGTCATCTTCCCCAATCCGCCTTCCAGCCGTCTCAGCAGCATGGGGTGGAAGGAGCGCTCAGCTGCTCTGCACCTAAACTCTGGTATTCCTGCCAGATATTTGCAATATTGACTTTCACTCTGTTTAGATTCTGACTGAAACTCACCTGTTTCAGATGGCATACTCTATGTAATCACACCTTCCTGTGTTTTATGTTGGAATAATTAATTAATTATTTTATTGCACAGACCTGAAAGCAGCTTCTTAATGATTTATTTATCTTTAATATTTTGGTTTTAAAATTACCTAGCTCATTTAATAATTATTCTATACCACTTAATCCAGTTCAGTGTCACATAGAAGCTTGAGCTTATACCAACAGCTGTCAGTTTCTTTGCTGCATCCCAATTGACACACATCAGATTTATGGTAATTAGCAAGGCTTGGCATCAAACTCTCAACACTAACAGGAGTGCGGCTCTATAGGACCGGAGTTACTCCTGCTTTGGACTATTTAAAATGACTAATTAACCGAGCACACAAGTCTTTGGATGGTGGAGGGAAGTCGGAGTACTCGGAGAGAAGCTGCACATACATGGGGAGAGCATGCACACAGAGCTTTCCCCAGCTGAGAATCAAACCAGCAACCTTCTTGCAGCAAGACCATGGTGCTAACACCCTGCAGCCCTGCCAAGGTCACTTTCTGACTAAATCATGATATCCATCTAGGTGTACTCTCTTATTATCGCTGACTGATTGTGTCTCATTAAACCTTCAAACACGACTGATGCAGTTTTTCTGTGAAGCTGATGATTTATCACCTTCCTCATTTTCTTCAGCAGCTTATTGCTGCACAGCTCTCAGTAATAAATCAGAGAACAAGTGTTGTTTTTTCTTCTTTCAGTTAGGATTTCCTCTTCGGCGTCTCTGGTAACGGGTGGTCCAAGGGTCAGAGACCTACCTTGAATTCAGATGCATCCTCTGCGTCCACTCGTCCTCCCTGAGCACGCTCTCCTAACTCTAAAACAAACTTGCTTGTTATTTAGGATGTACCTTAACCAGCTGCAGGGTCAGTGAGGTTTAAATATTAGAGCAAATGTGTTTTTGTTGATCTTTTTTTAGCTTTAAATGAGTCTTTCCTTCCTTTCTTTGACATATTTCCAGTCAGACAAATGTCTATTGTGATCATAGGTGGAGTTTTTTCCAAAAGGATGTCTTTACCAGTCTCGTATTTAGCGAAAGCTGTGAAATGAAACACCAGTGTCAAGACTGAGTTTGCATTTTATTTTTATGACTTTCTGACATTGTCTTGTCTTTCCTGTTCAGACCAGTGTCGTAGGAAAATCATGGACAAAAAGGTGGCTGAGTTCATGCCGCTACTCCTAAACACTCGGTGTCCATTTTCTTGCAGCGACCTGGTCCGATTCCCCCCAGCTTGTGTTTTTCTCTTCTATAAAGTCACACCCTCTCCTCAAGCACAAACTGAAATTACAGCTGTGCATTGGAGAATAGGCCTGTATACATATTACATTTGTCCTTTTGCTAATTCTCTGTTTGATGGAAATTAACTCAAATTTAATGGACGTATTGAGATTTGCTGACTCATTTTTGGATGTTTGACAGGAGACGTGGCCCAACATCACCCCACACAGAGAACACACTCGACTCAGTAAATGTAAATTACCGAGCACAAACCCGAAATAAGCTTCAAAGCAAAATGTTTCCTCTCTGCTTCAGTGTTCTTTATTATTAACAAATAAAGCTAAAAAAAAAACCGAATAAAAAGTATTGCTAAATATACATTGTATATGTGGATAATTCTTAAAACCACTTAAAGGTCACATAATTATAGGGCCAATAATATGAAATGATATGAAACTAATATAACACAGTTTTTTTCTGGTAAATTTCCAACTGAAGCGGCTTTATGCCCTGAAAAAACTTTATTTAAATGACAAATGGACGTGACACCTTAACTTTTGTCCAGGCTTAAACTGTCTAAATGTTATCCCATCATACATAGAAATAAACCAGCTTCTAGCCACATCAGATAATTCATTTATTATTTTGAAATCAAATAAAAGATGTATTCTTATTAAAACTGTCTGTTTTTTTTATACATTAGTCATAAAAATCATTGGATGTTTCTGATAATTTGAGTTGTAAATAAATCTGTTTTCTTAGAGTATTTTTCTTTCAGAAAAACCCCTGAAACAGACATTTACTGTGAAGATCTGAATTCTCTCCAATTTAATAGAAAATTGATGGTTTGTGTTGCATAAAAATACTGTTATTGGAGGAACTACAAATTCTTAGTTTCTTCCAGATCATTAAGTTTGTAGAAGGTTGAGATTCTGACCCAAGTTATGGGTTAGCAATGCCAAACAATAATGGAGACATTTAAACATGTTTTCATTATTCAGGCCGGATAAGACCAAACTAATTGATGCAATGGGAAAGGAAAGCAAAGTGAAGGGTACCACTGCTGCCGCTCATCCAGACCTGCTGACTTTGACTTTGCATGCATTTTTTAGATGAATTTGGGAGGTTTTTCCCAAAAAGTAAAGAAAAATAAAATAAAATCCCATTTTAGCCAAGTGTTTTTGTTTGAAGTAAACTGAATGTAAGTCTGAGAGATTGGATTTGAACCCATCTTTGATCGAATCGTCCAGGATGAATATTAATAAATGTAAATCGGAAGCCATTTTTTTCTGATAGCAGCTTTCAGGGTTAACATCTACCATCTCATTTCTTTTCCTTTCTTTTTACTTTTTAAACCAGTGATACTGGGTATTATTTCCAGCTTAATGGCAAAAGGATCCATTTCTACCTCCAAAAAGAATTCGGACAATCATTCAGATCACATGTAATCACTTGCTTCTAATTCTGTTTCTAACTTTTCCTATAAAACGGGATGGAAATCAGGCAGACAGATAAGCAATGCTGCTGCCATTGCCCTGGCAGAGGTATTAAAGCATACATTAATTATTACTGGATAAGATGGGAAAAACATAACTCAGAACAAAAAAAAAGCATGTTGTGTTATGGGTGACCTTTTCCCTTTCATGGTGATGCATGAGAGGCACAAACTGGGGTTTGTTGCTTGCAGTGTTTTAAAAAGGCTGAAGTTATATCATAGAGTTTAAATCCCTGCTTTATTAGAGCATCAGTTGTGAGATGAAGATGAAAATGTTTATTAAGTGATCACCCTAGTGGGTCTGTTAGCTAAGAGCCCTATTTTAAACCTTCATATCATGCTCCCCTCCCCATTTCCTGCCATCCCTGTCTTTCCATAAAGGACACACAAGAGAAGGGAAATACCTGCAGACATTAAAACCTTTTTAAGTTAATTGGGGTCGACCAGCACAAAATCCTGTCTGAGAAACAGCGCCACGCGGGTCTTATCTAAATCAGGACCAGTTGTATTGTTTAGGACCTGACCTTCACATGAAATTAATGAGCAACCTCTGTCTTACACATGCACGCACATAAATGCACAGTCACGCATGCATCAAACCCAAGGAGAACACTGGAAAAAACACATATTCCAGAATGGACAGTGTGACTGGATTGTTCTTGGGGGAGGGCGTACATGTGTGTGGGGTTGTTTTTACAGGAACCACATGTGTCAGGGATGAATGGTGACTGCAGAGTATCTGCATCCAGTTCCTCATCATAGCCCAGTGCCTTAACTTTCCCTGATAAAGTCCTGCTTGTTTTTCCCAGGAAGCTCAGGGAATCCAGGCACATTTTTTCTTTTTTTTTCTCTCCAGCAAGCAAAGCTGAGTTGTTCGAGTCAAGCTGTGCCTCTTGCCCTCCTTCATGTAAGTTCCCAATAACTCATAAATACTTTCATGGGACCCCATAAGCCATGCATTACAGCTAGACTTTGCAAAACAATGTAAGCATTTGTATGAACTCGGGTGAATTTAAAAGCCACCCGTTCTCTCTTTATAGAGTTTGTTCATGTTTTATGTGATGCTGATTAAAAACAAAAAATTAGCGCACATCGTGGTAGTCATTAAATTTCATTAAAACATGAAAAGAAACCCATTTTAATGAGAACATTGTGTATAATGGTACATTCTGCAGCTTATTTTTATTTGATTTCTTTTTTTTTTAATCCAAACATCCAGCCTTTTGGGTTGTTTTTAAATGCAGCCAGTCAGCATCAAAAATATATACATGCTTTTAGGCAATAAGGGAGGTTCCATGCTGTTTTCACCCCCCGCCTTGTATTTCGTACTGAGACTGAGCAGAATATGTAAGCATAAACCTGCATATTGATGTCATTTCAACCATCTGTTCAGTTGAAATCAATCTTTTGTTGATCTGGACGTAGACTTGTTTTTTTTCCTTCATTGCGTTACCAGATAGCGCTCCTGTGTTTATCAGGAAGAAGGGCTTATAGCCAACCCTCCAGCCATATCACCCGTATCACTCCGTACCCTGCAGGCCTTCCTTCGCTTCTCAACCTTCCCTCGGGGGGGTGGGCTTGCTGCTAGGCACTGGCTGGCTACTGTTGGTAGATACGGTATCTATGGATGGCAAGCCCTGGAAAAACACGTTCAAGTAAGACAGATGGGAGGAGGATGATCAGATAGAGGGAAAAAGAAAAAGCAATGCACAGGAATGAGAAAGGATGGAAGAGAGAAAAGAGAGGAAAAAATCACAGGAGGGGGAGAGAAAAGAAGGAGGCTCCTTTAGGGGAAGATAAAGTTCACCCTTTTTTCCCTCTTTGTTTTTGATGGGCCAGTTGGTGTTTTTTCTTCCCTTTCCTTCTTTTTTTTTTTTTTTTTTTTTTGACACAGGCAGTCATGACTGGATCACCCGAGTGAAACCACCTGGTGCGTCGCCCTTCCTTTTCACCCTTTTCCTCCCGTATGTGCACTCAGTGACCATCTTTATCCCTGGCTGTCGGCCAGATCACCTTAGCAACCCTCCCCGTCAGTATGGGAGAGGACATATGTTTTTCTATGTTTTAATATCTCTTTCTTTGCTGCTAACACTGTGCTTTTTCATCATGTGTGTGCATGTAGTCTATGCATGTGTGTTTAACCCCCCTCTGTTTCATATATTCTGAGTATTCTACTTCCCAGTACAGGAGGACATAGAAAATGTGCAGCTTGCTTTAAGAGAAGCTTTAAGAGTCACACAACATGCAGCTGGTCTTTATTACTTCCCCTTTGGTTCATTGAAGCATAATTACATTCTGACTTCATCCCAACCTTAGCGTGACCTCTGCTCTCCCGTCAGACACACTGGCAACCGCACACACTCACACACAAACAAACACACACAGGCATATCCACGGCGGCACATGTAAACTTAGGATACGTAGGATCACACATCACTTGAAAGCAAGCCTGCTCAGTTACACACAAGTATGCACACATTTTGTTCACATGCACACAGAAAATCCCACCTACAAACAGGCAGACAGACATGTAGCCTCAGTCTGAGCTGAGATCATACTGGACCAATATAATAGTGTAAGTGAGCCCAAACACAAATTGGGCTCCTGCTGGAAAACTCTGCTCCATGCGAATTCTTGTTAGTGTGTGTGTGTGTGTGTGTGTGTGTGTGTTTGAGGATTGCCGGATGGAAATGAACCCCACCGACCCTGTTCCTCCCTCCCTCTGGTTTTCCTGTCCTCTGCTGCTCTAATTGGAAACGGTTGCTAATCAATTATGACTTTTACTGTCACTTTTCCATCCTCCTCCTCCTCTTATGTGCCTCTGCGCTGTTTTTCTCCAAGATGAAACCACTTTCTCTTTTCCTCCTTTTTGAAGTGAGGGTGTTACGTGTTTTCCAATCTGTTGTTTTTCCCGTTCTCTGGGGTTTTCTGCACAACAAAACAGCTGTCTTCATCAATCAGCTTCACTCCTGTTACCTGTTCAAGGTGAAAACCTCAAAAAGAAACAATTGTTGGAAAGATGCGTGTTTATTTTGGTCACAGAAATGCAGATTAGGAGGCTGTTGGGTCCTATTGTGCTATGGACAAATTCAACGGGGACATAGGTTCTATCTGGGTTGTTTATGGGGTGATTCTGGACTGGGTGGGCTTGTTAAACATCATTAGGGCCCCCTGACGTCACCGGCCTAATGTTTGGGGAACACAAAATGTTCTTCTGATGTGCCGATGCCATGCTCCTCAACTAACAGCAAATATTTACCAGTACAAAAGCCGCACTGCTGGCAAGACTAAGACAATATAGAGCCAAGTAATCTGCTTGATTACTGTTGGTTTTATTCCACGGCAGCAATTATAAAGATGCCCCTTCGACATTCAGTTTGAATAAAAAAAGACACTGGCATGACACATTAGCGGCATGTAGTACATGCACAGGTTCATGTGCTTTGATTGAAAATGAAATCATTTCGCCCTAATCCATCAATGTCATGTGATTAGTGACTTCACTGGCAGCAAAAAGAGGTGGTGGAGTCAGAGACACTACTGAGCTGAGGCATCCTTCAGTTCCAAGTTTAAGTGGAATCATATCACTCAATGTTATGTGAATAGTATCCTGCATAGCAGAGACATTGGGGTGCCCACCCATCGTACCGTGATCCAAAGCCTCCATCAAGGTTTCCCTTTATTTAGAAGTGAGGTCATTTTCTTATGAGAGCACAATTCTAACTTTAAACCTGGTTTTCTCCACTGTTTCCCACTCCACCCTTCAACCACACCAGGAATATGCCTCACTCGCCTTGAACCCTTACAGTAGTATGTGTGAGAGGGTGAGTGTCTGTTTTTGTGATTGCACGTTCAGCTTAGAAAAGAGTGAGTGTGGGAGATTAAAATAGAGTGTGAGACGATCACATACTCAGAATAAAACAGGGCTCAGATTGTAAGAGGGAAACCTCTCACAGATTCTTACACAGGATTGGGCTGTAAGGTCATGTAGGGCAGCTCAACACATTTCAGACTCCGAGGCGTTTCTTCCATTGCATCAGAAACAGCTGAAAATAAACCATTTGTTAGTTTAATGTGACTGTTTTTCTCAGGTCTGTCGGCAGGATTATGAGGATTCATATTCATGATGTTCCTCTGCTCGTGAAACCACTTCACACTGTGTCGGTTTTCACCGCACGCATTTCCAAATTTAGACACCCGCTACGGTTGGCTGATCATTTTTGATGGTGCTTTGTTCCTGATGGTGTGTTACTATTAGAGTGAAGGAAGCCTACCTTTGCCTGGAAAATTCATCTGTAAGTATGTATTTTGGTCGCTCCACTTCTCTTTTGTCAGTATCTTAATTCCTATGGAAGATTAAGGGTATTTTTACTTTTAACACGCTACAGTTGCAATTTGGCCTTGTGTTGCATTGAGCTAATTTTATAATCAACCACTGATTTTATCAGTAAGTTATCCATAGCATCTTAGGCTGACCTGCTGAGCAGCGGGGTCACAGTGAACAAACTCAAAGATATAACCACTAGATATAACATACTCCTTGTTCATGTTTGTAAAACAAATCGTGTCATGTGATGCTCTCCAGCCATAAGGTAGAAATGCAGCAAGGTGAAAGGGTTCTTTCCCCTCTCAAGGCTTTGAATCTTTACTTGGTGCAAATAGCCTGCAAAACCATTGCTTGTCATTGCTTAAATTAATGTGTATTTGTTATTTGGTGAAAGAGAAACACTATGAGGAACATTGCAGCAGTTATTCTGAACCTTTTTGAGGCATGACCTTCAGAACATCATGGTGTTTAACATAAACACAGACCATCTAAACACTTTTGTTATTTGAAACTTGATGGAGAAATGTTTAAGAGGTTTCTTTTCCCCTTTACCTACACACACACATATTTGCTGCTCTCTTTATGTGTGAGGGACCTGTGCAGCTAATTAGAAAAAGGCATCACATCATCCCTAGTGAGAGCATGATCAAAACTGTGCCCTCTCAGATGTTTCCTCTGCTGCAGAAGAAGCAGTGAAACAAAATTATTCTCTGGCATATGTTCTGCTGGTGAAGTTCAGCTGGATACGCATCCAGTATGACCCACGATGCACAACAGCCTTTTCTGTTATCTTTCCCTGGATCCATTTTCTCAGCATTTCCTATCACCCTCTGCTATCAGTGTAAACATGTTACAAACTGAGTGAGTCCACAGATTCTTGGGTGTGTGTCCTGTTGTCTGCAGGTCCAGGGGCCTTGAAGGGAGCTCTGCAGTTCAATCCAGATGAATGGAGGCATTATGTAAGTGCTTACAGCATCAAGAAATTATGTAAATGGATCCGTTGCTACACAACAATGTGCCTCCTGTCAAAACATAAACAACTTTGTATGAATAGCAACACACTAAAAATGTCTAAATATGATTAAATACGTGACAGAGGTAGTAAATGTAATATGTACACACATGAGAGAAGTATTCACTAGTTGTATGAATCTTGATAGTTTGCTGAGTTTTATTTAAAGGAGCTTTTTGGCCAGCACTCTGACTTCCACAGCACACTAAGAAAGATGTGTTATGAAGATTTTTAAAGAGCTGAGTAGTTGAGGAGTGCTTGTTCGTATCCAGTCTGCTTAGTTCATTTTTAATGTTGAAGGTGATGTGGGGAGGTCCAGCTGTGAGCCATCTTCGAACACAGCACTGTCCCTCCTCTTACACCCTTAATGCGTCACTGGCTGTTTGAACTTTCCTGCCTGTTTTTATTTGGTTAAGCATCTAAATCATCAGGGGTCAAGTAAACAGCTCTAGTGGAGGTAAACAGCCTGAGGGATAGGCTTCCCTCTGGGGCCCTCAGCAGCTGAATTTCACACACTTGCACAATCACATGAAGACAAACACACACTTGAATTTGGGTGAAGACAAAGCATTGTCTCGCATTGTGAGTTGAGCTCCAGGCTTTCGCCACCGCTCTGCGTTCGGGTGATATTGGCTGTTGTTGTCAGTGGGATGATGTTTTCAAGGATTCATGATGAACTCTGCTTCTCATCACTCGTTCTCTCTCTCTCTGTCTCTCACACAGACACACACAACCTCCTCCTTACCCAATCTTGGTAAGCAAGAAGGGCAGAGTTAGAGAGAGGATCAAAGCTAGCGAGTGGGATGAATTCTTCGAAATGAATAGTGCTCTGGGATATTGCTTTAACCTTTGTCCAAAGCACCGTGCTCAGGGACCTCCCTGTTTGTTTTAACTGCTCAGAGTTAGCGAGCATCCTTCCAGGCACAGAAGAAATCCAGGCCAACGAGACATTTTCACTTAATTTCAGACCTGATAAGTTGCTCATCTACATGTTGTTGGGTCTGCTTCTTTCACGACTAAAAGCGAGACAGTATAACGCCAATGCATTTCTGTGGTCAGCAGCATGTTTTGGCATTTAGACATCATCTAGCGGTCTGATCATTTATCCAGTCAGATGAACAGAAGAGTTTGATTGCAGCGGTAGATCAAGAGTCTCTTTATGCTGTGTCTAACCACAACTACAGTTATATTCAGATTTATTTGTTTTGGGACCGAGATGGTAATCAAAATCTCTTTGCCACGCCCTGTTTCGATCAATGAATCAGATACCAGATGATTTGGCTTTAAACGCTGCTCTCATTTCGGTGAACAGAGAGGTCAGAGTACTGCACTGAAATGCAGGTGTTGATGTTGAGAAGAAATGATGGGACCCCTCCTCTTCTGTCATCACTATCTGTGTCATCACTTTCCCCTCCCATAATGAACCAACAGAATGATGTTTTGCACACCACACACACACATAATGTCCAAAAAGGAGTAAAGCACCTTGTCATCTGGGTGGTGAAAAGCTGCGAGACTGTGTGTGGTACGCGCATATTGAACGCTAACATGTTTTTAATGACTCACTGAATGGGAGTTTGCAATATTTCAGCTGCCTTGAAGGATGGTCTTTTCGCATGCTGGGCTAATCATCATGAAACATTTCCCCACATGTGCAGGGTTCGCTTTTTTCTTGATAATAACTTTAATGTTTCATGTCACAGACAGCAGCTGACCCTTTTGAGGTAAAATCATGGAGGTGGGGAAAAAGATTGAAGGGCTTGAAGATGCTAGAAGGAGTGAATAAAATGAGTAAACATAATAAATGTGAGCACTCTCTCTTTGTGGCTGGCTAATTTGGTTTCTCTAACTCCAGTGTCCCACTTGAAATGCTGTGGGACATGTTGAAATGTTCTTTCTCATTCTTTTTTTTTTTACTAATATTTAACCCCTCTCTTCTGGGCTCCCTCCATGCCTCCATCTCTTCCACCACCAGCGCTCCTGCTCACCCACAGCTGCACTGCAGCACTCTCACAGGGAGAAACGGGAAGAGAGAGTATCCAAAACAATGCGTGGATGGAGGTATGTGGACACCCTGATAAATATAAAAGCCTGAAATTACTCGTACCAAAACAAGATTCTTATATTTGGTGTTATTATGGTCATTCAGCATGGTCCTATGTGATAGGCAACGCAAACACACCGCGATGAAGACACTGAGCCTTGTTAACTATTTGTTTATATGAACAAGTTTTCTGTAAAAACCCCTTAAAACCTTTTTACAAAGGTTGTGACATTCATGGAAATCCATGTTTCCTGACATAACTCTTGATAAGAACAAATCGTACTCTCAGATTACTCTTCAGAATGTTTTAGCGCTGACATGTTTGAATAAAGTCAGTGTTTGTTTATTTTAACACAATAAAAAATTACTTGAATTCACGTTTGATAATCTACATGGCATTTTATCACCTCAAACTAAATATCAGTGTATTACAACTCATGGGGAAAATTATATCACACATTAATATGTTCATTACTTATAAAACCAAGTGTGACCTTCCTAAAGCACCTTAACCAGATCCATTCCCTCATACGCAAAGATGTCCCGGTATAAACATCCAGGTTTTATCTGTCGTTCCAAGAACCATCGTGGTCTCCCGTGCCTTCAACAAGAAGCAGCTAGTAAGAGATGATTTATACACATCTTTCATTACATTTTACTACACTTAGGCCTTATTTACCCTAATGTGATGTAGGAAGTGGGAGGCTTTGCCACTGGACCTCTGGTTCATAACGCCACAGGCAAACTTGTAGCATCATTAGATGCTCATGTTGCATAAAGAATCTGCATCTTAAACAATGTGTGATTTGTTTGAACACAGCAGGTGGAGATTTGCTTTAATGATAATAATAATAAAATAAATGTATTCACTATGTGAAGCATTCCTCCTCATCTCATACTCGCAGAGGTCTGCCTTCAGTCCCTCGGTTGTTTGATTAAAATGATTTTGCTAGTTTTTCTGACAGATTTCTTGAGAATAATTGAGCAGCAGGCTGATTTCTGATTTTCAGTGAACTTCTCTTTACTTTCTCTTTTCTCTAAAGATTCTGGTTGTGTATCATAATCTTTTTTTTCCATTTCATATTCTGTTGAATGACTGGGGTATAATTCCTGATATTAAGTGTTTTAACTTTTTTATTACACAAATAATTTTTGTGTCCAAAAGACTCATTTGTGTTTTCCTCTATAAAAAACTACTTTTTCAGGCTTGCACAAAAGCATGGAATTGCTCTTGTGCAAATTGGTTCCTTTCATGAAGACCAATTTTGCTCAGTGTTTGCTGGGAAGTCAGCCTTGAAACACCAAGAAACAACGTACCAAAATTGCTCAAAAACATTACCATATCCTTGGGTGTAATTCTTGGATATTAGTTGAAGACATTAAGATTCTGATGGAAAATATCAGCGAGTCAGTTGAAAAATATGGCCTTGGACAGCACTGGACCTCCAACAAGATAAAGGTCTAAAACATGCAGCTACAGTGTTCAAGAAAGGGTTAGAAAAAACAATATCAACATTTTGAAGTTGCCACAATCCAGACCTAAATCCTATCCAACATCAGTGGGGATTATTAAAGACCAGCGGAGAGATTATTGCATGACAGAAATGACCCCAAATCCAAGTGGAGGCATGCAAAAAGCTAGAAGGGATGCTGTTTGCTGCAACTGCAAATAAAAGGCTTTACCACTGACTACTGAGTCATAAATATCATTTTCACTTTGACACTTTCAGTAGAAAAAAATTCATATTTGTTTTTACAGCTCTGTGCTACGACTCCAACCCTCATGTGCAGCTTGTTTGTATCAGTCAAATCAAATATGCGGGTCAAAATTTGTAAAAGAGAATTAATATTTTGTACATTAAAGAATGAATGTTTATCAATAGGAGGAAAATGACTTAAAAACAGCCTGTTGGATATCCATCCATTTTCCAACCACTTCATCCAATTCAGCGTCGCGCTTCGCTGGAGCCCATCCCAGCAATTTACAGGCAAGAGGCGGGGTACACCCTGAGCAGGTTGAGTCTGTCTGATTTGTCTTCAGTAATTACTCTATGCATTGATATTTAAGTTTTACTAATCATACGCAGTGTCTCTATGACTTCCTCACCCTCATCTGCATGACGATACTGCTCATGCCTGTGGTCATGGCTTTGGTGACTTTGGTTTCTGACAGCGACACAATTCATCGACTTACCGTGTGTGAATCTCTCTGGGTGGGAAACAATTTGTGGCCGATTACATGTTGAATTCATCTGCACACATTCAGCTCACGCCCGCTGGATTTGCATTTGCACACTCCCCCCTCATAACATCCAATTCCAGGTAGCATCTGAACTGTCCTTTGCATGATCGTACCCAACAGAGCAACAGGAGACGTTTGACTCTGTGCTTTCTTTCTTTAACCTGATACTGTAACATAAATTCATGTGAGCCAGGTGTATTTAGTCATTATGAGTGCTTGTCTCAGAGGTTAGAAGGGGTATATGGTGAGGAGGTGCAGGGTAATAACTCACTGAGGTCTCACACGCCTCTAAAAACAGCAAAACAAGCCCCACATCAAGGGAGCTTTGAGAAGGAAATGAGCAAAGAAAGAAAAGCACACAGCAGGAGAAGCCATATTTCCAAATTATTTATATTGTTTTCAAAGAATCCAAAACAGTCAAGATGGATTAGGAGAAGAGGGGAGGGGTAGAGAGGGATGCAGGTAGATTATCCGTCCCCAATTTTTTGGTTCAGCTGAGCTGTCAACATATGAGCGAAACAGGGGGAAGAAAAAGGAAAAGAGTAGTGGCCTTGGTTATATAAAGACAGAAAGCTGAATGAAACACTATCTTTATGGCAGTGTTGCAGCAAGAACTGGAACTGGTGCGTTGGCTGAAGCTAAAAAAACATCCTTAGCTCTGAGCTTGTCGTTTTCATTCAGACTCTTGTTTTCTTTCAGCTAAAAGCAAGCTCCCCTGCCCAGAGAGCTGGCTAACACTGGACACACAGTCACACAATGTGTACTTCACTCTCCCACTGCCAAGCCAGAATCAAACACTATTCTAATGGCCATTGTATTACCCAACCAGGAAAGGAGAAGGCTGAGGCGCAATGCGAGTAATGCAATGCAGACGGAGAGGTTTATGCGATAGTAAATAACAGTCTGGAGTTGTTTCAACAATAACACTACTCTGGAATCAGAGACATATTAACAAACCCCTAGATTTCCCTCACTGAGGGGATGTTTTTCTCTCTCCTCCGTTGGGAAACACGGCTATAGTGATGGGATAAGTTGTCACATTTAGCTGGTTGTGTACATCGTGGAGGTCCATCTTGCTTCAATTAAAAACTCCAATGCGTCTGGATTTGATTAGGGGTCCTGGCAAACCCAAGGTGATTCCTTCCTTAATGAAAACCACCAGAGAGGTTTAGCTGTGCTAAAAACTGGTTAACAAAGAATAATAGTTGAATGGGGAAGGTATCTCACTCTCATCCTCCTTCCCCTGCCATTTCCTTCCTTCTGGTCTATGTAGTTTACATGCCAGATGGACAGACCTAACCTTGCAGGGCTGCAGCGAGTCGTTGGTGTAGGGGGGTAAAGAGTTTATCTCTTTTTCTCCTTCTGACTCTGTGCTTGGTTTTTCAGTTTACTCTTTCCCATCCGTTCGCGCTGAGAGAATTTCAGCTTTAGCAGAAGCAGACTTGTATTTCTGTTCAGAGAATCAGAAGATTTACTCCAGAGCAGAGATCTGTTCGCTGTGATTCGACATTGAACCATTGCTTTTCCCTCCTTGGCCACACAGTCACCTCATCTCTCATCTTGAGACCATTGGTATTTGTTATTCACAAGCACACTACATCTTATCTCGCGACCTTGTCACACTCTAAGTTCAAATTCCAGAAAAGCCATAACCACAGATGCTGAAATGAAACAATTAAGCTCGTTGCACACATCGGGCGCGACAATGCTCTTCAGTCTGACGTGTAGTGAACATGGCGGGAGATGATGAGTGACTGACAGTCATAGACAGCTTCACGGCCCTCTGCTGGAGTTGGTTTTGCGTGAAGCTCATAGAAATGTTGGTCATCAAGAGTTCAAAGATGCATAAAGCGTGTAGTGCCAAATGCAGATGGATGCGAAAAGATACGCACCACCCGGTGTTCTCATAAGGATGGGCGTTTCTTAGAATGTGGTTTCATCTAATGAGCAATTCAGAGAGTGACGCAGCGATTCCTCCTTTCATCTCATCTCTTTTATTCTCTTATCTTTGATTGTCTCTCTGTCCTTCATCTCTGGGATCAGGTCGTCTATGGGGCGGCATGTCTGTGTCTAACCCCCCTCCGCCTCAAAGCAGAGGAAGCCTAGAGGAGACACGCCAGTAAAATATAACGATGACAAATACGCAGACGGACTCCATCTGAAGTATTATATTTCCAGAGTATTTCCTGAAGATGGGCGATGCATTCTACACCCATGTGGAAAAGATCTACTTCATGGTGATATAAGTTGTTTCAAAGGGGGTTTAAATAATAATGATGAAAAATACAACAATAATTCTTATATTTGTGTTTAAAATAGCTTTTTTAAAGTAAGAATATTAAAAAACAACAACAAGAATAATTAATTCTTTATCTTTATACTGAAAAATAAAACCATATGTGCTTTATGAAATATAGTGGTGCAATCCTGAATCTCTAAGAAACATCACTGTTACCTTTTAATAATAGTATTGCTATTACTACTTATCTCCTTGTTTCAGAGGATCTTAAGCAAATATATATATATATATATATATATATATATATATATATATATATATATTTATATATATATACCAGTACCAGTCAA
>JBAMIG010000010.1:23753454-23766273 GCA_037177335.1 Kiunga ballochi
GGAGAAAAGGTTTTACAAAACCCCCCCCCCCCCCCCCCCCCCATCTGCTGTCTGCAACCGCAGTAATTTAGTCAGATAACTGTAGAAGCAATCTTATAGGCAGTCTGTGATACTGTAAAGGATCCCAGCATGAATTATGTGTGGAATATACTACAAAGTCCACTTCAGACACCACACTTCATCTTCATATACATCATATCACATAAAGAAGTTACGGAAGCCAACCACAGTAACACTCACATGTTTTTTAACACTGTTATGAGAAAACAAACTTTGTTTTTTGAAGATACCAGATTATTAAAACGCTCTGCTGCTGGAACTGTTCATAGCCATCTCAAAGAGAAACAAATGTCAAAACAGACTCTCTTTATGTAGGAATTTAAACACTGGAATCAGTCTAAGATGTGTTTGTTGAGGGTCTTCTACGCTAACATGCCAACTGGTGGATCTGAGAGTCGGTGTGGTTATAACGAGACATCCCAGAAACATTTGTCTGGAATGTGTCAGTACAGTCAAGCCAGTCAAGTGTATTGCCAACTAATCAATATACCTGATTGATGCTATTAGGTTTTACCTATGACTCATTCACTAAATTACACAAAGAGTTTAGTCAAACTTTCTCCTGGGAAAACAACCATCTTTATCTTGACATAACGAGAAACATAATTTGTTTTCTTGTGATAACCAGTGAAAAAAAACTAATAATAATCGAGCATGAGTGCTTTTGTCTCCAGTAGAGAAGCATCTACATATATTCTTCAGTTTAAATACTAACAATAGAACTGGGAAGCACAAGTTAAAATAGTCTGGTGACTGTGTAGGAGGCCACCTTCTAAAACTAGCATCACATCCAACAGGATCGAGTCGTATCTTGCCACAAATGTGAAAAACAGCATCGTTGCTGTGAATCAGTTGAGAAAATGAGATTTAAAAAGTGATGTTTCAATTAATTTCTTTCATAGTTGCTAATTTAAAAAGACTGAAATTGCTTCTCATTCAGTGGTAATTTGATAAGACACATTTGACTTTTGGCCACGCATACATCAGTCTACGTGTCACATGCTAAATTTTGGAGAGCAGACACATATACAACTGACATGTATGCAACTGTTGGCAGGCCTTGAAACCATAATGTCAAAATCTCCCAGTTTGCTGATATGTATTGTGCTATCTTGGCTCTGTTTCTAGAGCAAAAACAAGTTTTATGTTCACTGTCTGCTCAAACTTGGTTGCTGTGTCAGAGGAGTAGTCTCACTTGCACTCACCTAAGCGCATACGAGTTTGAGTTCCCCACCAGAGCATGCACATTGTTAGCAGGTGGGATAGTTGAGGAGTAAGGACAGATGTACTCTGGCCCCATCTCCAATCTTCTTCTATATTTCATAAGGAACCTTTCTCCTGTCCCCTGGTGCCTTGCGGGCCTCCACTGCGTGCAGCATCAATTCTTTATTCCTCCACTGCAAACAGCTGTCATTCGTTTTTCGACAGGAAATAAAGGAAGTTATGAAAACCCCGTTTCATACTTTTACTAAACTATTTGCCGTGATCATTCATTTCCTCTGGGCTTCAAGCAGCTTTATGCTTTGTTACGCCGTGGAAGTCAGACAAAGTGGCCAGATTTGTGTTTCTTTTGCATCAGAAAACAGACATTTTTTCACTGCACCATTCAAGCTGAATTCATACGAGTTCATGGGTGGAACTTACAGTAGCTGTACACACTGAGGAATTACAAGAAGATGTATGGATGAGGCCATATTTCACAGAGAAATGCAATGCAACACCGTTCAACCAGTATTTTATATATATGAGAACAAGCTTTGCAAAAAGCACAAGTGCAGAGAATTTGTAGCCATATTCAAAGAGCCAGGGTCTGTTTAGGAGTGACCTGATTCTAGTAATGAAGCAACAATAAGGCAATACTGTAGAGCTGCAGCACATTTTTCCTCCCAGGTGGGTTAGGTTACTGTGGGCCATCTGCTCCAACCCACCTGCTGCACCACACCTGCAGTCCTCCTATGTACTGACAAACTTTGCTTCAATTTTATAATATATCAGAAACCCAATTTACAGAATGACTGAAATGTTGGTGCATGTGTGATTTTGCCTGGATAGAAGAGTGGAGCAATGTAAGGACTTTAATTTGTCAGCTGCAAGTCTCAGCTGGGTTTTGGCAAACCTGGATGCACCTAGTCTAAAAGGTGAAGACTAACCCTGAGTGCTCTATTGAGTTTTTGATTTAATACAAAAGGGGTGCCAAAGTCTGGTCCTCGAGATCTTTAATTCTGCAACACAGATGAAACCGTTCTCCAGCACACCTGAATCGAATGTCACATGTCATCCAGGTCTGCAGAGGCCTGGTAATGAGGCATTCCTTTGATTCAGGTGTGTTGGACAAGAGATGCATCTAAAAGTTACAGGATAGTAGATCTAGAGGACCAGATTTTGGCACCCCTGAAAAAAATAATCCACTTTTTTGATGCTTGAATGTGAATATTGTTGGGTAAGACGTGAAGGCTAAGGGAATCGGATTTTGTTTATCAAACCATCAACAGAAACTGTCAGGTTTTCCTTACTACAAGACAAAAACACAGCAAGCAACTTTTCCTTTTCACTATGTCTCCATCTAGCCTTATCCTTTAATCTGGTCCTAAGAGCACATTCAAGTTGGTTATAAAAGCCCACCCAGTATGTAGCCATAATTGTTTCCAGCAATGAGAAAAAATATATAGATGTCATCATATTCTAATCAGCATAATTCTTAAATCTGATTGGCATTGTGCTGTGGGAGTCCTTTTCATCAGCTTGCTTGTCCTCCCTATTCTATGCGCTTGTTTATAGTTTATTTAAATGCAGCCAAATTTCCAGTAAAACTCTTATTCCTGGAAATGAAAATATCCTGATTTAAACTTTTATTCACCCACGATCCGTTTGGAAGCGCTGTGAGCTCATTGATTTATAAATAAAACGTTCCCATTGAATTTCATGACTGATAATTAATAGAATTATCTGAAAAAGTTTTGATATTGAAAAATGGGCCTGAAAATTGCGCAAAGCAAAGTTTGGGATTAATAAAAATAAATGTGACGTGGAAAAGTTAATAGCGCTTTGCCAACTTTGGACCTTGCGTAGAAACCTTTTGGAGATAGAAAACTGGCAGCACAGCCGATAAGATAATACGTTTAAGCCACATTAAACCATGTTTGTTATCAGTTACATTAGACTTTGTATTGTTGTAATAAAAAACACAGAAACATTGATTAATATAGACATAATGAAAAAAAATTAGGTATTTTTTTTATATACGTATTTAAACATCCGAGCTCGGTATGTTCATACTAATTAAAATGTTGCTATGTGTTTATTGGTACATTAACTGTGATTTCTTTGAAGGCATATAAAAGTTGTAGTGTGTCGTGTGATGGCTGCTGCAGGTGACAGTAGTGACCCACTGAGGCGCTGACTGCTTACGCCGTTTGACCGCAGAGCGCAGATGAAATGGACTTTGATTGCCTCCACCTTAAGATCCAACTATGTTTCTTTTGGTTCTGGGACAGACATCTTCATCATGCTAACATTTACCGCTGCAGCAACATACACTCGTGACTGTTAGACCACAAATTCACCCGCATAACCTTTTCGGCAAGGTTATAATTTATAAAAGGATCGATTTAGTTAATTTGACATAATCTGGCTGAAGACAGACAATCAATAATACCAGGCTTTGATCCTTCTTCTTTGGCACAGTGTGAACTGACGTAGTATCAGATGAAATTTGTGTATTGACTTTGCAAAGGTGTTGGTGTAGATATTCAGTCATCCAGGTCATTTTCATGCAAAGAATCTTGTGGAAAAACAACTTTCCTGTATCATCAATTCCAACATCTATGATGCCGTCTTGACTTTCATTGAGGATGCTGCAGTAAACTTGTTTCATCGGGATGGTAAACCAATCACATCAAGGATTTAAAGTCACATTTGATCTTAAGTATTATTCAGCAAGCAGCTTTTCTGCCATTTATGTGCTGCAGAATTAAAGAAACCTTTTAGATGACAGATAAAATGTCTTTAAGAATCAAGAACAGAAGTTCATTTTCCCTAATTTAAGCTCTTTGACCCTTAACAAGCCATTCTTTATTTTCAATTGCCACAATCTTTGAGGGCAACAGCCAGTCAACTTTTGATAAAAGCCCGTCGGGTTTCAACTTTTTCACAGACTCATTAAAAAACAACAGATAAGAGAAATGAAACCCGTTTAATAAACTGGGGCAAACCCAACAAATGTAATTGTTGGTAATTGCTCATCAACATCCCCTACCAGCTTGAACATGCATAGGCATGAAGTGGGAGAACAGAATCAGTGGCAGAAAAACAATGCAGATAAAGCCCACAGGCAAAGATTATGTATTTGTTTGGGTCATTAGGAATTCATAGTGATCCAGTGAGCCGCAGCTTTATAGCAGCAACAAAGCCAAGACCCTTCCTTGTTGGGTTAGCTGTGCGTGTAAGTGCAGAGCCAATTGGCCCACACTGATATCCCCCAATTCCTAGAAACCATTGTTCACTGACCCTCAGATAACACGTAGGAGGCAGAGTGAGGGTAACTTTCAGCTGTTTGTCTTAGGAAATTCTGTTCATAGTGAAAAAAAAAGGCTTAAAAATGTTAAGACCTTGTAAGGGCTCATTTGGTCTTTGGTATTTGGCATTTTGTGGTGAGTGGATCTTAAAGGTTGTCATCGCCTTTAACGTTCTTGTTCATCTACATGTTCAGGAGCATGCCTCATGGTGAATAAGGATTTTATTGACAATTGAACTCAAAGGAAGATGTAGTGTTTATTCTAAAACATGTGCATGTCAGTGGGGAGTTTATCAATGAGCTGGGATACTGGAAAGCCTTAAAAAGCTTATCATATGAAGATCCCTAGAACACTCAAAGTTAGACTGAAAGGCCCATTGGCTCTGTTGCCAAATCCTCGAAAGAGCAGAGAAATTAAACAGCCAAGACAAGTGGGCGGTTGGAAAGTAAACACAGTGTTTTGCAACCCCTACTGCATGTTGTTTAAGCTGATAAACCAATTCCCTGCAGCTGCACCATCTTATAAACATATGAACTATTGTTTTTGTCACTTTTGTTATTGACAGGGAAAAGAGGTTTTTCTTGTTCCATAAAAGCTTCATTTGAAAGTACAGGGCTTAAATTATGGTGTGAAAACTGAGCACAAAGAGAGAGCCGGGCTGACGGAAACCCAACACTTCCAACTCAGCAGTAGCAGTTTGACAAAAGAGGTCAGTGCCGAGTCAGATAAAGTTTATTTATGTTTTTCTATAACTCTCTTTCATTGATGTCTGCAGCACCCAGATAGTATCCCCACTTTGCTTATTTACTCAGAGTCCTCCCTCTGAACTGCTCTCATTCAGCACTTAATGTCCATAACGCCTTGGGTAATTGCTGTTTTCCCCTGCCCCTGAGATCTTGCCACTTCACAAGACTAAGCTCCTCTGTCCTCTTGTTTATTTTCAAAGGCCTCAACCAGGGCAAATACCCTCAGGTCAACTTTAACAGGCTAGCAGC
Source organism: Kiunga ballochi (assembly GCA_037177335.1). Lineage (NCBI taxonomy): Eukaryota > Metazoa > Chordata > Actinopteri > Atheriniformes > Pseudomugilidae > Kiunga > Kiunga ballochi. The sequence continues at coordinate 23,759,024 of JBAMIG010000010.1, forward strand.
CTTGTGTGTGCTTCAAAAGTGCCCTGAAAATCTGTTGAGCAGACATGAATTTGTAGCTATTTCATGAAGAAGTGAGAACACTATGGATTGGTGTGAGACAGAAGAATACTGATGGTGGGACTGATGGTTTTGCCCAGAGTGGGGCTTACAGCAGGGATCACTGAGCTTTGGTCAGCTCTTTTGGGCTTCAAAGGCTGGGAGGAGAGGTTCCTTGAAATCATACAATAACAGCTAATATAACCACCCTTTAAAAACACAACTGGATTGAACTGGATATGTGGGAACGAGACAAGAGGAAGGGATGAAGTTTCACTGCTGATACAAGGAATGATAACATAAAGCTGTGGTTTGTGGGAACATACATTAAAGGTACAAGCATTTTTTAATTGCAAATTAAAAGGACTTAAAGAAAACCCTTTTCTATAAGTGTGTGGAGAAAATACAACCTAATTACCTGAGCAGTTACTGATTTTTTTATCCATGTTTTTTCTTCCAATAGAGGTTGCATCCACTGAATGGCTTTCTGTGTCATCAGCTGCTCCTGCTTTAGTCTGCTTTGATAGAGCCAGGGGGAAATTTGTCCATCACTTTATAAATACACAATAAGTTGACCAACTGCTCAGTACTGACAGTTCTTTCACTGCCACTAAAACTGCTCTAATTACTCACGGAACAGAAAAGGAACATATGAAAGCCTGTTGGAGCCTGTTGGTCATCAGGTCTGCTTTGCAGAGGTTTATCAGATTCCACTGGAGGAACATTTGGTTCTTTGAGTCATTTCTAAGTGGCTTTTGCAGGACCTATGCTGCCCCCCACTCAGGGTGGCTTCAAGACAATGTTGCCAGATATATGGCGAAGGGGCCTCACAGCAAGAAGGTTGCCGGTTCGAGTCTTGGTGTGAGCGGGGCTCCAACCGGAGATCTTTCTGTGTGGAGTTTGCATGTTCTCTCCGTGTTAGCGTGGATTCTCTCCGGGTACTCTGGCTTCCTCCCACAGTTCAAAAACATGCACCTTGGGGATAGGCTGATTGGAGACTCTAAAATGTCTGTGTATGAGTGTGTATAGTTGTTTGTCTATGTGTGTTTGCCCTGTGATGGACTGGTGACCTGTCCATGGTGTACCCCACATCTCACCCGTTGACAACTAGGATAGGCTCCAGCGACCCCGTGACCCCGTTAGGCACTAAGCGGTAGAAAATGGATAGATGAATGTGGCGAAGGGCTGGACTGAAAAAAAATGTTTAGGAAGGTATCAAGTATCAACGTAACGTCCGTGAGAAGATCAGGATCCAGATTTTCTCAGTCAATCACTGAGGCGGGTTGAGCTCTTCCTGACCTGTGCCTTAGGTGCAGTAAAAAATCTTCATAGTGCTTTCAGTTTGCGAAACCATGGAGAAAAACTTGACAAGGTGCAAAGCTAACAGCCAAGCCAACATTTTGGATACCTGTCAATCAAAAGGACGCTTCTAGTTATGCTGAATGTTAAGATTAAAAAACACCTAAACTGTGTCATGAATGTAAACTTAAACTAATACATGTAAAATTTTCTTTTGTACATGTTTATTTTTGCTCTCTTTTAACTTGGGAGTCTACGAGGATTTGAGCTGTTGTAGAGCACCTAGTGGATGAGAGGAGAACTGCAACTTTCTACAGAGGCTTTAATTTAGTCCGTTTTGCTTGGTGAAAACACAGGTAGGCTAGTGTTTACTGGATTCTGAGTGATTGACTATGGTTAAATGTTTTATTTTTAATTTGGAATACATTTTTAGGACTTTAACAATTTGGCAATAAAGTATTTTCCTTCCTATTTATATGAAAATAGTTTCTGAGTTGAGGAGGAGAAGGGAGATAGGAAACCAGAGAAGCAAGCCAGATGACTGCACAGAATACTAATGCGACGGGAAAAGGGACCAAACCTGATCGGAATCACTGGAATTAATAATGAATGTGTAAATTTCACACATGGGTGTAAAAACAAGAACAGTGGTTAATAAAAAGTTAGCTGTGTAATTATAGGAAGCATTAGAGAGGCTGTTTCTTGGTAGTGGTGAGAGCAGAATGAGCAGTGGAAGAGGCTCACTGTACATCAGTGACATATTTGTTAAAACAGGGGTTGAATATTCCTCCTCTCTGGTGCACCTCCAGGTCATGCTGCCCTTGGCCCACCAATGCATGATCTCATCTGCCTAAATGGTTTACGGTTTCTTTGTCAATGGGGGTTTTTTTCTCAGTAGGAAGGGATGCCACTGTGTCGGGTTGCCCTTCCTCCTGCATAGAAAAGGACTAAAACTACTATACTAGAAAAGTACTATTACTGCCATACCACACATGGAAGCCATCAGACCTGACTGGAAGGTTGTGGACGGTAAGCAGACCCTTACCATACACGTGCATTAAAAGCCTAAGGATGTATGAAAAATATTGTTCACAAAGGATACACACAGCACAGACGGTTTATTTGTGAGTGGGTTCAAATGTGTTTGTAATGTTTGACTTGTGACAGCTAAATCAGCCCTTTATCCCTTCCTTGCACGTAACCTCAGAAGATGATTTGTTCATATTTTCCCCAATTGTATGGACTGGTCCCCAGTGACAGGACTGCAGTGTGTTTTATAGATATGCTACAAGTCACCCAGTAAATGGGTCAGCTGTTGGAAGTGTGATGTGTCATGTGCTCTTTTCCAGAAATGTCTTCTCTAATGAGCCCTAGTGATTTTAGAGAGGAAAACACCACGGCCCTTTTTCCAACGAAGCCTCTCTCTGCCTCTCTGAGCCTTCCATGTCAGAAACAAAAGCTGTTTGTCCTTTGGGGATCGGTGTGTGACTGTGTGTGTACTGTATGTGCACGTGTTTGTCTCTGCCATGCTTTCTTTCAATTTGTGTTCTTCAATCTTATCCTCCTTTCTATGAGTTGACTCGACTTGCAAGGTTGTCAGTTAGGTTATTGCTACAGATTGAATTAATCATCTAAAAGAACTAAATATTATATTATAAATATAAAGATATTTATAATATAATTTATGATGTTTTCTTACATCTTTTTAAAAAAAATATTGATACCTAATTACAGCATAAACCTTTTTATTAGTGGTAGAAGTTTTTGAAACATTGAAACCACCCTTAGAAGCCTAAAATAAGAAATTAAGATGTAATATAGAGGGCTGCAAAAGGCAGGAGATTATTTCTTGTGTGTAAAATGTGTTAAAATGAGCAAAGAACAGCAAACAAATATTCCAGGGGCCTTGCAGCTCTGATAGAGTGAGGCACCGAGAGTGTCATGAAGGCCTACAGGAGCTTAGCATCTAAAAAAACAAATGTAGGCATGAATGACGTTGTAATGTGAATCCCTGCGCCACCTGTACCATAATAAAACATTTTTCAGTGCAGGAAAGTCACCAGAGGTGATCACAGTTCAGACTACAACTAGACGAATGTCTGCAGCACTTTGTTGTCACACTCTGTGCCTGCTGTTCCTGTGCCACAGATTCCCAGGGCCCCATTCCCTATCTCTGCACCCGACACAGCCTCAAGTGCACAAAGGGGGCACAGTATCATCCCGATCTGTCCCTGTATCAGAAGCAGCACGTTTCCCTCGGTTTCTGCGACTCCGATTGCTGGTACGTTTTATCACGGCCTTGTTCGGGGAACAGACATTTGCATCAGAACTAAAGCATTTTATCATCTTCAGCTTCCATTTCAGCTGACTTGTGATAGTGAATGACGCATCAGCACCCACTGAAGACTCTGTCTGACAAGCCATTGGCTACTGAATCATGACTACCAGCTATATAGCTGGACTTACTTCCCAGAACTTAAGCCACTGGCCTGTGACAGGGGGAACGGTGATGGGAAATCCTTGTTTTCCTTTTGATTGTTGGTGTTTTCTTTATTTCTTTGCCTCTCATTTTCTGGAAAGTCTGCAGTATTAATCAGCCACACACACACGTGTGCATGGCTCCCAGGAGCCTTTGTTTCAACAGGCTTAGCAAAGAATTTCCAGATTTTATTTGGATCTGCATGGAAAACTTGAAGAAAACACTATTACTGTTGCTAAAGTCAAACCTCAACATTTCTGCTTTAGTGTCCCTTTGTGGGTTCCTATTGCTTCTCACATAACAAAGATGATGTGAAATGAAATCAGACATAACCAAATAAATGATAATCTACACATCTTTTTTTATGTGGGATATTAAGATGTGTCCCTGATTTCTTGATTATCAACATCAGACAGAAAATTACAGAAGATGTGTTGCCTTTTAGCCCTTGATCGTAGGATTTGTTGTTTATCAGCACTCAAAGCTACAACATAATCATATTCAACAAGTATGTAAAAAGACAACATGGTGTGAACAAAAGAGTTCAGAGGATGGACCTGAATAGGACTTGGTTCTGCATGATCAACCCATCGATTCAAAGGAACGTGTTTGCTAAAGCATTATGACATGGACGATAATAAGGATCCAAATTCTGTCATAATTACCCCTTGAATGTCTGGGTACATAAAGCTTTACTGCCAGGCAGGAATGTAGCAGTGAGGCACTGCCCATGACATGAAATGGGTGCCAAGCGAGTAAAGTAGCACCCCGCTGATAGCCTCCACATGATGCAAAGGGCTAAGATGACTGGAACTGCATGTATATTGTGTGGAGTAGCCTTAAGGTCACAAAGGCGCTGGATGTGGGCCTCTTGGTCTGCATTTACACAGAGGGCACAGCTATGGTTCATTAATCCATTCATCCTGTCATTCTTTCAATCACTCATCTCAGTCTCTCCATACTCCTTTCATATGGTGTGAAACAAAGATCTGAATTTTGACCTTGGAACAAAAAAGAATGTAAGTGAACGGGCTCAAACCAACTCCGGAGGTATGGCATGGTTGACCTCACCTTGCAACACCGTGGTGCTATGCACATTAAATTAATTATCTGACACATTAACTGCTAAATAGGCTCTGCTGTGAGGACCTTAATCTCTCTTTGGCCACACAGACTCTTTAATACCCTCACACGTGCGCACAAACAAACACTTGCATGCACACACAAACGCTCAATTGTACACACCCAGACACACATTGAAAGACACCCAAGGGGTCAAGGGGCAGGATTTGACCATTAGTACTGCCGACACTGAACTCATTTAACTCTGTGCTGAGTGATGTGTCCATTGTGGGGTTGTAAGGAAAGGAAAGGAGGAAGAAGGAAGTAAGGAGAGGAGAGAAGGCACTTTCATAAGTGTGGGCAATTCACATGTATAAGATTCTGGGAGCTCCCATAGTGTTTTAGTCAATGGAATTTTTGGTTAATCCTCATTGAAACTGGGAGCTCCTTTCATGTTAGGACGCCAAAGTGACCTACTGTGACCTTTTGTCCTCCCTCTTTGAGGCCTCACTCTAACGATTAGCCTACACTCACAATGCCGACGCATGGAGAGGCAGAGACCAGTGTTCCTAGGGCTCCAATACCCCTCCAGGGTCTGGGGGAGCTCCATCCTCACCAACCAAACTGGCACATCCTGAATCGAAACAGACTACAAGAAGAAGAAAGGGAGCGAGAAAGTGAGAGGGAAAGCAGAAAACAAAGGTGAAAAACAAGTGAATAATAGAGGAAATCCTTGAGACTGGTGATGGAGGGAAAAGAGGAGGAAGGAGGGAGGGCGAGAAAGAATGGGAAACTGAAAAATACCAGAGCAGCAGTCAGCATGGCGGATAAAAGCCAGTCTTAAGATAAGGTTGGCACAAATATGTTTTAAATTGTGTCGTGAAGTCCGTAGCAAACTTTAGAGGGACTGCCAAGTCACAACCACAAACATGCACAGATGTTTGCAATATTAATGTTCAGGAAAAAAGAAAAAAAACTGTCAAGGATACATGAATTACCGTACATGGTAGGTCTTTGGCAGAAGGCTGCAATAGTATAGGATGGAAACACACACACACACACACACACATCTATAACATCATTGGCACAAATGAGATTGTACCAATGATGTTGACCTTGCTGTTCAAAGATCACAAAATCAAGACAAATTACTCTCAGTGTTTGTTCTTTTATTGCATTTATGTGTGTCTAGGTATGTGTAAAGCTCAGCTAGAGAAACAGTTTGTGTGTGTGTGTGTGTGTGTGTGTGTGTCAATGTGCAAACATTAACACACATGCACATTCATTATTCATGAATGTGTGTGAATGCTTGCCAAAAACATATCGTTCAAACAAAGGCCATTTCTCAGTGTGTGTGTGTATGTGTGTGTGTGTGTACACTTCAAAATCACATACTCACTGAACTCCTGTCATACCCTTCCAACATATGCTATGAGTTTGGCCTGTGTCCCAAGGAGCACTGCCATATGAGTGAAAGCCCAGGCAACTCTAAACAATCAAACAATCAAAACGCTAAACTGAACTCAGCACTGGAGGCACTGAAATGCAGTATGGGAGTATAGAATTTAACCATATAGCCACAGATTTTTTTAATGTAGATTAGCCCCCTGGTCTGATAGCTTTTCATCCTCATTGCTTGTATTCTGCAAGTATATTTTAGAGCTCGGTGAAACCTCAAGTTCTCCCCGGTATCCGTCTCAGCAGTGAATCCTTCCAAGAAGCCTCGGGATCCTTCCAAGTATTAGTGCAAGGGTTACACTGTTTTACTCTCTCAGATAAATAAACAGTTTTCAAACACTATTTTCTCTTCTCGCCGCTGGTGGATAGTGTTGAAAGACACCAACGTGTTCTCGGAGCTACACTATGTGTGAGCACGGACATGCACATGCGAGAAAGCTGTAAAGATCAAGGTTCAAAGACAAATTCAAATGTCAGAACAACAGTTTTGTCCTCATTTACTGTAAAATTAAGGAATTTTGTCTAAAAAAAAAAAAAAAAAGACAAACCACAAGTTTGATTCCACTAATGTCCTGGAAATGAGTAAAAACTGGTTTGCAGAAACTAAAATCATCTGAGACCAGCAGCATTTTGTTCACCAGCAGATAATAAAACCTAAAAATGCAAATTGAAACGAGATGTTACAGTGAGAACAATTTCACAGTAAGCATGTGGTAGATTAGGTTAGGAGGCAAATCTCAGAACATTGGCTGTTTCTCAATTCAGAGACTGCATACTTCTAAGTACGCAGACTACGTAGTCCGCAAAGTGTCCTTCACAGTCTGCGCGCTTGAAAGAGAGCTCTCCATTTGAAATGAGACGGTTAGCAAGTGTACGAGAATTACCCATAATGCTCCTGTCCTCAGTTGCCTAGCAA
>JBAMIG010000010.1:23779708-23794762 GCA_037177335.1 Kiunga ballochi
TGGTATCTGAATGGATTGTGGTTTTTCCTTTTTGTGGTGTCTTTCTTTCTTCTAGTGTTTGCTTTCCCTCTCTTTCTCTTCCTAGCTCTCTGTTTTTTCCGGTCGGTCCAGCAAAACTATTCACTTAAAATTAGAATGAATAAATAAAGAATTCTGATTGTCAAGAGGATCTCTGTATATATAAACATGAAGACCTTCTTGACAGAGAAAATTTGCTCAGCACAGTATAGCAGCCAGACCATCATTCTGGCTACTGGGATGCTGGACAAGACACGTCAAAAAAAAAAAAAAAAAAGAAGCGGACTGACCCATTTTGCCTTTTGCATGTTTGCATGTTTTTAAAATGATCTATTTACTGGTACTTCACTGAAGGTAGCCGATGACGACATCAAAGTTACTGCAAAATGTTTGTGTAGACACATGAATTTAAGGGACTGACACAAAGAGGTAAGATCACCACTGGAAAGTACAATCATAATGACTTAGTATCACTGGAATAATAACTATTGATTAGTTATTAATGAGAATGAGACTATAAATTGAATAATAAATACTTTTTAAAAACGTTTGTTTTGTTTTTCTTATATCATTTTAATGCTATCATTCTGATTTCACTCTTCACTTTTAAATTTTTACTCTTTTTTTATCACTTTGGTAAAACTACAGTTGTATTAAAATGCTTTATAAAATAATTTAAACCTAAACCTTTTAAGCAGTAAACAGTTTTAGAGCAAAGACGAGGGATGTTTTTTTTTTTTTTTGCATAACAGTCTATATAGTTACAACGGGGTGTGGGAAGCATTGAAAAACAAACTGATTAAAAAAAACAGAAAATTAAATTAAAAAACTGATATAAAGTATAATTTAAAGTTACAGTGTGAGAAAATAACTGTTATTTATTATACAAGCCAGAGAAAAAGAACATTTTTAACCTTGATTTAGCTTCAGCAGACCCTAACCTTGTCTCCTCTCATAGTTTGTTCCACATGGGAGGAGAATAAAAACTGAACCTCTCCGTGTTTAGCTCAGACTCTGGGAACAAAAAGTAAATTTGACCTTCATGACCTGAGAGATCTGGTTTGTTCATAACAAACAAAAAGATCCTGAATGTATATTAGTCCTCATTAGTCCTGAACCATTCAGGCCTTTATAAACTAACAGCAGGATTTTCAAGTCAATTCTTTGACAAACCAGAAGCGAGTGTGAAGATCTGGACTGGAGTTTAATGATGCTGCGTCTTTGGTCTCAAGCAGCAGTGTTCTGGACTGATTGCAGGAATTTTAAAGAGATCTATACATTATAGTACATTTATTTACTAAAAATAAATGCATGAAAATGTTCTTTCAGTAATAAAAGGCAACTTTAAAAAAATTTTAATGTGAGGCGGAGATTTCCAGCAGTTTTGTGTTCATTTACCTGAAGGAAGATTAATTACATCCAGTCTCTGATTTGATCAATACATTTGACCATAGTTTGGATGGGATTATTATGGATATGTAGATTTTTATGTCAGAGTAATTATGGTTGCACATTATGTTGTTTTTCATTATGAGCAAGTAGGAGGATGCATGTTTAAGGAGGATGCTTTCATGGAGGACTGCACACGAGCATTATACCTTAAATATACTCTACATGTTTGTGTTTTCTCTTGTTAACAAAAAGAGAAAATCTCAAATTCAAAGCAAAATTTAACTTAAAATAAATTATCAAAATGTAAACAAAAAACTATGGAAAGTTTGTAAATTATACTTATATACTATAAAATAAAGTAGCAACAGATAGATGCCCTGCAAGTGGCATATGTGAGTGGTGCACGCAGTCATGGTGCAAAACAGCTTTGTTTTACAGCTGGACTAATGCCAAAACTCACAACTTTGAGGAAGTTTTCTAAACTTAAAATGCCATCTTGCTGTGCTGTGAGATGCACAAATCTAAGAAAAGATAATCCACATTTTTGTTTTTACTCCATACCAGGTAGCAAGCATCCATTTAAAAAAATAGACAGGTTTTATGGCTACATGCCATCCGCTGGGATAACTAGATGGAGGCCAAAATAAAAAGTGCCGACTATGCAGTGTGCATTTTATTTCAGGTAGATATAATTATAATTAGGTAGATCTATAACTATTAAGTCTTGTTGTAATATATAGATATAAGCAGGACCTAACTGCTTAAGTAAATATTATAGTTAAACATATAATAAGTAACACAAATGTTGGACATGCCCACAAAGCACAACATTAACATTCTTCTTCATATTAGAAACTTTTGTGTTGACAGCCTGAAGTGGGTGCGTGTGATGAGGATATAAGCAACAACAAGCAACAGACTGACCAAAGCCACTTGAAGCCAGCATGCATTTCTAGAACAAGTCCTTAAGGGGTTATTGTTATGCTGGTTTCAGTTGCTTCCCTGTCAAATTTGGTACAATGACTGTAATTTGAGTCAGGTGTTAAAGCAGGGAAACATCTACGATGTGCAGGACATTGTGTCTACTTAGGGGATAGATATCATGTGTCTACATATGTAAGTAAAAATGTTTCCATGCAACGATTGATAATAAATTTAAGAGATTATCTTTATCAGCAGCAGTTTTCTTTGCTAATTTAGGTGAAATGGTTTCCAATTCCTGCAATACAACGATACTGTATAATTAGGCTATGTGTAAAAATAGAAGTGAAAGACAAAAAAAAGAATATTTCTTCTTCAGCTTGTTCACCTCTTGTTACATTTTTATTCGATGTGAAACACTAATTAACATTGCCTGTGTTAATTATAAAAGCACCAACTAGGTTTTAAATTTCCAAGATTGGATTTAAAATGTGCAAAAAATGAAAGTGCCTACAAAACAGTTCCTCTTGTTGAGACATTATCTGCTCCCACAGAGATCATCTTCATCTAAAAATTTCAGCTTTATTGTTTTTACTAAATAAGTAAATGTTTTGTTTTTTTCCCATTACATGACGTCTTTTTTACAACATGGCTGAGGGCTTCATTATATGTCATTTCAGCAAAGTCTTTGTTGCATTTGTGACTGTTTCTAAGCAACAGTCACAAATGCAACCAAGGTCTGGGTGTGTTGGTGCCGACGTAAGCGTGTGGTATGCATGTTAGTTTTTCTGTACTGGAATACAGAAAGTCTTTTTGCTGATTTTGAAGATCAAAGAAGCCTTTTGTTTGTGAAGAACTTTTATGGCAGCATGTTTGCAGAGTTGTTGTTTAGCTGTTGGAGATCTGAACCAGTCAAATGGATCCAATAATACCTCCTCACAAAAAAAGAAAGAAAAGAAAATCTTATTTGGCTGCTGTGGTTTGGCATGCAGGAAGCAGTGGTTCATGAGCAAGGCCCTTTATCTCTTTTAAAATAATAGAGAATTAAAACATAGAAAATCTTTTTTTTAAGTCAGTGTAAAATAATCATCATCAGGTAAAAGTTGGGGATTTATTTTTCTTGAAATGAAGCATTGAAGGTTCAACGTTATTTCAGAAATGTATGTAAATTTAACTGTATTCTTTTTTAGTGTAACTAAAATATAAATATATAATATTTTTATTACACTGTGTAGAAAGTTTATTTGCAATGAGAGTAAAAGTTTAGTATTTATTTTATGAACTCACACTGCTTTAAAAAGAGTAAAGCAGTAAAATCAGTGTTGCTGCCACTTATTGACATATCCAAGAGTGCAATAAGAATTTAAAGTGGAGTTAAATTAGCCTACAAACTGAAGGCAGGAAAAGTGGAAAATTTTAGGAAATTTCTTTCATTTTTCTCTCTTTTTTTGTACTGAGGGTAAAACGTTGCATACTGTCTGACGCAGTGCAGAACAGTTGAGTTATAATGTTTTAAAACAGTTTTAACATTTCCTGCTAATTTACCATAAAAATTAGCCTTCAGGTAACATTTCTGAATTGTTGTTTAGATCATTTTATTGTTACAAATATTTCAGGCAAATAAAATGCTACTGTACCAGAGAGCCTTGGAATTTACTCAGACTTATTCCAGATACCAGGAGAGCCATCTTAAAGTGCAGAAACATGTAGTGTGAGACATACTTTCCTATGAGGCTGATGCAGCTTGCTCTACTTTCTGCTATGTATGCAGTTATGCTGTTGGAGACATAAGAGATGTCTCCTGTGTTCGAGGGGAGTGTCAGGGGGTCTGATGATGAGCAGGTGTGTGTCAGTATGTTTTATTATAACGGGAGGTTTGAGTATCTCACTGTAAAGTTATCAGTTATTGTAATGAATGTAAGCTGAAAGAGTGTCTCTTTGTTTCTGGCCTCCTGAGAGCCACATAAAAGTACATCTAAGTTGAAGGAAAACTGAAAAAAGACTATGTTATGTCCTCTTATGAGAGGATTTTTTATTTTACCAGCATAAAACGGGATGCCTTTTGAAACATTAGAGCTTATAAGATACACTTGTAAGTCTCAACGTGATGTTGCCGTCTGCTGATTTCTTAAAAGGAAAGTTCATGTAGAAGTAAAGCATAAATCTTGTCCTGCATGAATATTAAAATGTTGAATGCGCTGCCATATGTGAAGCAGCTTTTCTTAATGCCTGACTGCAATGTGCATGTAGGCTCTGCATTTGTGATGAATTTACACAGTGGAGAAGTCAAACAGGACACAACCAGGTAAAAACAGGTGAAGTCAACCAAACAAACACATTAAACATAGAAAATTAGCTGAACCTACAGACAAAAGAGCAGGATTCATATTCCCATCACAACCAGCAGGATGGCAAAGTAGGAAAGGACACAATAAAACAACAACTGAGGACGAGCAGCACAACACGAGAGCATAAAACCAAGGTGATTGGTGGATACCAGAACACAGGTGTGAGGTTGTTAGTTTAACACAAACAGGTGTTAGGCAACTACAGGAGGGGAAAACAGGCAAAACGGAAGGATTAGATGCAAGGTAATGAAAGAGTGTAGCGTACTGCATTGTGAAACCAGCTGGAATTTTGTTCCAAATCTGTGTTTACAGTGTAAAAGGTTGTTTTCAGCACTTTCTATACAGGTTTTTGTTTGTTAATGTAAATATGTTGGATGACCATGTTTTTCTATATTTACTGACTTTCCGGCAGGATAAAATGATGTAGCATTATCTCAAACATCACCTGAAGCAAAACATAATAAGTATGATAATAAACGCAAAGCGATAGTAATAGGTGTGCCTCAATGCTATTGCATTGGCACCCCAATAAACACGATTTACATATTGTGCAGAAATAGTTTCAGCTATCAAAATACCCAGTTCTGTCCAAAGTTGGCCTCGAGGGCCAAAATCTTTCAGGTTCTCTGTGTGTCCCTGCTCCAACGCATATTACTCAAAGTAAATGGATCCACCCGATGACGTTCCATTCAAGCTTTCATTTATTTAAGTCAGGTGTGTTGTAGCAGGGAGACATAAAAAACCTGTTGATCTAATCTATGCACCACTTTAGAAGCCCCTTCTAAATGACATCCTGCCCACATAAGTTCTGGAGACTGGGGATTCAGGGACGGATTTAGAGACGGATTCAGGGACGGATTCTGAGACAGATTCAGAGGGATTTAGGGACGAATTCAGAGATGAATTCAGAGACGGATTCAGGGACGGATTCTGAGACGGATTCAGAGACGGATTCAGGGACGAATTCAGAGATGAATTCAGAGACGGATTCAGAGATAGATTCAGAGATGAATTTAGGGATGGATTCAGGGACGGATTCTGAGACAAATTCAGAGATGAATTCAGAGACGGATTCAGGGACGAAATCAGAGATGAATTCAGAGACGGATTCAGAGATAGATTCAGAAATTAATTTAGGGATGGATTCAGGGACGGATTCTGAGACAAATTCAGAGACGGATTCAGGGACGAAATCAGAGATGAATTCAGAGACGGATTCAGAGATAGATTCAGAAATGAATTTAGGGATGGATTCAGGGACGGATTCTGAGACAAATTCAGAGATGAATTCAGAGACGGATTCAGGGACGAAATCAGAGATGAATTCAGAGACGGATTCAGAGATAGATTCAGAGATGAATTTAGAGATGAATTCAGAGACGGATTCAGAGATAGATTCAGAGATGAATTTAGGGATGGATTCAGGGACGGATTCTGAGACGGATTCAGGGACAAATTCAGAAATGAATTCAGAGACGGATTCGGGGGTGACTTTAGGGACTGAGTTATTGGATTAAACAAAAACTGAGTGCGGGAACTTCTTTCCTGCGACTCAGTCACAGCAAAGTGATCCTTATGCACACTGGGGAGAACGCCAACACTGTGGTTCCCAGTCAGTCCAGACACTCTGCAGGAATTTGGTTCCACAGTCAACAATTGTGCACAGAGAAAGGCCAACTATATGTAGTCGATACTGCTACACCTCTCACACACACACACACACCAGTTCAGGCTCTCACTTCATCAGATTGTAAAGTGGCACACTCAGAGTTGTGCCTTTGCCGACCACCCAGCCCACACAGCTGTCCTCAGGTTTACTCTGCACAGCGTTTCAGCTGCTTTCATGCATTCATGCCTGCACGTTTGTGTTGAATCATTAACACAGTCATGATCAGTTATTGAATCTTAAACCGATGGTTCAAATTGATGTTGAAATTGACATTTGCATCTGGTTTTGTCTGACTGAGGCCCTGAAAAATTCAGTTCATCAACACAAATAAGTAAACTATCAGCAGGATGTAAAGATGCCGAGACCTTGTACAGACTCTTAGTGTCGTTTTGACCCAGCTTTAAATGGATTTAGATATCCATCCACATAATAACATTATCTCCCACTGCATTATGTTTTTTGTAGCCTTTCATGAGAACGGCACAAAACATAATCATACCTAAGATAAACTGTCCATCAGAGCAAACTTACAGAGAAAATAAACTCTTCTCATCAAAATCCACAACAATTTGTATGCTGTATGCACAAACTGCAGTTATTTAAATTGCTGGTGTTTACCAGTTAAACATGTTTTAACTGGTCTGACAGTCATTGTGCTTTCCACAGCGTCCCCTGACCTTGGGTGTTTTTGACTGGGCAAACACACACATATATAAGCCTTTTTAAGCATATATGTGTGTGAGTGTGTGTAGGAAATATCATCTTCATCAACAGAAATGATGACTCAGACCTCCAAAAGAGAAACAACTTTCCAGTAATTACAGTGTAAGTAAAAGGAGGTGGGGGTTACGGCTCTCTGTTCTTATCTGACAAATCTGTTAAACACAGGAGGGCAGAGTAATTACAGAAGCATGAGCAGTGGCATGAGCAGTGGGGCTTCTTCTGACACGTTTTGCTTACCTACACTTGAACTTGCAGGGATCTCCTATGAGGACTACGTGACTGCTCAGAGGAGTGTGTGTATGTGCTGTTCCAGCGCATGTTGTTGTTGCAGGGTTTTTTCTTCATTTTTCTTGTTGACCTTGGCTCACTCCAGGAGCGTTCTTAACTCTTGTGTTAAGAAGATCATTAGTGCTTAGCAGAGCTCAGCTTGTTTGTTGCAGGAGTCATTTTTTTACATACAAACGAGACATTTAACATGACTCGAAGGCTTTCAGACAGAACAGCAGCTCACTTATTATAACTACTACTCACATTTGGTCACTGACTCCTGCCAGCACACCTCTAATGTGTGTTTTTTTATTTTTAGATAAAGGTTTTGTAGGACTGACAATTCATTGGTTTTGTGCCTTTTTAGTGGATTTAGAGCCAGAAACAGGTTATCATTTTTATATTTCCCAAAAAAGGATGAACTCTTTACTGCATCAAATTTGATCAATTTAAGCTACATTCAGACTGCAGGTTAAAGTGTCCCAAATCTGATTTTTTTTTCTCATGCGATCTGTATCTGATCTTTTTATGACAGTCTGAATGATCTGGTTTATTAAAACACGGCCTGGGTGCTTGGATATGTGTTCCTAAATCTAAAATTTTATCTTTTATCATGTGAAATCTGTCACATTAATCAGATCCACACGTTGCAAATGTACATAAAGCTCTACTTGTTGGAAATTTATTTCTAAACTCCTCATTGGTAAAGATGATCACATTATTCTCACACATTTCTCTGTACAGACTGCTCCACAAAATGCGATCTGGTTCTCTTCTTTTGTAAACATGTTGTCTTGTCTTCTAGGCATCCAGGACACTTTAGGTTTGCACAGGAGATCACATACAAGTCCCATTTATTTGTAAATGTGATGTAATTGTCTGAATTGATTGCCCTGCCATCGTTTCAACGACCTTTGCGTCACTTTATGGTAAAAACTTTGCTCAAAACTATGTTGCACTCTGAAACTATTGCACCTGTTTGAAACCTTTGACCTTTAGTACATCTATCATTTTGACAAATCATACAGTAATTAAAGGTCAATTTTAAAAAACAACATGAGTGAAGTTACTTTCATTCATTTAAACTTATTAACATTTTGTTAACCTGTTTAAATTAAGGGGGGATTAAAGGATCGATAAGGTCAAACTTAAGGCACCAGATATGAATATATACAGTATCTTATCCTCATGTTTTCTTTGGTTGGGTTTCAAATGGCTAAATAATATCGAACCAATGCATTTTTACTGTTGTAATAGTCATATTAATTTAGATAACTCAAAGAGTTTTCTTTATGAATGCAACTGGAAGTAATTTCTCACTATCACTAACAAATGGCTTTAATACATCAAACTCTTCCTTGCTACCAGGGTCAACATGGATAGTGTTGTACGCTTGTAAAAATAAAACCGTATGAATAACTTCAAACTGTTGAACTCCTTAAAAAAATGTAGACTCAGGTTAACCTAACAAGCAAGTGAAGCATTCAAAAGCTATTTTTTTTATTGATGTATGAAACATTTTATGATTAAACTCACATTTTGTGTTACACAGGATAATAAAAGAGTGGCAGCAAAATGCACAACACCTTTCCTGAGATACTGAGACCACATTCATCCTCCAGTACTGACTCAAAGGTTGCTTAAGGTCCAAAGCAAATTCACACAATTGCATAGAAGCATATGTTAGAAAGTAGCTTCTTAAATCATTTTATTTAGAAACATTTTTTTCCCTTTTTTCAGCATCAGTCGGCTGCACAGCTACTTGTTCTGCCTGAATCATTAACATCCATCTTTCCAGAAGGCCAGAATTTGCTGAGCTTGGGTCCCTGAGGTGAAATAGTTAGGAGAAAAAGAACTAGATTAATTAAGTGAGAAATGTAGAATGATGATGTTAGAATGACCACAAACCTACCCAGAAAATAAGATTTAAGCTTAGTGGATTTAAAGGCCCATAACAATCGCATACCATGGTTGTCACGGGACTGTATGTGCAACAACTTAACTTAAATTACACGCTGCGGATTAGCTTTCTAAAAAGTCAACACCACACCACTGAGATTAAACATCTACTGAGAGAAGTGATTTATCGCTGTTCGGCTTTTCAGAGGACACTTGCTGAATTGATTGAATGCGGAGTCTTGATAGAACACTGAACATCCTCTATAGTTATGCAACCTTCCCATAGCAAACACTGATATTAGATTAGAAATACTGGCCACACTTTTGCAGGAGTTGCACAATTTAACGTAACACTTAAAACGCTGCTAGATATCCAGCTTTGCAGGACTCTAGAGCTTCCAATGCAAATGATTTCTCATGGAATGGTGGCGTATATCTCTGTGGGGGGAATTTAAGGTGATTTAAAACTCACCCTACATTAGCAAAAGCTATCTATATTTCTGAATACCCCTTTTTTCCAGCCATATATATCCTGTCCAGGTTTACAATCCAGCCAGATAATGAAGTGTTTATTCAGACTCTTGTGATTCATGATAACACCACTATTAATCACACACAGACCTCTGTTTCATCCGGGAAATTATGATGAAAGTATTTCACACCAATCAGATAGTTATAATGTATGTTAATGTCCAGTCAGGAATAACCAAATATGAACAAGTGAGCAGGAAGTTCTGTGAAAAGAAGAAAATAAAGATTAGCTGTGGCTGGAATAAAACCAAGAAGACGTGTTTTTAATGCAATATGGTGTCAAAAACACACTAAGTTGTTTGTGTGAGTGGTACCATCAACATGGTAAATAACAGTATATAGCAAAAAGAAGCACTAGGAGAAAAAATACTAATATGGAAATATTTTCTGTTGTGTGTTTGTTTCGGTGCCAGTATATATTTCTTCATCTGTTGTTTCTACAAAGTGATGTTTGCATTAATACATTTTTATGTTGTTCTGTCTATTGATATATTCATTTTAAATAATCTTTTATCTATAATCTGACACCTGAGCTTGTCTGGAAAATGATTATCTAGATGTTTACTTTAATAGAGATTCAAGTATTTTTATAAAGAGGAAAAAAAAACAGAAAAAATAGCAAAAAGTAGCTTTGAGCTTTACTGCTGAAAGGTCCCTATATGGTATTAATACCATGTAAACATGAAAGGTTTAAGTAGTTTCTTACCATTTTATTTTGTTCAGCAACTGGTTTTGTGCAGCACAGATCAAATAAAAAAGGCTTGTCTGGATGGAGAAAAATCAAGTTCAGAAGAGTTCCCGATCATGCATCTGTACGTACGTTTACACACTGTGAAAGAAAAAACTGCAGATGGCAGCATGCCTCTGAAGCCTTTCAAACTAAGCATCTCATGATTCATTCCAACATTTATCCCATTTGTCTCTAACAAAAACATTAAAACCCAAAGCTACAATTAAATCTGCAGCCTTTGTGATTCTCCACAGACATTTCATGTCACTGTGACCCAGGCAAAACCCAGCAGCAGCCAAGGAAGACCTGTCTGCATGGAAATCCTCTGGCAGTGCTGTGAAGGGGTAGGAAGTGCTGCCACTTTTCACAGTTAGCTGAAACCTACTCACACATGCTTACAGTGGAGTATGTTTTTGTATGATGATGATGATGATGATTATCTCTGACTCGACAGCAACCAGACTCAGGAATGTCTGGGCATCGAGCAGGTGATAGTAATTATGTCATTTGAGCTGTTTGAGGTCATATCCTGCATGACACTATGATATTTCAGTCCTTTCACTGAACAAATATCTCTTAGTACTAATGGAAAGGCATGACTTCATCTCTAAATATTGCTGTAATACACTTCAGAAAAGAATGAGGGCATTGAAAGCCTGTAAATAGGATAAAACAACAGATGATCCTTGGTTTTCATTCCAGTGGCCAGAGCCGTCCTGAGCCATTTTGGGGCCCTTGGGGAGGTTATGGTTAGGCATCCACCCCTTCACACACCACCACAAGCATGAATAAACACTCACAGAAAAGATCTTTCAGGTTTATTTAATAGCTGATCACACATATGGCTGGAGGAGGAAGCGGTTGAGACCATCAGTGTGGTTGGAAGATGCTCGGGAGGGACGGATGGATTTTGGGTGTTAGGATGCAAAGTTATTTCTGGCACTTTTTAGTCATATGGCTGCCTTGTTAACCATGGTGAACAGATTCCATCATGTGTCATCTCTACTTAAGAAAGCGTCCCCTCATAGTCTGCATGGAGCAGGACAGGTTTCAGTCAGGTCAATAAAACGACAAACAATAAGGAGGTTAGGATTTCTGTGTGTATTATTTTTTATATCCAGCATGAGACCATGCAAAGGTCATCTGCAGGTCCTCTTAATGACCAATGCAGAGAGCTATGCTGAGCTCAGATACACTTTATTAAATTAATTTTATCCAAACAAAGAACAGTGGCGGTACAATGACATCATAATGAGATGAATATGGTCTGTTGATCCACGTGAGTCTGTGTTTTTTCTTCTTTTTTTTCCCATGGCATCTGTGAAGCTGAAGTCCAAATTCTACCAAACCAAACAGAGTTATCTGTTATCTGCTCAAGGGCATCCTTTACTGAGCAAAGTTTTTCGCTCCCTGCTTGGAAACATAATTCACATGAAAATGACTGCAGCTAAAGTGGGTTTGCATGGGTTTTTCTCCTCTGCATGTGTGTGTGAGTGTGTCCCGTCGTGCAGTGCAGGAATGTAGGTGGGATTGTGCAGGTGTGCACGTACATCAAAGTGTGTGATAGTGTGCTGAAGTGAGAAAAGCCAGGGGGGTGGGGAGTGGGGTGGATTCCATGCAAATGAATGCTTAGTAATAAAATGATCCTTTTCAGGTTTCACCAGAATGTTGTGTGGAAGTGTTTATTGTTAGTTGTAAAGAAGGAGGAAGTGTTAATGACAAGTTGCCTTCACCAGAGTCCTTTGTTAACCATTTCAGTCTACCTTATTTACATCTCATAACCAGTAAACTGGCTCATTACAACATTTCATTAACTATGTACAGTAGCTTCATCTCTTTGTCTGAGTAACTTTATGCATGCTTAGGAACAATTAGGATGTTTGAGGAACATTATGCTAAAGCTTCTCATCACCTCTGACATGGAGATTGTTTTGCCTGCATTTATCTGTCTCTTTGCTGAGACTTGGGCAGATTATTTTTATTAAAATACATCTTTGATCTTGTATTTTGCTAAAGTTTGGGAAGCATGTAGGAGAAAAGAACACAGGAATTTCCTAAATTTTCCCCGAGCTGCTCGGCGGACGCCTGCTCTCCGTGTGCTTTTCATCAATGGATTTGAATTCATGAATGAAAGGCTTTGAGAAATCAAGTAAAGGTCAAAGTCCAGGCCCCCTGGCAGGGATGTAGAGCCTGAGTGTGAGCAGTTGGAAAAGGTTAGCTGTGGGAAGGGTTGAATGTCAGTAGCAATGTTTCCAGGAATTAAAATTCCTGCTGTCTACTCACTATGGTGTTTGGTTTTTCACCTTTTTGGTGGGTCCGCTGTTAATCATAAGCTCCATGCACAGCATCACAGAACCTAAACGTCTTCCAGACCTGCATCTCAGGGATAAGCTCCGGCCTCCTGTTAGGAAATTCCTGGATTATGGATCTGTGGATGTCTCCTATGTACTGCAGGTCACATCTATTCCATGTTAAATGCACGGCAATGCCAACCAGACATGAATGAGATTAAACTAAACAGAATAGTTTTGAGCAATATTTTAAATTTAGAAAAACATTTTTAGTTTAAGTTTGAAGACAGTTTAGTTTTTATGTTCAGGTTTATTTAAGACTAGAACATACACACACACGCTCATACCAGTTCCAGTCTCCTGTTGGGAAACAGTGTTTGAATGATCATGCCAGTCATCTCCCATGTCAGCCTTCGTTCTCCTCAGGTGCTCCAGCTTTCTCCAACCATCCAAAGACATGCATAATAGGTTGACTGCTCATACAAAATTGTCCTTATGAAATGTGTATGTAAATGTGTGTGTGTGACTGGTTGTGCGTCTGGTAATGTTTGTTGTCCCTGTGACGGACTGGTGACCAGTCCAGGGTGTACCTCACCGCTCGCCTAATGATTACTGGGATAGACTCCAGCTACCTGTGACCCTGAAGTGGAAACAAGTGGTACAGATAATGGATGGATTTCCCCCCATGCCCTCCAGAGGAAGGACAGCAGGCTCTGAATGAGTGCTGACCTTTGCCCTGTCCTCACTGTTTGTCATTCATGAAATCTGTCTGAAGTTCAATCTTTTCTAATATTCAAAGCATAAAATATAGAACACAAATGTAATTTTTGGTATTCAAAGTTTTGTTTCAGCAAAAACCAGCATTAGGTGGATTTTTGCATAAATGATGATTAAATTAAATGATGCATATTATGAACTGCACCAAATCTATATGTTTCAAATAAGTTATTTAAAACTTAGAGTAAAAATTAATTGCATTGCTTTAACTTGGTGAAGTAAAGCTTCTGTGCAGTATTCATTTTGCATGTGAATGGTACGATTAAAAGAACAATCATCTGACAGAACATCTCAAACAGAGACAGGATCAATCAATCAATCTTCCACTTCTGCGAAAGACAGGTTGCTGCTGGAGTATTGCTGTTTCATAATGCGATTCGAGTGTCAATGATCTCCTCTTATGTTTGACTTATCAGCTCAGCCAACAGATCTTATCAACACTGGTTAATCAGTGATCAGACACAACGAATTATACTGGAAGGGTCAATGCTGAGAACTTTAACCTGGTTGAAGGCTCACAAAAATCAGCTAAATTTGCACAGAATCAACAGCTTTAGTGGAAGGATGTGAGATTCTCATGAGTGTGTTTGGTATTTGCCTCATTTATCTTGTTTTTTCAGTGGAAATCGAGAGCAGCAATAGATTCTGGTTGTAATAGATGAAAAATCTTTCAAAGCACAGCGTCAGATTATGTCCTTGCTTCCTATTCTATTCTATTCTATTCTATTCTATTCTATTCTATTCTATTCTATTCTAGAGGCATTTAGCAGATGCTTTTATCCACAGCGACAGACATCAGAGAATACCACAACACAAGCATGAAATCAAACAACAGAGAACAGCATAGATACCTTATTTCTTCCTGCAGACCATCGCCTGGAGGCCTAGATTTGGTTATGTTTAGGCAGCAAAACTACTTCTTTATGTCTGAGGAAAGAGTTTTTTTTAACCTATTTTTGTGTCAAATTCTGATCATTTCACTGCTGCTGTCATCTCAGCCATTTTGGGTATTTGCACCAAGACAAAGAAAAAATGCAAAAATCAAAACTTTATGTAGTGTTTGTTCTTTAGTGAACCATTATAGGTTAAGGAGCAGCTTTGGTGTGATCCCTAAGATTGCTTTGAGCTTGGAGAGAGACCACGGAACTGTACGACTGATTATCAGCTTCATCCTGCATCGATGACATCTACCACTTATTCCCATACAGGGCATGTTGGAGCCAATCCCAGCTATCAATGGGTGAGAGGTGGACAGGTTGGCAGCGTGAGCAAGCCGATAAAGTAATACCTTCTAAGTTTCTGTATACATTTTAAAAATAAAGCCTCAGCAGTACAAGCTACTTTATAACAGAGTGGATGACAGGATGACATAATTAAACACCTATTTTTACAAGGTTTAGAAGAAAGAATATATATATATATAGGCCTATACATATATATATATTTATATATATATATATATATATATATATATATATATATAAATAC
>JBAMIG010000010.1:23804704-23815217 GCA_037177335.1 Kiunga ballochi
TTTCTACACATCAGTGTACTCAAAGCGCTTTAACACTATTCGACACATTCACCCATTCACTCACACAAACGCTCACAGATTCACACACCGGTGACGCAGCACCGGGAGCAACTGGGGGTTCAGTGTCTTGCTCAAGGACACTTCGGCACGGGACTTGAACCACTAACTAGCTGGTTACGAATTGACCCGTTCTACTACATGCGCCACAGCTGGCCCAATGTGTATCTGTTCCAACAGAGAGTAAACTTCTTCTATGAAGGACTTTTTTATTCACAAAAAAAAAACGTCACATCCAACATTTATCCTACTCTCAGCAAAGAAATGAGAAATGTGATCTGCCAATTGATTGATCCAAACAAATGTAGCGTCGTGTGGTACAGTGTGAGTATCTGTCTTCTGTGTTACTGTCAGGGATGTTGCACGGGACAATGTTGACAACCAAACCTCAAACGCTGCGCAGAGAACACTTTCCATGCCTCCTGCTGTTTCTGAGGAATTTGTGTTTAAGCACCGCAAACAAACTCTGGCAGACAGACACAAACAAACACACACACACACTGGAGGAGCCTAATGAACAAAGCAGTACAGCAAGCCATTACACATACCTCATTCATTTCCCAGTACTGTTTCCCTTCGTCACACACTAACAGCTGCAGACTCTGCACACACACGTGCATCCTCTTAGGCACACTTTTTATCAAACACACACACTCATAACATCACACATAGTCACAAAATCGCACTGGCATGCTCAAAGTTACGCACTGTCCCGTTTTTTGTTTGTGACACTGCATTAGCGGGAAGCCCGGCTGTGAGCTAACCCCACCATGTTTTTCTCATCTCCTCTGTTATGTTTGGCACCTGTTGTGCGCTTATCATACACACACACTGTCTCACACACTTTCTTTGCCATTTTCTATTAATAAACTGAAGATATCTAAATTCTTTCCATATCTTTACAGAGACCAGTGCCAAAGGGTTTTTCTATAAATCCTTTACATTCAGTTAATCTGTGCTTCAGCTAACATTACAGTTATTGTTGGGTCTTGTTGTAACTGTGATGAATGGTTGTTATTATTGTGTGTTTACTGGAGAATATCAAAAGGAGACATTTTGAAATTGCTCAAATACTCAAACCACAGGACAGGCTGAACAATAAAAGGTGACCCATGACTGCTGTCCCTCCACAACATGATGTTTTAATGGTGTTTGTGGAGCTGAGCTCATTCTCACATTCAAGCCAACACACTGAATGGTGTAAGTAAATAAATATGGTGTTACTGAGTGTTTTAATCTCCCTGTTTTTCTCCTGTTGACCCCCTCCCCCACCTAAAACACACACACACATACAGTTGGCACATGTAGCCGAGCTGAGGCTGCAGACTCATCCTTATTATCAGTCTGCTGGAAAGTCCTGGACATGGAGACCTTCTGGACCCTCCCTGTGGGGTATGCAGATGAGCAGGTCATACTGCTGGAATGTGGACTGGGACAGGTGGAGGGGGTCTTTAAGGGTGGGGAAGGGTGTTGTAGCGTCACTATTGCCTGTCCCCTGCGCTGCATGCTTTCCTCTAAGAATGTCTGCTGGCAAAACTCCGACAACAACTCCAGATCCTGTGTTGTGTTTTGTTTGGCCGCTTAGATTATTTTCTCAGAAAGAACATCTTTATTGATAAAACTTTGTCTGTTGTCCAGGGCTGTTTTGCTCCCTATTCTATTTGGTTTGCCACTTTGTGCCGAGAACTCTGTTTCCTTGTGACTGACCTGCGGGACCAATGAGTAATAGTGATATTTTTGTTTTTCTAGGAAATGATGCTCCTTTTCAAAAAAGATCTACACTAGATTATTATTATTATTATTATTATTAATAATAATAATAATAATAATAATAATAATAATAATGGTAATAATAATCATAATTAAATATTTTATTATATAATAAATAATAATACTTTATTATTTTAATAATACATTATTGTCAACATCAAACTATTATAATTATTAATATTAATGAAAAACATATATTCATCATTTATAATATAACAGTTATTTATAATAATTATTTTTGTTTTAAAATATGTTTATTATTTATTATATTATATTATATTATATTATATTATATTATATTATATTATATTATATTATATTATATTATAATTAATAGTCATTTATATTAATAGCTTAGTTTATTTTTACTGTTTTTTATTTAAATATTTTTTTAAAACCTTTCTTTTTGTTGTTGTTGTTGATGTTTATTGTTTCACATTATTTTGTTTATTTAGCGCTCGCTCCTTTCCGTGTTCCCTAATCCAGTCATGGTGCAGCTGAACACCTGTCTGAGCAGTTGCATGTGTTCTCTGAAACACAGTTTGTCAGAAACAGAAACTCACAGTTTGCAGGCAGCAGTGGAAGCTGAGCGGCTCTCATTGTTTATCAGATTGAAGGCTGCAGGTGGCCAAACCCACTGCACTAATAAGCTGAAACCCATGAACACACACTGTGTGGCTGCAGGAGATGAATCTCCAAACACCTTTTCATTTTCAAGTTTCAAAAAATTTGTTTCGGCTTGCAGGTCAAATAGAAACTTATATTTACCAAGTATATTACCAGGTAGTAATCGCCAACGGTAAAACTTGACAGAAAGCTTGTGAGTAGCTGTGGGTCTGGAGGAACATCTCCCAGTTCAGCCTGACCTCAGCCAGCTTGCTAACTCTCGCTTTAATGACAATAATAAGACTAACTGGGTTTAGCCACGCTCCCTGCGATCCCACAATTACTAGCCTAGTACACTGTATACGCACAGTCTGTCTGCATCGCAGGCCACTGGATAATTCTTGGTTACCTGGCATTGACACTTCTCACCAACACATTTAACAAACTATTGTCAGAAAAAAAGAAAACTTCTCTGGCTGAAAGAAAGAAAACACATGCACAGACATGCTTTCAGGAACATGCACTTAACCACATTATGAATTAGCCAAGATGCACAGAGAGCCAAACATGGATTTGCACCTAATTTACTTGCCCAAAATGCCTAGTTAAGTTAAAACCACTGCTGTTACATCATCTGTGAGGATCATCCAAAACCCCAGAGAATGTCAGTGTTCAGTGAGAACAGGAAGTTATTTATGATGTACTGGGTTCATAACAATCAAAGAAGTCTTTTAAAGCTCTGTGTTTCTTGCACTTGCTGTTATTATGATGGGCCTAAATGGGCAATGCTCTTTAAAGCAGCAAGCTGCTGTTTCAGGGTCTCACATGCTGTGACCTCTAGCCCCCAGTAATCCAGGATATGTGAAAAGAAAGACTTTCCCTGTGACAGATAAGGACTTCTTCTTCCTTATTATTCACAGCAAAAGCTCTGTTCAGTAGGTTAGAAGTTGTTATTCTTATCATGTAGCTCTTCTTTGTCTGTAAAAACTTTTCAACAGTGATCATTTGCAGGTAATTTAATTTGCATGTTTCCTGACAGGGTTGCTACAAACACATGTTCCCACACTCCTCATGGATAAACCTAAAGCATCACTGTCTGAGTCAAAACAGCTAAACTTATCAAATAATCACATGAGCCTGTGTACTTATTACCACTGATGGTCTATAAAGCCTTATTATCTCTCATTCTACCTCCTTTATGGCTCGGGTACATCCTCTAAGTTAGCATTATGTGGCTGAACATTAATCAGGCCCATCCACACACTTGCCCTATTTATCTCAGATGATCTTGCATTTCCCCACATGATGAGTGATTTTTGAACCATTGGATAGAGCAGGTGTAGATACTGAACCATGGACTGATGGCCTGTGAAATTACTGGCAGCATGCTGTTAAATGTCAGCACTTAGTAATGCAATGTAGGGAGAAGGGCAAGCTCTTTACACGAGAATGAAATGCAAAGATTACAGGCGTCCTTTTGTCAATACAAGTTTCAGTTAAATAGCACAGGAAGTAAAGGAACCACTTAAAATGCTATATGACTGCATCTTATGCTTGTGATTAAATGGAAGGTGTTCAGATTTACTGCAGCCACAGCTTTAATTTTCTGAAAAGACATTTAAAATATTTTATTGTGAAAGAAACTTAACAGTATTTTTCCTGTCCTGCTTTTTCATATCTCCTGTACCAAACAGATGTGTTTAAGCGGTACAATATACCTGCAGATTATCCAACAGAAGTTGTTTATATATGAATGGTGCAGTTTTATCATCTCGTGGCCATGAACGACGCAACGTTTCCTCCCAGTGCGTTATCTCATTTCACTGTGATAAAGACATTAAGATTAACATTATGCTTAATGAATACCTGACTGAGAAAACACACCAGCTGGAAATAATCCCATTTTCTGTTGAATACATGCATTTTCAACTGTGTTTGTCTGTGGAGGGTTAAACGGTACGAAGGTCTGGATGTCAGCTATGTTTGCTTCCTTTTTAGATTTGTTTTTTTTTTCATATGTTTACATGCATGCTGCTGATACGCTGCTCCTCCACCACGTCTTGCATTACACAGCATATGTTCTCCACTGTGGTGTAGTTTACTAGTCTCCCATAAGCAAACCATTAATTGCTTGGCGTCTCTCAAGAAAAAAGAGAAAAAAAAGAAAAAAGGAAAAAGCAAACAAAGAAATTGTTTTGTTAATGGCCTGCTGCTGTTGGCTGCTGATTTGGCCCAAGTAGTAATGCCAATTCTCTTGGGACACACATAAACATCAAACTGCCACCCATCATTAGCAGGTCTCTGTTAGCACAAACCAGTGTGTGTGTGGAGCTACTCACATTTACATATGTGAAAACATGTACATTTGCTTTCATGCATGCAAAAATCATGTTTATTTATTTGTTTGTTTGCATCTGAGCCTGGGTGTAGCTTTCTAGAACACAGTTGTCACCCAACAGCATACATTTATTTATCGCCATGCAAAATATGCATGTTCTTAAACTCGGTTTACATGCATCGTCTTTCAGCTGTGGCGCTTTTGGACATCTTCCCATCCACATTACTGAAGCGTGAGATTGAAATTGACAGTCTTGGGATGAACGATGGCACAGCAGACACAAACAACTGCTGCCAGCTTCCATGGCAAGTCTCTGAGGACAATAGTTTGGGGCAGCCAAATGGCACAGTTACTGTGTCCTTCTTCAAGCAATTTCCTCATAAATACTTTCACTGGTCTTCCTTGTTGCTGACTGTGAATGCGTTTGTGCGTGTTTTTGTGCTTTGTTGCATGGGCTCTGACGAAATCAGACATTTCTCTCATACTTTGGAAAGGTGGCAGGATAAGGGGTGTGGAGAGGAAATTATTTCCCATATTAGGTATCAGGATGTTTTGAAAAGGGCAACAGTTTTGCAGAAGTCTTTGCAACACAGAAAACAGAAGTTGCACAAAATAAGAAAAAATGAGGGAGAAGAACAGAAAGAGCGGAGGAATGAACCTTATAACCCCTTGGCCATGGCCAGGGCCAAAGAAATGGAGCTTATCTTGTTTATGTGGGGAAGATAAGTAGAATCCTCATCTGGCCTGAAAGAGGAACGTCCACTATGGCTGCATGTGGACACGTTTCATAGGAGTCTGTTGGACAGCTGGACACACACACACACTGGAACTCACTCATATGTTGCACCAAAGTCCACCACAACACTTGTCATTAAAAAAGCAAATAACATTCACAGTCTGTGGTAAATATTTACAGAAAAGATGTGCTGAAAAAAGGGTAATAGATGCTAGAAATAAGCCAAACGGTTATATTTCTGTGTAATTGATGCTGCTGCTCTGCAAAAGGTGTTATTTTTTCTCTTGAAACAACAAAAAGATCTTGTTTTTTTTGTTTGTTTATTTACTTCTCTGTTAGTGTATAAAGTTCTGTTTAGCTTGAAGCTTCTTCTCTGCTCGGGTTGTTTATCGCTGCCTGAACAGAAATATTATTGCCAACACTCCGACATCCAGCAGTTATTTGAAGTGAGGGATAGGTATGGATCACGGGCTGCCTTGTAATTAAGAGAGATTGCTATTTTCCCCTCAGAATAGGCTCTCCTATCCTGATCTGTAATTATATGTTGTTCAAACATAGAGGGGAGTGTCCCTTGAGACTGTGCAGCCTGCTGTATTGTGTCTCCACTGACAGTAGAGCCAGCATCACTGATCGCCTGTCTGCAATTAAGTTCCAAATTTTTCTAGTTAATAATCAACAATAAAGTACATATATGCATATGTCTGCAGTGCATATGTATTACGGTCTTGCTTAAAATGTACATAAGGGATTGCAGCAGGAAGGCATTGCCTGTGTGTACTTTTGTTCGTGCATAGTTCCAGGTAGTGCCCCGGTGACCTCCAAATAGCGACACTGACGTGCAACAATGATGGATGCCCTGAAAGAGTGAAGTAAGAACCCACCTGGATAATGTTAAAGCTAATGTTTAAGAAACCTTAAATGTTACAAGATGCTGACCTGCTTGTTTAATTAAGTGCAGCGTTTTGCTTTAAAACATTTACCGCCACCCACCTCACCCTTCCTGCAGCACCTTCAATTCATTTTAGCCTGAACCAGTTCATGAATTTTTCAAAATGTCAAAGTGGGGGGAAGGCGCCTCCGCTGGAAATGTAGACAGTGTGGACTGATTTTGTTTGTATGGAAACGTGGACACTTTTAAATCTGAGAGGCCACAGTGTGCAACATTTGACCCCTGTGAATAAGTATAGACCAGGCTGAGTGTGCACCACACGCAGAGTATATTTCAGCATAAGTTGTGACCCCCTTGTTTTCCAGCAGGAGGAAATTGTCACGCAATGACCCAGTGACCACACTGGAAACCACTTCCCCCTTTGTTATGATTTTGCAGGACCTAACCACCTCCTTTCCCATGTTATGACCCTCTGAAATACAGTCTACCCAACACGTTCTGTCACATCCACATCACACAGCTGGTGCTGTGACCTTTCAGTGTGTGTTGACAAAAACACCCAAAGCCTCAAAATTGCAAAACTTTACAAATTTAGCATACAAGGATTTCTATGTTTAGCAAGTGAGTGGGCCGTTTGGAGTCTCATGACTTTTTAAGAGATGATCCGGCATAAACCAAAGAAAAACACTGGTATTGTTTTTGTTTGCCTAAATAGTTTCTTTTTTCCGCTCATCCTTGATTGAGACGTTTTAATTTTACATCTGAGAAAGAAGACTTTACCACAAACACGGCAATTTTCCGAAAGGTGCTGCGGTGCCCTGAACGTCTTCGCTTTGCCCTTCGTACTTTAACTATGTTAAAAATCCAGTAAAATTTCCACCACATAGTTAATATGTCAGAACCTATGGTTACATAATTGGAAAAGCCTTGTTGCAGCTCCTGGTTGATTAGGAATCAACAATTAGGTAGTTTTGTGGGGCGCTGAAGAAACACAATCCCCTCTTTATACTCTGGCTCTGCTGTAACCACCAGAGTCCATGCAGAGATGTAGACTGATTTATATTTTACATTACGAACTGAAACTCTGGGGGGAAATCAGCCAAACGGTTATGTTTCTGTGTAATTAATGAGCGTGGATGCTTGCGCTTATGTGCACCACCCACAGGAGTTGGCTGTACCGGGAGGGGGGGGGCTAGTACAGCTTGTCCTGGCCATTGAGGTTCTTTGGTATGACCCCCTTTCTCTCTAATTCTCCCTCTCACTGTCTCTTTCTCTCAATCTCATTGCCTTCTCTCCATCCTCTTTTCAGTCCGCAGCAATTAGAGAGGCAAAGTGGGAAAAGAGGAATGTGTGAGCACGCTTTGTGAGGATCGAGAGAAAGAGGGGGCAGTACAAGAGAGAAAGTGAGAGATAAAGAGGGAGATGAGGGATAGACAGAGAAGGGGAGGAGAAGAAAGGAAAGGAGAAGGACTGTCTTAATTGGCCTGTGTGGCCACACTGGGCTGTGATGGTCAGGGCTTGCCAAACCCTGTGCCTCAATAGTTGGCCTGGCCTTACATGCATCCCGTGCATCCGGCCAACCACAACTAACTCTAGTGTGCTCTTTGGCAGTTTCCAATGTCAGGCCTGGGAGAGTTGTGCCACCCACATCTACAATCTGCTCCACAGTTCAGGAGGCCTCTCTGTAGGGGATGGATACGTGGGTTTGGGTTCAGGGTTTGTTTGGATACATCAGTTTCGGCTGAGATTGATAGTTCTGCTCGTTCTATTGTTATGATCACTTCTCAAACTTTCAGGACACTGAATAACTTTCACGTTTGTATGAAATATTTGCATAATATGGTGATTAATTCTTTATCTACCATCAGATCTTTTTTTTGAGGCGATGCCACGGCATCTCTTTCAGTGATCGAGACTGACTCGTTCTGGGTGACTTATGTTGTGCCAGGCAGTGTCCTTTCAGGCACAATGATGACATGATGAGCCCTGGGGGGGGAACAGTGTGTGATCTCATCTCCAGGCTTTATTGAGTTTATGTTTGTATTGTATCTGCATCTGTGTCCCCATACAAATTAAGTTTCTTACAGATTAATAAAGTGAATTTGAGTTGAGTCATAAGTCCTGCAGGGAGCATGTGCATCCCATAGCAAGCACAACTTAGGCGTTTTATGGGAAGGCATGCATTAATTGACACAACACAATGAGTTTGCCAATCAAGCAAAGTGACTTACACTACAATTCAGTTGATTAAAACAGGAGAGGGCAAAAAATGCCATACTTTCGCATGTATTCATTCGACATGTGCATGTTCTGTGTGAACTTGTGCAGCCTCCAGCTATTAGAAGCAATCTAGTTTGACAAAATACATTTCCAATGTTTCTCCTTTGTTTTGCAGAGGAATGGACCCCTTAGTGTGCCAATAAGGTTTCCTGAGATAGGCAAAGGTGATTTAATAGATCGATTTATGACCATAAAACACAGAACATACGCTCCTCTGAAACGACAACCTACCAGGCGCTCCCCTACGCTACAGGCAACACATGTGCATCTCATCACTGCAAGACAAAACTTTGCATTAAAACCAGAGAAAAGGAGATTTTTGCACTTCTGGTTGTAAAGTTTAAACTCTTTGATGCCAGCCTAAAACATTTCAGACGGCTCCAGTAAATGCTTTTGAACCGAGATCACCTCAGCACCCCAAACTTTCCATTCTCGGAGCACAGATGCTGTAAATCTGCCCAGTAACAGACATTTCATGGGTGGTGTGTGCCTCCATATCCACCGATGGAGACATGCCTCCACATTCAGGAGATGGGTGATCATTTAAAAGCTCTAAACTAAGCCTCTGAACCAGAGTTTGCTCTAGTAGTTAAAAGCCTGAGGATGGAAAATCAGTATTTCAAAAGATTTAGAGAAAGACTGAGAAGTTCTGATCAGTCAGTCTGGGACTGTGGTTGCTGATTTCTCTTTAGCACCATCACAGAAGAGCCGAGGAACAACAGACGACTGTTTAGCAGGAAAAAATAGGGAGCTAAAAGCAGCTGGAGCAGCTTCTTTGCAAAGCCTCACCATACAATAAATCTTTGCTGGGTACAGAAGGTTTCATTGATATAAAAATATTTCAAAAATGGCCCCGGAGCTTAACACACTGCCAGCACACATCAAAGAGGAGCAAACAAAAGCAAGCAAAGCAGTAAATCGTTTAGGCGTTGTATGTTTGATAAAATGTTTTTTTTTTTATTGATATTAAAAATGAAATTACATGAATTGTGCATTTCGGACGTTCTAGCGTGCAGAGGTTAAATCAATAAAATACACACAGGCTGAGTGAGCTACTGACACAGAAAAGGTTGCCATTGCCTGGCAAGTTATCGCTTCATAAACATATTCAGCGAAAAGTGGTTGTTTCACGCCATTTTTATAAGAACACTAGAGTAGCCTGTTTGAACATTACAACAGTGAATTAATGCAGTCCTAGCAGGAAAATATAATAATAATAATATAATAATAATAATTGCACTGCCTGCTTTGTTGCACAACTGAAGTAGGATATAATTAGGAGACCAGATGCAGTCTTGATAATGGAGATCACTCTGACAGATAAAACGTTTTCCCTTGACTCTACACCACAGTGCTATATGGCAAATATCCATCCAGTCTCTACTCCATGGGGTGGTACATGACACAACAGAGGAAGACACTATCATGTGGTACAGAAAGACCGTGTTACTGAGATGGATTTGAGCAGCTTGTCACAGAGAATTGTATCATTGTGGGCAGGTACAGGTAACGGCCTCAGCTACCCTTCCACAACAAGATTATCACTTTGACTCAGCAACAACTCCACTTCTCCTGCAGAGAGCACAGATTCTTTTTTTCTTCCTGAGTGCTTCAGAAATAGTTCAGCGTGATAGCCCTTCATCAAATGCATTATGGATGCATTACTGGAAGATTGTGAAGGGTGAATGAAACCAAACCCCAACACATAAGCCAGAGATGATCAGAGTCATTGTCTTTGACAGACGGACCGAGAGACGGACAGAAAGATAGATAGATAGATAGATAGATAGATAGATAGATAGATAGATAGATAGATAGATAGATAGATAGATAGATA
>JBAMIG010000010.1:23830790-23856900 GCA_037177335.1 Kiunga ballochi
GTCTAATCACAGTGACATTATGCTGAGCATGTCAAATGAAGAAGCACACATGTGAGACAAGGGAAATTGCCATTACATAGGTATAAATTATAATCATAGTTATAATCTAAAACTGTTTTCATTATGTAACTCAAATGATTGTTTGGTGTTTACATTTATTGTAAGTGCATTTATTGTAAGTCTACTTTTGAGTAAACAGAGAATTGTTTATTTATAATGGGAATCATGGATTTTGCTTTTACTAAGTGCAGCGGTTCAATGTAAGATCTCAAGTTTTGTCTAGTTTACACCTGCTCAGGTGTGCAATGCAAACTAAGCTGAGGGAAAAGGTCATGTCAGGAAGCCGGTATTTGCTCTGAGCAGCATCTCTCTGTCACACCAGGTATCAGGACTACCTTTTGTTTGAAACGTCACACCTGATGCCTCTCTCCCATTCATGCCTCAGTGTTTATCTAATGCCATCTTTCTTTCCTGTAAGTGTCGAACGCGTTCACAAATGACACCAGGACAGTAATTATTGCAATTATGCATTGATTCAGCTGCAACACGGTGGCTTTGTGTCAGCTTTTTCCTGCATAATTGTGGGACTTCACAGGGACTAATTGCAGCTGACGGGACCAGCTGGGCTATTATTCGTCATCAACCACATTTCTTTTCTTTCAGTCTTAGCTGAACAATGCCAGACACCTTTATGGGTTCATCAAACTCATTCAGTGTGATGAGAAGAAACCCCCGAATAATATCCCATTTACTGAAATAATGTTGGGTAAACATGCTCAAAATGAGTTTGCATGACTTTGGTGATTTGGTTTGACCAGTGAAACATTTAGAGCAATGTGTGTGTGTGTGTGTGTGTGTGTGTGTGTGTGCGTGTGTG
Organism: Kiunga ballochi; assembly: GCA_037177335.1. Taxonomy (NCBI): domain Eukaryota; kingdom Metazoa; phylum Chordata; class Actinopteri; order Atheriniformes; family Pseudomugilidae; genus Kiunga; species Kiunga ballochi. The sequence goes on from JBAMIG010000010.1 coordinate 23,831,668, forward strand.
CGTGCGTGTGTGTGTGTGTGTGTGTGTGTGTGTGTGTGTGCATTTAACTTAACATTATTTCCTTAAAAAGATTTTGTTTCTGTTTTTTTTCCCCAAACCTTAAAACATTATACGGTAAACTTTGCAACGGTATATTTAAAGCCATATGCAAATGAAATATTATTATTACTGTCTGCTATGATTAAGATGAAATTGTATGCATTGATAGTTTTTAGAATAAGAATGCTGTCAATGAGACTAAATGTAATTCTTGTTTTTATTGGTTCATATTTTATTATTTACTTTTATTTGTTTTCATGATTTGGATCTTTTTACATTCACTGGTTGTGTAATTTTTATTTTTTCCTTTGAGTGCCACTTTGTTTTGATTTTTGGAAGAGGAAGAGAGAGAGAGGGAGAAAGAGGTCTGTTTTAGGGCCATAACTTCCATTTTGTCACTATTTTACAAACTACTGAGAAGCACAATTGAGTGAGAACTTGTTTTTATGCATGTCAACATGTCTTTAAGTACATGCACATAAACAGGCAGTACTGACTGAGAGAGCAAGTCGATAAATACATCCTAATACTTTTATATTATCTTTTTGCCAAATCTAAACAATAACTAAATAAAACACAAGTTTGTGTTGTAAATGACGGCCTCTGAAAAGAGTCCAGTAAGGTGACTACAGTTCACGACTGCCTTAGAATCAGTCATTCTTTGTGTTTCTTGTTTTTAAGTTGCTAAATTTAATGTAACAAGCCATTTTAGACATTAAGAAAACATTAACTCTGAGTACAGAAGGTAGATCTGACTGATTATCTGAGCGAAAACAAACAAAAACCACTTGTTAACCATTCAGTGTTTTTCAATCAGCAGGTCTAAAGATGGGATGACTGAAGTTATATGATCTGTTTGACACACAGAGACCTGTAAGTACAGCAAGTTTAATAAACCCTCCTGACACATTGTTTCTATAACAGGTTGACTTCTCAACCACCTTAACATTGTGGTGTAAGTCCAGAACTAACAAGATTTTCTGACTTTGTTGTTGTTTTTAAAGTAATTTAAAGCTGACTTGTAGTTTTTCTTTCTTTGCTTCTAAATGAATTTATGGCACATCTCGTTTGGATCAATACATTTGATCAGTTTGGACCAGAACATAGTATCCTTGTGAGATATTTCCTGCCTGTATTTGTGTCATCAGCGTATACCGAGTGTATAGTAGTTTTTATAATGGAAGAAATGGAAGAACACAGTGGCCCCAACATGCAGCCTTGTGGAACAGTCTTAGAATTCCCCCATTTAGATAACTTGTCACTCTTCTTCAACCAGCATGGAAAAACTCAGCTGTAAACATAAATGCAACAGTGAAAAATTATTTTGGACTAATATTATTAAATATGTTTTATTGTGAGAGAATGCAAAGAGTCAAAAGGTAGCTTTTTCATCGTCTTCCCGCATTCACCTCTCCTCTCTAACATGTCTCTGTTGATGACTGTGATTGTTTTTTGCATGTGACTAAATACAGCTGCCAAGTGGAATGAGTAATCACACAGAGTGCTCTTCATTTGCTGTTGTCTACATGTGTAATGACAGCAGTGGCATAAAGTGTTCTGGGGTGGGTGAGTGGTGGAGGAACTGATGCTCGATGGTTCATGCCGTCATCACACCACTGTCATGGTGGCCTTTAAGTACAGCTGTGTGTCTGACATGACCGCAGACGTTTCCACCATTTCAGCAAGCTGCCGGGATTCCAGAGTACAGTTTTCCATATCATGTTTTTATCCATGTGGTTTGTTAGCATTAGCACCAGCTCCAAAGGCCCAAACGTTCATTTATTTTGCAAATGTAATTTAATGTGATCCATTATGTCTGAATGGAGCAAGTTGATTGTTTCTCATTTTAGCAACAGAGACTAAACAGATCTATTTTTCTCTCTGAATGCAAGTTATCTTGTTTAAACTAAATCTTCATCGTTGTGAATGCCTGCATGTTGAACCAATTAAACTGTAATGCTTAGAAAAGTTTAAATAATTATGAAATTGAATATTTGAAGTGATGGAAATTCACTTTGTCTGATATGATGTCAGTTGGTGACAAGTTGCTTAAATGCTGGATCTGAACATGGACCTCTTTACCATGCACATTTATGTTGATACAAAAAGCTGAAGTAGTCTTCAGCTCATTATGCACAAACTGACCACTGAGCTGAGTTTCTACTGTCCAATCACAAGATGTTTGACCAATCGTAAAACGGTAAAACATAACAACAACATTATTCCTGAATAGCACAATACTTTTTGACTTTTTTTTAGTTTGAATGACAATTTTAGCTGAAACCTTGTAGAAGGAGCAGCGTTTTGAACAGGTACAACTTTTTCAATGAGCACAAGCAGTTTACAATGATTTCAATGGCAAAACAAAAAGTTTAAAAGTAGAATATTTTAAAAAGCATAAAAGTTATGAATGTGACACTTCTGAGCAGTCGTCTGCTGAATGATATGTAGAAATCAGCAGAACCTAGCAAAAGATATGAACGACCGACCGAAAAACAACGGGAAAATAATATTAAATAGAGATTAAATAAAGAGGAACAGCATTCAAACAGTAAACGTGAATAAAGAGAAACAGGAAGATCAGGGTGTGAATGCTTGAGGGCATGCCTGAAGGCATTCACACAATAAAAGGAAAAACAAGGATGAAGAATAAAGACCAAGAAGCTTTTATGAAAATTTCCACTAATTTCCAAAACATTTTGCAGGAAAATTAACTTTAACCTTTTAATCCATTCATTGGTGATCCTGCACCATTCATTATCACCGCTTACGGCCACACAGACGCCACACATCTCACTCAGTCTTTGTTTCTCGAGCATCCTGTGCTTTTCTAAATGTCATATCTGATCATTCTGATCCGGAAACATCCAAATATCTTCTGTGTTTTTTTAATTATGCCCAGCAGGAGAAAAATTCAAAGGGGTATAAACATAATACAGCAACAACTTCCATCGATTACTTTAAGTGGTTTGAGAACACACTGGTCATACAAAGGTCATATAAAATGTTTTTCTATTTATGGGACGAAAGACATTAAAGAATCATCAGGAGGCCTTATTTATAAGCAATGTGTATTCAAAGTTCTGGACATGAGCGAGGGAAACGCTGAGAATATGATGAAGTAACGTCATAATCAGTGTGAGGAGGCTGGTGAAGGAAAAAGACACCAGTTGCTTAAAAATTTTTATTTACCTGTAAACCAACCAAAATAACAATGTAAATCCTCAACAGAGGTCAACTAAACCTAACTAAATCAAAGTCATAATAATCTCAAAATACCTTTAGTTAACAAATCTTAACAAACCCAAACCTATAAGAAACATGAAACAAAAGGAGGCTTAAATACTGGCTGATCAGACCAATTACAAACAAGGGAGTAAATAAACTAACAATTAACAAAACAGTCAATTTAACTTTCCATAAAAAATCTCTTTAACAAAATTAAGTTAATAAACCATAAAAAAAGTTCAATCAAACATTTGAGAGAAAAAATATATATAAGCATGCAGTTTTATTATAGTTTCTGTTTAAAAAATAAGGCTTAAAACTGGAACTGAAACATGCTGCTATTTTATGGAAAATATTACTCAATTATTTCCTCTGCCAAGGTGGAAGTTTGTCTGTCTGTCTCCCTTTCTGTCTGTCTGTCTGTCTGTCTGTCTATCTGTCTGTCCGTCCGCCTGTCTGTTTGTCTGCCCTCCTGTCTGTCTGTCTGTCTTTCTGTCTTTCTCTGTCTGTCTGTCTGCCTGCCTGCTTGTCTGTCTGTCTGTCTCCCTTTCTGCCTGCCTGCTTGTCTGTCTGTCTGTCTCCCTGTCTGTCTGTCTGTCTTTCTGTCTTTCTCTGTCTGTCTGTCTGTCTCCCTTTCTGCCTGCCTGCTTGTCTGTCTGTCTGTCTCCCTGTCTGTCTGTCTGCCTGTCTGTCTGTCAGCAACAGAAGTCAGAAAAACTATATACAGATTATTTTTAGGATTAAATAAAGGACAATAAAGTTGATTTTGGGAGTGATCCTGATCACCATCTAGATCCGAGAATGTTTTAAAAAAATATCTACACTATTACCACTAAAGCTCCTAATTAAAAAAAAAAAAAGATAATTTTAAATTATTTTTATAAAGGGCCTAGTGAAAGCGTTTCTAGTTTTCATTTTAAATGCAGCAACTCATCTCTAAAAAGCAGAATCACAGAGCATCCAGCTTAATATCAGACAGATACACATCTCTGATGGTGGAAAAGTGTATAAGCTGAGAGTGAGCTACATGAATCCTGCACCCTGCATACCAAGAATGGTACAGTAGACCCTAAAACATCAGCATCTGATTTTCTCACTTCCCAGATGTTTGTTAGACAAAGAAGTAAACAAAACACAAGCTTTTTCAGATTCACATTCTGTGTTCATTTACATGTACATTTACAGGCTATGCAAATATAAAACAGAGCAGCATCTCCTGCATTAGAAGCACTTTGACAAATGAACCTGGTTGCAGGTTACTGCTCATTGGGTGGTGCAAGGGTCACAGAAGCTACCAAAATGATGTTGTAACGATGCCCATTTCCCTCCAGCAGTGACACAGAGCTGGGTGGTTGTGAGGACCGCTAATTAGATTTACCTTTCCTTAATGGGCTCCTGTCATCTAGCCGCCTGAAGGGCTAAGGTACTGCAGCTCATAATTAAAAACAAGCAGCTGGTGCATCAGATAAACCTCACCTGTAGCATTGCAACCACTCTTTTTGTTCCTCGTGTCATTGTTTAAACCATAGATTCGTGTGCAAAGGAAGCTTGACACCCCGATATTTATAGATTTGTGACACGTGTTATATGAGCAGAAAAGTCACAATCTCATGACTGACTTCATGTGCTCAGGTCCCAAATTGGTTGACAGATATACGGCCAAATGCTCATTACTTCAACACTCCTCCATATTGATGGGTATGCCCTTATAACAAAGATAAGTCAAATAGAAATAATTGTGGCTAGATTTGCCAGCTGGAGGAGAAGTAGCTTTGGTGGAGTTGGTTGTCCAACAACCAGAGGCTTGGGAGCTTTAATCCTGTGTTAGTTAATCTGGTTTTGGGAAATACAACCTTCTGCGATAGATTGGGGGCCTGTCCGGAGTATACCAGCCTTTTGTCTGCTAGACAAAAGGCTATTAGACTCTAGCTTACCTGGATTGGATTAGGGGTTATAGAACATTAATGAATGAACAGAAATCAGGGAGGATTTTGTCCCTTTTATCTCTCACTGTAAATATTCTTGTGGTGGCTGTCATAACCACTTGTTGCAAATCTTTGTGCTCAGCTGCCATGATGCCTCATCTTTTGTACAGCTGGTAGATAAGTTTGTACTGTGCATCATTAGACGTAGATATCAGCAGAAACTGTAACCACCTTTCTGTGGCAAAAATACCATGAATGTAAGCGCATGGCACTCAGACACAAGAATAAAATTCTATTTATTCTCATGTTTGAGATGAATGTGTGCATCTGTTGCTGCTAAACTGCTGAGATTTAATACACATTGTGAATTTATTCCAAAACATCATCTTCTTACAACAAAACAAGCTGTGCTCCCCATGTGGAGATTATAAGAGAGAAGAAATTTCGCTTGTAGAACTGACCTCCTTCCATTGTGCACAAAACCAAACAACACAAATCTGCCGTTCGTATGTAAAATGTTTGGATATTTGCAAGGACAAGGATTAGAAATAGGAAGTTAAGAGTGCCCTTGACAGCAAATTGTCAGAATCTTTTTGTCATCGGATCTAAATTATAGGGAAAACACACAAAACATGTCACCGTGGGTGTCCGTGCATGTGATCGTTGGTGTTATGGGTTGTTATTTTTGGTTAGCTGTCATTGCACATTCAGAATGATGGAGACGGCAAAGGACAACACCCACACAACAAAACAAACAAACAAACAAACACAATGTCATGATAGAAATTGCTTATCGGTGCAGATGAAAGCAAATTGCACTCAAATGGTGGAGAGCGTGAGCAGATAACTCATCCTGCTATAAGTTGGATCGATTGCTGTGCTGAATTTGTTAGGCACCCAGGTCTTTATAGTAGTTCTGCTCACCATTTTTCATCCATCTACCCCCCTTTAGACCTCCCCCTGTGAATAATGACTGCAGCTGTGTCGGTGTAGCAGCAAACTGTGTGTGTGCTTTTTTGTGTCTTATTTTGATGGTTTTTACAGTCAGTAAGTTTGTGTGTGTGTGTGTCTGTCTGATTATGGTGTACAGATAGGCCATTACCCATGCGTTACGAGGAGATGGGCTTAATGGACGAAAAAGGATGCAAGAGCAGGACGGCTCAAACACACTGCCCTCTTCTCCTGATCGTATCAATACAGCCATCTGGGGGTTTGGCCACTTCATTCACAAAACCAATACCCCCGTGGAATGAGATACGCCAATGCAGGCGCTGTTCAATCAAGGAAAGAGACAAGAGTTATCACAAAATCCGCTTTCAAGATGTCAATTGCTTTTTTGTTTGTTTGTGTTTGTGGAATTGAGCTAAAAGATCAGCTGGGGTATTGATGAGACCACTTCAACTGGCATCACATTTAAGTAGCCGATAAAAACAAAACTTAAATCTTAACAAACGTTTAGATGAAAGGTTATTTTTTTTATTATAAATTATTCTGGAAATGAGTTTTAATTCAGCCGTTTGATGCTTTTTACTATTGGTTATATGTATTATTTAGTGCTGTACCTTATTCCTACTCATGCTCACTGAGACTGAACAAATCCAACATGTATTTATGGAAGAATAAATTACATTGTTTATGTGTTATACATTTATTATGTAGCTTCTTAAATGTATTTCATGTCTTTTTGATATTTTATGTGCTCCTGCTGTTCACCACTTTTGGATGGTTCTGTCTTTAAAGTGCTTTATATATAAAGGTTGGCTTGGCTTTCTAAAACAACCAAATATTAAAAATGGGACCTAATCACAAAGTGCTGTGTGCAGATGTTTCTGTGACCTAGAAATGTTGGAGCAAAGCACATTGTGTGGAGATGTATTCTCACCCAGCAGCAACATTTCAGTTCTTTCTGATTTGTTGTTGTAAACACAGAAATGTGGGACAGTTCAGAGTACATCATCTGCACACATGTAGCAAAACTATGTGAGTATATCTTTTTAAATGTTGCGCATATATTTAAATGATATAGGCAAAACCCACAGCTTGGAGAATTAAGTATCTGACATGAAGACATGGTCTCATCCAGCTTAAGGGTGCATGTTGTCCTCCCAGCTTCCCCACTGTCCTGTATGTCCTTGTTTCAGACTCATTCCTGTTTAGTAAATTAGACACGTTTGCACAATTTCTTCATCTATGGACTAATTTAGTTTATTTTTCACATTTTTACATTAAAACTATCATGTTAGAATATTGTAGGATCCAAATGTTTTATTATTATTTTGGTATCTGCTCTTCTTATATGTTTTGGTTTCTGTGTAAATTCTCTGTTAGACATGTTTTAATAATGTTTTCAGAATGTGTTTGCGTGTTTGGTTCTTTGTCTCTGTGTTGCATTGTGATCCACTGCCAACCTGTCCAGGGTGTTCCTCACCTCTAGACCAATGGAGTAGGCTTCAGCTAGCAACCCTGCGCTGGAAAACGTGAATGCATCTTTCTAAGTGTAGAGAAATAAAGTACTACTGCCTTTAAAGCCCAACCCAAAAAAATGGAGTCTTTTAAATTTGAGCATTTAAAAATATAAGAAATAAAACACTAACCAAGCATTTTTGTATATTTACCATTTATCACATTTGTCAAAATTAATTTAATTATTAGAATATTTTATTATAAAAGTTATTGTAATAATAAAACATTTTTTCTCATTATTGTACCACGGGGCAGAAGATAAGCATCAGATTGTGTTAAAAAAAAGGTTTTGAGCCACATTTTTACCATATATCGATGCATTAGTCTCAGAAAATGTATGTATCAATTGTGTTGCCTAAACATTTTATTGTTAAACACTGTATGTGTTTTTTTGGACAAAAATGATTCATTTAGTTGTTTTATCCATTAGGTGTATTTTATGAAAAGCTTATTTTACTATTTACAGCGGACACAGAAGCGAAGTAAAGCTACTTCATAACCCTCTGAAGAACTTTGGTTTGACAAAGTACTTTGCAATGTGCTTCTCATTCTCCCATTAACCGATTTACAGCCCTTTATTGGTGTAACACACACCTAGGAGAACAGTGAAACAATATTCAGTTCAGTGTCTAGTTGCTGCAGGATGCTGATCATAAGAGTTTGCTTATATAAGAAATACATCAGAAAACTTCCAGTGGAAGTACAAACTCTTAAGCTTATCTGAGGTAACCTTTGCAAATCATGTGCAGTATAGATTCCACACCGATGAGTCAGACACACTCTTCCCTGGATTCTCTATGCATGTGTGTGTGCATGCAACTGTTGCTACAAGCTGAAAAGAGAAAACAGGAAAGAAATGCTGGGCGAGAACAGTCCCTGCTAATTCTTTTGATTCAGTGCTTGTATTTGCAGGTTGCTGTCGAAAGTTTATCGTTCATCCACAATCCATATGGATCAACATAAACTTCAGCAACACCTTTTAAACATAAATGCACAAGTGTACATCGTATCTGAGCAGCCAGGTGTGCAGCTCTTCCCACTCGATGGGAGGACAGAACGGAAAGATGGGAGGCGGTGTGATCTAAGCTGGAGATTTGCCTCTAGACTGAGGGTGTACACTTTTCCTCAAGAGCTACATGTGTGGCTATTCTATTCAAAATATCCCCACAAAAGACTTCTAAAGAAGGCTGTAAAATGGTCGTCTAAATCTTTTCTTTTAGACACAAGCTCAAAGATACGTGATGCACAATGAGTTTCTCTGAACATTCACCCAGTAAAAAAAAAGCAGTGTTGTTAAACTGTTACCAGAATCCTGCAAATGCTACACAATCACATTTGATTTCTTCTGTGAGTACAGACCCTTCTGGTAAATGTCACTCTGTGACAGGCAAAAAGCCTGGTCACAACAATCCTGTCCTGAGGGCCCAGAGTGCTGTCACTTCCTCTCAAGCACATAGACCGCACAGTGCAAGATAGCAAACAGAGAGAAGACCGGATTTTAGATTTTATGTATGTTAGACTGTCCGCCTGGTCACACACACACACACACACACACACACACACACACACATGCAAAAGAAATAATGGTACAACAGTATTACACACCTTTCTATGTAAAAATGTGGAAATAATATAAGCTTTGCAGGATTGAAGCAAAATTGTTCATTTACAATGCCCTGCTCTTTAAGTCCAGAACCCGGCCGCACGATTCTGATGAGGCCCAGAGGGTGGGAACACATTACACCTGTTTTAAAATCGCTGCATTGACAAAATAGCTTTTAAATGTTGCTACAACAACAAATGCAGGTTTTAGTAGCTTTTTATTTTTATTGTTTTTTATCAAATATTTGCATTGAATCACAACGATATGAGACTGAGATCTATTTTTTATCATTAAGTAGGAAAAAATTACCTTTTTACCCAGTTTTTAAAGTATCTATATCAGAGGAAAACATGTATTTATCTTCTCTTTGTAGTTTTGTCTTCTCTTTTATTACATAAATAATTTAGAAAAAAATTGTAGTTCTTGAAGATAACAAATATCCTAGAGCAGGTATTTTAAAAAAATATTAACTAAATGAGCTAAAGGTTATTTTTGAGTCTTATTTAGCAGACCTAGGGGCAAGAATGGCTCTTGGGATTGTAAAAGTTGCAGACCCACCCCTATATAAGCCCTCTTTTTTCCAGGATTACAACAAACCAAACAACTTGTAATTAAATTAATTATTCAGTGCAAACACGCAGCTTTTATAAGACCTCTGTCTTGATTATTTTTTCATAATTAATCTGATGTTTCGGGGACTTCTTAAAAATAATAATATTGTGACAGACATCTGGGCCAATTATCAGTTTAGTCCCACTTTTCCCCTTAAAACCATCTTACCAAACTACTTCTACAATATAAAGCAAATATGATTTAATCTCAATAAAAACAAACCCAATGCAGCCTATATATAAATCTCATGTTGTAAAACCCAAAGAAGATATTTATCTCACTTTTTGTTTTGTTATTCTGATGTTGGATTTTTTTAGGGTTATAAAATCTTTAAACTAAATAAAAACAAGCTTCTTAGATAAACAGGTGTTTGTAGGAATCATTTATAGACAAAGTGTTGCAAAGTGTGCCAAACCATTTAATATCACTGATATGAAGCATGGGTGGATGAAGCCCTCTTGTGGTCTGAGTATGATGTGGAGAAGCAGTCATCATAAGTATCAATACAATTACATTGGTATTTAAATTCCCGCGACCCCGTTAGGGACACAGCGGTAGATAATGGATGGATGGATGGTATTTAAATTGTTTTAGTTTCTGTGTAATTCTGTTTTAGTTCTAAAAAAACATGTTTCAAACCTCCAAGAGTCACAAATTTAATAGTGTCACAAGCTATAAATCCAGGTGAAAAACAAATAAAATATTAGTTTTATAAGATTTAAATGGCAATAAAAGTGTTAACCTGAAATAAAAGCATTGCTAAACAGGTCCTTCTGTTGAGACATAATCACAGATTACAGCTCCTTAAAAAGTAAGCACTTTAAATTCCCTTTTAGTCTCTCAAGATGGAGTGCAACAACCCAAAGCTTGGCCTTATTTTTATTTTCTGTTTGGGTTGGCTGGATTTCTCTGCCCCATTATATAAATTATTTATGTTAGTCCTGGGCCTGCCTTGGTTTTTTTATTAAGATCTATTTATTTAGAAAGTTTTAATCCTTTTTTTTTTTTTAGAAAATCTGCCACAGAAATCAAATATTTGGCCAAAGGTTTTATTCTTGTTTTGTTACCGTAAGACATTTTTAGCTTCTCTGCGTGACTATGCAAGGGATAGTCACCAAAACCTCTGCTTCCTTACTAAAGCAATGGTTTAAGACCAGATCAGGAGGCATGAAAGGAACATTTAGGTGTGTGTTTTACTTCTCATTAGGTTTTCAATAAATTGCATTAACTCACAAATCCAGCATTTATGAACATACTGGTTGTGTTTTGCTCAACACAAAAGGTGTTCTGTTGGATTCAGGTCAGGTGACATACTTGTCCTATTCATAATCTTCACATTTATTTTCCCTAGTTGCCATACTGGTATAGCCTTCCTGTCAAGTTGTCTAGACTGGGATTCATGATGCATCTATAAATGTTATCTCCCTTGCTCTTTTTATAACCACACTTTTTCACACAGTCCTCTCTGTGTTTCACTGTTGGGATTATGTATGTTGTCATTCTACGTGCACAAGCACACAAATGTAACTCTGTCTCATCGGACACAAGAATGTGCTAAGATTCCCCATTTTGTCTTTTCATTTTCTTCAGATAACCTTCCACGGGTGTTATGCTAAGCAAGGGTTTTTGTTTTGTTCTGTATTTTTGATGTGCAGCTGTGTATGCTAGGTGAAATGTCTGAACAATCACAAAGATATGTGGCTTCAGTGTTACACTAAGTTATCATTTGGCCTAAGCTCATCCATGCATCTTCTTAAGCACTTACCCAATTCAGGGTGGCTGGAACCTAGCAGCCATTTGGGCAAAATGCAGGGATCATCCTGGACAGGTCAACAACCATCACAACACATAGAAACAACCATTCCCCATCTATGGAAAATGTAGAATAGACATGCATGTCTTTTGGTACCCAGGTACTCCATGCAAAAAGGTCAGACCTTACCCAGCCAAGGCATGAACCAGCAACATCTCTGTGTCAGACCACAGCCATTAGAGGATATTAGTTTTACAGGAAGAAATTGTGCAGCAAAAGCACAATCTTTTAGGATGCTAGCAACTTCAGTTCTGATTCTTGGTTCTGCAGGTTGGTATCCTTACTATAGCTGGACCAGTGTCAGAACCATAAACTGTATATAAACAGAACTTTCAAGTAATTTTGAACTATTCTCTCTTTCTCTTGCAATTCCTATTAGGTTATAATGTCAATTATGTCTAATAAACGCATTCAAACAACCAATAAGTTACAAATGTTATCATAAAGCAGTAGGTATGTGTAGAATAAATAACTTTGAATAAGCTTATTTAAAAGGACTTAGTGTTTCTGTTTTTTTTTAATATCACTTTTCAAAGCGGAACTTGAACGCGCCACCACGCTCACTTCCACCAGCTGTCCAATCAGCTTCCGTGATGCCAGGACACGTGTGTTTCTCGCGCGTGAGGTTAGCACAGCATAGACGCGTGCAGTGAACGTAGCGACTAGCGAAAATTGCGCTCGTCCAGAGGTAAGAGTCTGGAATCATTAAATAAAAACTCAATTTTAATCGAGGCAACCATATATTGCGTGATTGGAAGACTGTTTATTTAGCTCGTGAGGTTTTTCACTGACTGTTGGTTTACTGTCTTTAGGTGAATTTGATCTCGGAGAGGCTTTTATTAACCCGCGAGCTAATGGTAGCTTCACGTTATTAGCTTTTCACGGCGGCCGGCATAAATAATTTTACTGTTTACGATCAGTTCCAACGAACTACACAATGAAAGTAGATTATTATTCAGTCTTTTAATCAGAGTTATATTCATCCTACTATGACTGAAAACACTGAACGTAATTCGTGCATTTGATGTTTGCTAATTCTTTGTTCATAGCACGCTGTCCAGTAGTATCTTGCTATCAAGCTAGCTAGCCAAGTTTTAACTGCTGTCAGATCTTTGGCACCGCCCATGACGCGTTAAGCCATTGACGGCAACTACTTATTGATTTGCACATGATACCATGCATATTATATTATTTTGGTCTGGGGGTCATGTGTGACTGTCACAGCCATTTTTATGAAGTTTTTTGTCACGTAGTAAAGGAGCAGATGCTAGCTGTCATAGCTTAGCCCAGCTGCCGTTATCATGTCAGTGCGTCATCGGCCTGCGCTTGCACAACACTGGTGTTTCTGGAAATCAGTCGAAGTTAGCTGAGCTGTTCTAATTCTTATGTATTTTCTGTTACTTATACACTTAAGTTTTTTGACACTGTATGAAAAATCTGACGGACATTAGTGGCAAACGTAGGGTTCGCTGGTAAAACAGACGACACCCTTTTTTCACCATTACTTCGCTGCTACCTCACTCTGCTGGTTATTATATAATCAATATTGCATCCTTTAATGGCTTCTAGGCTTAAAATAATTTTTTGTGTTTTTTTTAAAGAAGGAAGGCGCTGACACTTTGTCATCATGGATGCCAATAAAGGTAAATAATAATATATATTTGCATTTCAACTTAAAGTGTAGAAAAAAGAAGATTGACCTAGTTCATGTGTCACTGTTGATGCTTTCAGAAATAATATGATTAGTGCCCTTGTTGATGTTTCTGGTCTTCTCCCAGGCATTAAGATAGTCTGTTATGTCCTTTCATCCTTTTTCTGACACTTATCCAGGGTCAGGTCACGGGCGTCGCAGGGTTATATCATAAGTTTTTATTTAAAGCATCCTGCAGCTTATGTGTAAATTTGACTTAATTGAAGATTGATCTCAAATGTCATGGATAATAGTTTTGTATGACAGTTTCTTTTAACCAATCAATAGATTTTTGCATCACCAGCTGTGTGTCACTCAGTGAGCTGTTATTGACTGGTTCAAATTGCAGGATTTGTGTTTTAATTATTGATCTAATGATACTTGCATTGATATTCTGACTTGGTGTGAAGCTAAAGGGGATCAAGGAATGCCAAATCCAGGTGGGCAGGTGGACAAACCGACCGGCTACCACATGTTGGAAAGGTCAGTGCAGAAAACATCATATCTTATATATCTGCAAATCACAAGTAGCTACTTTTTATTATTATATTTACTCTGAGAGAACAAGTTTCCAGAGGTGTTCTTGTTGTGCTTGGCAGTGACATACATGTTGGACAGAGTTGTTATAGATACAAACTTAGCTGTATACTGTAAATGCACCATTGATGTATCAACATTAGTTTTTTAATTTTGTTTTCTTCTTTCCACCTAAATAGTTTGCTCCCCAAGGCAGTGAAGAGACGAGTGCATGCCTTGAAAAGGCTACAGGTGCAATGCGCTAACATAGAAGCTAAATTCTACGAGGAGGTCCATGAGCTAGAAAGGAAGTACGCAGCCCTTTATCAACCACTGTTTGACAAGGTACACCATATGTTTAAAACTCTATTTGCTCAAGCGTATATCGCATCCCATAATCCTTGAAATGTATCATATATTTAGAGCTGAAAAGCTAAAATACCTTCAAGAGGTTTTTATAATATGTTTATATGATGTATAATGAGGTGTCAGTTGCACTAATGGATCTTCATATTCAGCCTGACCTTAGGTCAGTGATGCTTCATCCTTGGTGCTACAGTGAAAACTGTCACAACGAGTAGTTGACTGTGCTTTTGTCAGTCAATGCTATTTCCAGAGATGGTGACAAAAGCTGAGCCATTCTTAAACTCATTGGAGAGTGACAGCTGTAATCCCTCTGCACCTGTCTGTGCTGTTTTATGTTGTGTGTGTGTGTGTGTGTCGCTCTCAGACATGTGCCTGAAAATAAATCCAGCTGAATGAATTCCTGTCCACATGCAGATATTTCACAGTAATGCCGTTAAACCTTTCCCAGTGAAATCATTAGCTTTCTTAATAATGTTGCATCGCAGAGACGAGATATCGTCACAGGAGCAGTGGAGCCCACAGACCAGGAGTGTGAGTGGCACAGCGACAGAGATGAAGATGAGGAGCTCGCTGTAAGAGCACTTTTCTTCTTTCCTTAATACATCTTCCTCTTTGCATCGTGTAGAAGTTGTTGCATGCTTATTAAAACCGTACTTGTTTATCTAACAGACTCAGCAGATAAAAGTATACTATGCTGGACTTTACATTTATTATAATAAAACATTGTTAAATAAGTTTGTTTTCACAGAATTATAGGATTTTTTCTGCACTTTATGTTAAAACAACATCACTATTAGACAGAAGCTCCATATTTGAGATTAAACTGAGTTGTGCGATTGGGAAATGGTTCTCAGGAAATCTTGTTTTTCTAAGACATGCAAGTACTAACAAGCTTGAGATCGCTGTTGTTACTGACTAGTTTTTCTCTGCTCTTAGGCCTTTCCAACCAGTTAGTTACTCTGACAGCAGTCTGAATGTGTTGTTGCAGTAAATACGTGTCTTATTAGATCATAACCCAACATGATACGACTCTGAACTGAATGTGGTCTCGATGGTAAATTATTATGTTAAATGTTTTACTGATTAAATTCCGCTGTTACAGATTGATGCCATTAGACTTTCATAAGACATGTTGAAAAGGCCTCAGGAGAGTAATTATGCTTATTTATAATTATAGTCATCAGTGTGTCTTGGTTACTGTCATGTGTCTTAGAAGAATAAGAAACTAAAATATTCAGTAAAAGTTTCTGACTTTTGTCTCCAATAGGAGGAGGTAAAGGAAAAAGCTGCTATTGAGGATGCAAAGAAGGAGGAAGCAACACCAGAGGAAGATCCGAAGGGAATCCCTGAGTTCTGGCTCACCATTTTTAAGAGTGTTGACATGCTCAGTGACATGTTACAGGTACTGTTTTCCTTCCTCCTTTTTGTTTCACCACATTTCCAAAGACTGACCCGCCGATTCCCCATCAGGAACACGACGAGCCCATCCTGAGGCACCTGAAAGATATACAAGTCAAGTTTTCCGAGCCAGGACAGCCAATGGTCAGTGTCGGCACGCCGCAGTGTCATCGTACTGTAAAAAGATAAACACGTTTAAAGGAGTCAGATTACATTTGTGCTTTCTCTCATAGAGCTTCACTTTAGAGTTCCACTTTGAGCCAAATGGCTACTTCAACAACGCAGTCCTCACAAAAGTCTACAAGATGAAGTCAGAGCCTGATGCCTCAGATCCGTTCTCATTTGAGGGTCCAGAGATCATCGACTGTGAAGGGTGAGAGCCAGAGGACGCTAAGTTCTGCTTTTATTTGCTTATCGGGATGAAATGGAAAGTTTGGCTTTAAAAGCAGTGAGTCTTGTATCAATTTTCTGCTTTCGCACGTGGAACATCATCGTTTTACGCTTCCTTTCTAGATGTCAGATAGATTGGCACAAGGGGAAGGATGTGACGGTGAAAACTATTAAGAAGAAGCAGAAACATAAAGGTCGCGGTACAGTCCGTACCGTTACCAAACAGGTCCCCAATGATTCGTTCTTTAACTTCTTTAACCCCATCAAAGGTAAGCACCCTCAGAAATGTGTTGGTTTGTGTCTCTCTCAGACTCTGCTCACATTTCCTTGTTTTTAAGAACCAAACTCTCAGAAATCCTGTTTTTATTGTAATTTTTCAACAGAAGGCATTAAATGATGGTTCTGCTGAGCTCATTCACATGTTTTCATAGCTTTTAACAAAAATTGCTTTTAGTTTTAACCACACGGGATCGACATGAATGCACACATGAACTAAGTTGTAGTGGTGTTTATGTGTAGGGTACAAATGTAGGGTATATTTATATACCTGCATGCCGGCACAGCACACAGAAATAAAGGTGCTTTTTCACACTAGATCATATGGTTAATGCATCATGTTGCAGTTTCGCTTCTGTTTGTCACACAAACTCAGTGAGAATCTCCAGAAATGCAAAAACTGGCAATCACAAACCAACCAATCACAAGGGAGTACTTTGCTAATCTCGCTGCACAGCAAGTTTGGAAGGGGTACGAGTTAGACCTATGTGGAGCACGCCGCTGTGACACTACACAGACACTGCACTGGTTTAAATCCAGCTGTAGATGTTTTCATGCTTCAGTGCAACTAAATGGATCCAACTGCATTTTAAGAAGTTCTGCAGAACTTTAATCTGGTAAAGCTTGATCTACACCAAGCATCTTAACCTTTGAGTCAGTGTCCTGCAGGTATCCCATGCTTCCCTGCAGCAGCACGCCTTATTCAAATAAATGGGTTAGTAATAGAAGTTGATATCAAGCTGTGAAAATCAGTTTAATTTGAATCAGGTGTGTTTGAGTCGTGAAAATCTAAATACCTGCAGGACATCGTCCCTCAAGGACCAGATTTCAAGATCCCTGCTTTAACTCAAACACAGGGAAGAACCCGGAAGATAAGAGTGTAGACGTTTAGGATTTATGTGGATTAGAATAATAATCTGACAGTTTTCCAATATTATTTTATTTATAATTAATTTATGAGGATGTTTTTGGAAAGAATGATCTTTTATAGTGTTTCATGTTGTACGCAGAACAACAAAAGGTAGTTACTGTGTATGGGAAGTGTGCAATGAAGAAAAAGACACATTTCAGAGAGAAAAATATATTAAAGGCACAAAAACAGAAAAGTTTGCATCATGTAAACCGTGAAAATGGAGCAAAAGTTCCAGCTGAGGATCCATAGGAGTGTCTGTTGTTGCACAGGAGGATTGTAGGTAGTGTGTTGATGAACAGTTTTTAGCTCACTGGGTGGTCCAGGAGAATAAACCGAGTCTGATTGTGTTGAGTTGCTGACGGGTGGTGTGGTGGACTGGGTGGAAGAGGTCATAGGTGATGTCTGACTTAGACACCAGGACCTAAAAAGGTCCAGAGAGCAGCAGATGATGATTCGTCCTCTGTGGATCCTGTCCTCTCAGGATGCCACACGTTGTAGAAGGAAGCTGCAGACCACGTCTCGTATCCCAGTTGGGCAGAAAAGTCGTTGATCTGTCTCCCTGTGGAGGCTGGACTGGACTTTTTCCAGCTTTCTGACAAAGATGGCCAGCAGACACAGTGTGTGTGTTCTCTGCTGCTTATCTGTGCTGTGTAGTTTCTGATGCGTTGGGAGGCCAGGCTTCTGAAGCTTTATGTGAGGGCATTGTCTCTGTCAGGGACATGAGGTCCAGCAGCCTTCCTCAGGTTAAGCTGTCCTCCACACACATCTTTCACACTCCCTTTGGGGACATGAGGCGGATGGCACAGCTGGAATGAGGCTGTGTTATGTTCCCACAGTGTTTCTGATGCCCAGTGGATGTCATTACCCAGAATGCCTTTCCACATGTGCCATGAGTCAATTTTCTTCCTGTATTCATTTGTCCTGTTCTTTTAGTTGGATCTGTCAGAGCTTTAAACTGACCAGAACCAGCCAGACCAGAAGGCTTTGTTCAGACTGTGTGGAGCCTGATCCTTCCCTGGTTTTTACTGGGTTTTTTTTTTATTCAGGCTTTCTGATTCTGAAAAATCTAAATGCATTTGTGCGCCGGGACATTGTCACCAGGTTGTGGCCCGTCTTCACTCACCTACATGGATTCATCCATTCTGTTGGTCTTGTGTTGCAGAGGTGTTGTTTCATGGTTTAAGTGGCTGCTACATTGCCTGAGCTGATCCTCTCCTGTCTATAAGGATCCACGTTTAGCCAGGATGTTTCCGGGTTGTGTGAAACTATTCCATCCTCACTTGTAGCTGTAGACTCTATTGTCACAGTGCAGACATGATCAGAGAACTCAGACAGCGATATGGAAACTAAATATTTAACTTAATTGTATTTATACAGCCCAGTATCACAACAAAGGCTTCAACCTCATGGAGCCCACATTATGTTATCAATTAGCTCATCTACATTCTGAAATAACACATTTCAGGTTTGTTGGATGTCCTGATCAGGAGGATTATGATTTCTAAAGTCATATTGTCATATTTCTAATAGTTTTTGGAAATGGCAGAAATATTTATTGGAACTTCACATGTGTGGGACAGTGCTGACAGTTGTGTGTAAAATGAAATATATATATTTTTAAAACTATTGATGCTTAAAAAAAAGGTTAATTTAGCATCAAATTTTCTCTTTGTCACAACGGATCCAAACTTGAAGGCATGCAAAGCTCAGTCCTTTATGAAGATGTGTAAAAGAGATGCAGATTGCTACAAATAATATAAATCTAATGTTCAAACAAGTCTTATTTGAAAATATAATGAAGCCTCACAGTAGATCACCCAGCGCTTTCAGACTCAGTCTCTCCATCGCTCCTCCTGCAAGCTGCAAAAAGCATCTTTTAGACAATAAATATATTTATCTGCTTGTGTTTGTTGTCTGGTGACATGAGTTAAAATCAACAGCAGGTGGCACCACACACTGCAAGGTTCTGCAGCCAGCATATCTGTTCCCCACAGATGCTGGACTTTGTTCCATAGGTGTGGAAATAATTATAAAACCATGTGTCAAAATAAGTGGAATTCTGTAGGAATTATAAATAGGATGATAAAGTGACAACTTTATTAATTTATATGTGATTTTAAACGGTCTGACAGAACGAATCCTTTGAAGACATCGTTTTTACCCGTTGTTGAGCAGTCAGACATGCCTGGACTTATTCTGACTTTGAGAAGTTGACCTGATCTTATGCCTCACCGGTTGTGTCATCAGACTCCTGTGTGACTCGTGAATATAAATATATCTGTGTGTTCAGGTGTGCAGCGTGGGGAAATCACATGAATGCACACAAAGATGGCAAATGACTTCACTACAAGGCCTTGTAGAGCACTGGTCTGTTTTTCTGTCAGATTACAGCTCACATGTGGACATAAATCATCATTTCACACCCAACAACCTTCATCTTTCCCAGTTAACATGAACAAGCAGGTTTTAAAATATAGGGTGTAAGTTATTACTCCTTATTTACCTGCTGCGTCGGCTTCTAGTTAGCAAAACGTTAGCATCCTGCTCCGCTAAAGGACTGAGCCAAGCAGTCTAACCAGTTAATCCCCTCTGATGGTCATAATCAAGCAAATGCAGTCAGTTCCATATCAGTCAGTAATTACTGATAAAGGACACTTTTCACCATATTCACATCATATATTGCAGCGTAGAGTCTAAGTATGCAATTATGATTCTGACTCTGTGTAAAATGATTATAATTTAATGCAGTCAGTAATTGATGCGTTTTTTGCGGTGGAATTAAAAAGCTCTTAAAATATGAATCTAATGTGCTGAAAGTCTATGTGAAGAATGTCAGGTTGGCAAGCTCTCAGATGCATTCAGAGGTTCTCACTGAAGCGAAATCTAGGTGGCATACTATTTATATTTATTGTGCCCTACGTAGAGGTCATGCTGATGTGCAATCAAAATTACCCACAATGCAATGTATTGTGGGATGGAGCTTAAAATGGTCGAACATCAGTGCAGATTAAAACCATGGAGCATCGTATGTTTTAGTTGTGAGCTTTGTGTCTGGATATCTAACAGAATGAGCATGTTTAC
Organism: Kiunga ballochi; assembly: GCA_037177335.1. Classification (NCBI taxonomy): domain Eukaryota; kingdom Metazoa; phylum Chordata; class Actinopteri; order Atheriniformes; family Pseudomugilidae; genus Kiunga; species Kiunga ballochi. The sequence goes on from JBAMIG010000010.1 coordinate 23,851,981, forward strand.
TGTGTAAATAGAGGGTAATAAGTATTCACACGTATGTTTAGTACAAAACTATCCTGTAACTAAAACTGGCCTGCCCTGATGGTTAAATGATGCTTTTCCTTTTCATTGTAGCTTCACCAGACGGAGAAATGGTGAGTAGAATCTCTTTTTCTCCTGCATAGAAGGACTTCCTTTGTCTTTTTAAAGCGCGTTCATTTAGATAACTTTCCTTTATGTTTGGCAGGATGAAGATTCAGAGTTCACCCTCGCCACAGACTTTGAGATCGGCCATTTCTTCCGTGAGAGAATAGTTCCCCGAGCAGTGCTGTATTTCACCGGAGAGGCTCTGGAGGATGATGAAAGTGTAAGTGCTGCTCCTGAGAGGCCAAATGAACGTGGAGCATCTCCATTACACACAGGCCCATCCAGCATGATGGGCGGGATTTAACTCACTGTTTTGTGTTTGTAGTTTGAAGAAGAAGAACTGGAAGAGGGTGATGAAGAGGTTAGTAATATTCAGGTTGGATCTCATGCGAGGGAATCTGTTTGTGCTGCTGAACCACCCTTCATCTCGCTGCCAAATGGTACAATTTTTAAAAAAAATGCTTTTTTCTGTTTTTTTTTTTTCATTTAGGAACAGGATGAAGAGGGCGATGAAGATGATGAGGAGGGAGACTTTGACCCCAAGGTTAGTCCTAGAGCGTATTTTGGGAATGTTTTGATGAGCGCACCCTCGTTATTGATGACAGCTCCGTAAACCACAATAACATTTGTCCTGGAATACGGCTAAATGTTACGTTCCTTTATGGTGCATCATTACTGCGCGCCACTCCCCGGGGGGAAGGTAAGGGGGGAGTAGCGGCTTATAGTACAGAATATACAGCATTTATAAACCTCTTTGGGTTTTTTCTTAATGTACTTTTTCAGCAAAATGATTTTTTTTAAAAAGCGGAAGTGGGGATAAGATGCCTCTAACTTTAGTTGTCATAGCAACACAGGTGAGGTTTTGGGTTAAAGGAGCTTGTTTCCTCCCTAACGGCATGAGATATTGCTCCAGGATGTTTCACTGTGTGTGCTCACGTTCATCTCTGTAACAATGAAGTGTGTTCATGCTGTTGTCTCCCCTCCTTCCCCCGAATTTCCCTTCATTACAGGCATAATCATTCTCACCCCATGCATTTCTAGGTAAGGGAGAAAAAAGGATGGAGTCAGAAATGTTGCACTCTGCCTTCTTATTCCTGGCTTTCTTACATCTTTTTCCTGCTAGTTTGAGACATTTATGAACTCACATCTTGGGTAGATGAGCTTTCTTCTCTCTCTGTCTTCCCCACCGTAGTCCCATCCCAGGTTTCTAACGTTGTCCCCTTTACGGTACCAAACACGGCACTTTCATTCTCCTGCCTTTTCTTTCATGTCAGCCTCACTAGTTGCTACCTGATGCTGGTCTCATCTCTTTTTACGTTTGTCTTTTCAGAAAGAACAGCCTCAGCCTGCCGAATGCAAACAGCAGTAACCGTGGCGACCAGGGGAGGTGGAGACCCGCTGTCTATCATATTGGATCTTAGCCAATCAACAAGACCCCTTACTTTTGCAGGCTCCGCCCTTTCATCCAGACGCAATAGGACGCGAACCAGACTGCATTTTTAATATGTGCATGATTTCTTTTCTTCTGTCTTGCGCCCATACCCCCCCTTCCCCCCTCCTTTTATTCGGCCTCATTCAAACTCAAAGCAGGAATTGACTAGACTTTGGATTAAGTTACATGTAGTCACATAGAGGTAGTCTTTGCTAAGGTAGGTACTGCCCGACCCATATCATTACCTGCTGGAGAGGAAAAACAGAAGGTAGGAAAGGACTGGATACCATCTTTACTTTCATTGAGATAAGTCAGTTACTCAGGGTTTTTTAATGCCAACAAGCAACGTGAGTTTACCAAGAAACTGCTGATAAAGTTTGACAGAAACATTCACTGGGGTTGTTTTTCTCTTTGTGTGTTTTTTTTTCTATGAGACATGAAATATACCCTTTTTTGGATTTAACTTTTTTTTTTTAATGATAATTGTTCTGTCATTGGACTATTTATTCTGGCACGCCGCTGAACGAAATGTTGCATTTCCTGCAGAATGCTTTAAAGCTCTGCTGCGCTTCTACACTCATGACTCGGCAGATCAAGGAAACGTGAAAACTGCTGAGTCACGTTTTTACAGAGAAATGTATGTGAAGACTGAAAGTTTGTGTCCTGCTGGCTTCCAGCCAGGTTGATGCGTTTATAACAAGCATTTAAACGAGCTCTTGAGTGGACACAGTTCCCCGTTCATCCCATTTAAACTTGTTAGTGTGGAAATATCAGATAACGACACATTTCTGTCAAAATGTGTGGATTTCCCATAGCCCGAGCAGCCGTGTGGTAAATGGTCCCCTGAAATTCAACAGTTTAAGCGCACACAATGGCGAGACCCTTAATGTTTTGTGGTTTTTCTAAGATGTTGCTTCTTGTTTGTATGTAGTTCATTGACAGTCAGCGATGAGACAGGATGCAGGAGATCAAATGTAAATTCTATTGCCAAGAAGCCAAAAGTAAAGACATCGCCGTCCTTTTCTTTATTTTTATAAAGTTGTTTGCCAATCGTCATTAATCCAGTGTAATCTAACCCAGCATTTAAAGTTGTTTCAGCATATATGAATATTTGTTTTTGTCTAATGGTTCAGTAGGAATGTCTGTAGGGAAAATAAATGGAACAGGGTGACAATGTATTTTCTACACTGCACTTTGGTTTCTGGCCGTTTCTGCGGACACCTTTGCCTGATGGCTGGTCACAGCAGTGAAAACCGTACCCTCCCCTTTTCTTTTTAAAGGAACGATTGTACATCTTGTTGGACAGATCTCAAAGCCACGGTTGACATCTTCAAATCTACCACATCGGACCGTGTGCTAACAAATGGCCTTAACTGGTTCTTATTCACAATTTGTTACTTGCGCAATATTTCTTTTCAATTTGTACAGAGTTAGTTAAGATATTCTATTAAAGTTGTGCAACATGGAAAAGTCTGTCTGGTGTTTGTGTTTCTATAAATTCTTTCAGCAACATCTTCATATTCATACCTGCTCTGGTTTCTGGTTTCCAGTTTAGCCTTTTGATGGGTTCATCAGGTGTTTTGTAAAGGTTTGTGCTGGTTTTGTACCAGAAACTCTGAGCTTATTTAAAATGCACTTGGTGAAAAGCACTAGAGAAGGTGCGTGTCTGGAGTTAAAATATGGAATAATTTGCGGGACAAACACGGGGTCTACAAATATTCATGTATTTAAATCGATATATAAAGAATCATTAATAGAATGTACAGATAAAGTATTTTTATTGTATGATTCTTGTTTAATGTTTTTTATGATTGCGAAACTATAATTAAAATAGATTATAGATCAATTTATATTTATAGTTAATATGAAGGCATTATTGTTAGGACTTGAATTATATATGTAATAGTTGTGATTACTGGGGAGGGAGAATGTAATCTTATGCTTCTTCTCACCCCTTTAGAACATTTATTTTTTCCTTTTATGTTTTACCTCTTTTTTTTTAAGTTATATTCAAATAAACTTATCAATCGAAAAAGCTAAATTTTTCAGGACTTTCGCTGCACAATGTGGATTTTGCTGCACGATGCCTCAGTGGGCTCAGGAGGGTTCTGTGTGCTCCAATAACGTCCCTCGGGTGAATGCACACTGTTGACAGCACAACGTGACCAGACACAGAGGTCACACGCTGATCTGGACGTCAGGTGATTTTTGCAAATGATTGACAACAGCTTGAAGCAAAGCATGCGGCCTGTGGAAACCAGAACGGAGCCTTTTCTGCATCACAAACACCAAGGTTGACATTGTTGCTGCAGGCTGGGGGACGTTTTGAACAATCTGCAAGTAAATGCAGAAGCTCAGGAATCTGGTCTTGCTGATAGAGAGGGGGTACCTCTGTGATGTGTTGAAGGAGATGTTGCAGAAGGCTGGAGCAGGGTGAGGCGGTTCCTTAGCAACCCAAGTTTTCTTACTGCTTCTGACACCTCATCTGGTAACAGTGTGCTTATACTTTTATCTTCATGGGAAACAGATGACAACACAAGATGGTGAGAAAACAGGAGATGTTGATAAGAAGGTTCTGGTCAGCATCTAAACCATCCAGGAAAACTGTAGAAAGGATTTCATGGTTCTGGTTCCTCCTGAGGAATGGACTTGTTACTAGAAACCCCCTGACAGCCTCTCACTGTAATTTTGGGGATTTCTTTTTCCTTTTGAGACCTGTAAACAAGACTCTATTCATGCTGAGGCTGCTGTGTGGGGTAGAGCAACGCCTCACTGTAACAAGGACTCCAATTGTGGCTGGAATCTCATTTATGCATTTTAAGCAACAAGACCAGGGAAGCTCTGCTGCGAGAGACTCAGTAAGCACAAAACACACAAAAACTAGGAATTAAGCTTTGAAACACAGTAATCAAAAGAATTAAACTCTTTTAGACCCAACTTGTTTCAGAGGGACTGTAAGGCTCTGGCATCAGGTTTGCACAGGTGTGTTGGTATTTTAACTGTTTGGCATATCTTCACCTAATGCGCATGCATTAAATAGCCACTAATGAAACAAGGGTACAGTAATATTAAAGTCTTCTAATGTATTTTTGTGGGATATGTTTAATGCATATAATGTTTCAACAAAGCAGCCTAAATCAATAAACCTAAATGTGAACTTGTGGTGTGATTCTGACAAGGTTCAACAGCCAGAGAAGTTCCTAAGCCAATCAGGTGAATATCTAATAAGTCAACTTTGTAATTTCAATTATCAGATCGCAACCCGTGAGTTGGCTGTCCCCGTGAGATTAACCCTTAAATGACCACATATGAACAATTAAAAAAAGCCAATTAGACAAGAAGAACTCATTTGACTCACTCCATAT
>JBAMIG010000010.1:23912771-23927878 GCA_037177335.1 Kiunga ballochi
CTATCAAGCTCTATCTTGTCTTATGCAAGTCTTCTCATTTGATAACTTATATATATATATATATATATATATATATATATATTTACATCTTTTCTGCTTATTTAATTCTAAATAAAATATAGCTATAAGCTGAGATGTTGGCAACATTGGATATGTAGGAATTTATATATATTTTTTATTTAGTAAACTAAATAGTTTGTTTTATACTACATAAGATACTGTGTAGCCAGTCAAACGAAGCACAAACTATAATAGTTCTTATAAACATTATCTTTATATAATAAAAAATCTAACAGTGTGAATGGCCGGTAAAGCAGAGGAGAGTAACCTGGGTGTAAAATGCAGGGCGCAGCTTTAGTCTGGTTAATACGTTTTTCTTTACAGCTAGTACATCTCACTCCAAACATCTTAAAAAGGTTTGCATGATCCACCATAAAACAAGACAGATGAACTGATTAAACAGAACTAAAGGACGCTAAAAGCAGAAACAGAATTATTATTATAGTATTTATTGCTATTATAGTAATGAACCCGATCACAACATAGAAACTGATTTACAGTCAGACACCAACAATCACAATCAAAAGCCTGTTGATAATAAAAATATGATTCTCCTTTATAAATACACACACACAGCCAGCCTACATTAAAACACCAGCACCCTTATCCTCGCAGAGACGCCGTCCGTTATGGGAGCCTGAAAAGGAAATGGTAGCTTATTATACATCCTGTGCTGCCGTATGAAAGATCCGCCTGACTGCCTGCTTCAAGGCTTTCAGTAACTTTATAAAGTATCATTCAGTGAGCAGCAGCTCCCAAACATCCACTCCCTTCCACACCAAATTCATCCAACACACTCTTCAAGTTGCTGATGTGAATTTCCCTTAAAGCACTTCTCTCCTGAGATTCTGCACATTCTTTCTAAGTGGCCAAAATAACTGAACAAATGAAAGCTTACCTGCATCGACACCGGGAACAGGTAGCTGTAATGATTGTATGAAAAAGTGAAATAAATGGTAAGCCTACTTTCTATCCTGGGAGAGATGCCCTGATTCCCATTCTGCTCAGAAAGTCAGTGGCAACATGTGTGACATGCTTACATTTGTGTCAGTCTTTAAGTAGTTCAGCTAAATTATCACACCGCAAAGCATCCAACTGCTCTTGTAACACATAAATAGAACATGAAGGTAAAGCAGCAAGCTACCCAGTTAAAAGGCTTGTTTGCATTATTTAGAGAGTAAAAGGAGGACCGGCAGGTAAAAGCTCAGCTTACCTTTCACCTAAACCCTAGGAGACCCAGCATCCAGAAGCCTTTGTTACAGAGCAGCTTGTCTCAGCTGCAGACATAATCAAGTAGGAATAAAGTTTCACTTTAACTCACACAGTACGAAAAGACGCTCTTCCTTTCCATGCTCCTCCTGGTCACACCACCCCGCTAAAGCCCCACCCCGTTCAATCCAAGTCCTGAGAGAGCTGTTCAACATCTTTCAGTTTTTCACCTGCACAAACACACAGCAGTGCCAGCCGTATTTCAGAGCCCCAACAATAACAAAAAGGATCGGCAACATTAAGGTTGTTGTTGTAATAAACAACATTTAAAGGTGCAGTTGCCCCATTCTGACGCCATGCAGGAAACTGATGAATCATTACCGATGCAGCAAATAATAACTGCTGAAAATATAGCAGATTGTGTTAAACACACTTATTTATGAGTTCAATCTAAATTTGGAGACTCTAAAACGTAGAGTTTAACAATGTAAACATGTTATAAACTATAGTTAAAAAGCTGTTTTTTTACCGCCTCTTCTCATTTATCTTTATTAATAATGCCTTAAAACAATTCCTATGAAATGAACAATGATCCCCAATCAGCTGTGATTTTTAATAAGCTGTATTCACTGAACAATGTTTATAACTATTAATAATATTTTTAATCAAATTAACAGTGACCCTATTTCAGGGAGGGATGGATGGATGGATGGATGGATGTTGACACAGTGCAGTTTGTCTTCAGCGTGCACATCCATAGCCCTGCAGATGGTGTGCACAGTGGCACAACAAACTTTAAAGAAAGCTACCAGTGAACAGAGGTGTAAAATCCAGGTGGCAGAAAGTCTAAATCCTGCCATGTTTCTGGATCTACCTGCACATTCAGAACAGGTGTTTTCATTAACGGGCTGGTTCACCTGGAGGATGAACTGTGCTTATTAAATTCAGCTGGTTTGGTGACTGGTTGGAACAGCTGCCAGACAGGATTTCTGCTTTGGACCAGGAATATTCACCTCTGCCAGTGAAACAAACAATCTAGAGAATTTATGAATCTTTGAATCGCCTAACCCTGGAAGACAAAGAGCAACTTCATATTTTCTTGGACAGTGTGATATTGTTTTGCTCAGTGTGTTTGCACTTTGCACGCTGTTTGCAGACGATGTGGGAGGGGGAAGAGGTAGAGGGAGGGGTGCCTTAGTCTACATGCTGTGCACAACCTCAGTGAAACAATTTAGCTTTTTATCCCACAAATAAAAACATTTGTACTGGACAAAGCTTAACTCTGGATCTCTGCAGATAACAACTCTGGTAATAATTTACTGGAACACCAACGAGTGAAAACTGGGTTGGGCGGCACTTGCAGGATCTGTGCCTTGCTAAAAGAAAAGGAGGAAGCATTAATACTTGAGCATGTCTAACCTAAATAAGTAGTGAACTGAAAGCGAATCAGAAAGCTGGCACAGTTTATGGGACAGACATACTGTGAAGGGAAGGGAGTGTACAAGAAACAAATCCAAGTGTGTGGCAAATAGACACAAACAGACACGAGGAGTTATGGAAAGTTATTTTAAAGAGCAACAGTGATTACAAAACAGCACTAGTTTTTTTTCTGTTAATGTCATCCTGCACACACACAATGCTAAAATGGTCAAAAGGAGAGAAAAAGTGAGTTTGTACAGAGTGAAACTAACATTTGTGACTGTCCCAGAATGTGGCGAACTTTGGATGGAAGGATGCCAGAACAACACCGCCGCTACTAGCTGTCCCACATTATTCAGCCACACCGCAGAGAAACTCACTTTGCTGTAAATCTCCTGCCACACAGAAACAATTCTGTCTTTAAAGTATGTACACTTGCTCCTCATACTGGAATAACTGGGTCAAAAATAATTCAGTATGGGAACAGTCAGCCAAACTGGTCCTGCAAATGGAAAAGCAATGTTATGGATTGCTACATCACTGTGTCCCATGCATATTGTATAACCAGCCCTCAAAGTGCCTCCCTCCATGCATGCCACTAAGTAGCATTTGCATGAGAGTCATGACAGCGCGCCAACTTTCACAACACAAAGCCAAAACAGACTCATAGGAGGGGGTCCAAGTCACATCCTGCCCATGATTTAAAGCCAGTATTCTGGCACAATTAATTGAAATGATAGGACTGGTGTGGAGAATAACGGTAGGCTCGAGCGCATGAGAATTAATGGCAACAAACTGAGGCAAAACAACTGAACAATGAATATTTATTATTTTAGCAGAGTGTCTGACTAAATAAATGTATTCAGTCATGCAAGCAGGAGTATTAACACTCCCCAGATTGTGCATACGTGCTTTAGGATTTTTATTTAAAGAGTTTTGATAAGTCTTAGAGAACAATACCATCTGTAACTACTGCATTTCTCAGACTCACCTTTATTTGTGGGAGTCTTGTTTTGTTTGGGAACTTTATTCTTTTCCAACGATCAGCATCAGACTGGCTTACATTTTCCAACATGCACAGTGGTTCAGCACTGCTGCAAGGCTTTGGCTGCTCAGATCCATATCCTTCAGTCTTTCTTGTCTTTTCAAGCTCAAATTCATCGTTCTAAAGGCCCGTTACAAACGCCGCAAAAAGTGAGAGGCTTCTCCACGCTCCATAGGTCACACGAACAAAGTGACATCATTTAGTTTTTACAACAGAGGTCATCCTACGGCTTGTTCTGCATCACTTACGCAGAACTATCTTCTCAGGGGCTCGTGGGCTTCCACAAACTAAGTTTCAAGTCAGTTACGTAAATATGGAATCCGGCAGAGACTTTTTAAATACATTTTATGAAGCATATTTTAATTTGCTGCTTCCAATCTTGCCCACAGAAATCACAATCAATTTTATTTCTGTGCCTTCAGCACAAAAATCTGACCAAGATGTGTTTATTTTAGTATCAAAGAGTGACACAGCGGGAAATGCGATGAGCAAGGACACAGTTTGGGAGTGTAGACATGCGAGCAGTATATGATCATTCTTTTTTTTTATATATATATTATCTAATTTCAACAAAAAATGACTTAGTTTCTTTTGGAAGCAATTATAAATCACAAGTTCCCTTTTCCTGAAGAAACTATCATAACCACCCTCACACACAAGGGGAGTGTAGGATAGCCCAAAGGTTGGATTTTGGGTGGGGTATCACTTTAAGACTTAGGCGATAAGACCATGTCATGGAAACCACCCGTCTTCTGAAAGCCAAGGTCCTCCTGAAAGGTTAAAGCAACGCTTACTTTCTTTGAGCTGCTTGGTGGAAGTCACACGTTTCCACTGAGTTTAACACAACTGTGTCACTTTTAGTGCTTTATTAGGTATACACAGTCTGCAGTCTCATAAAAATAAATAAAATAAATCAATACACTTATTTGCTAGCAGCAAATGAAATGTCATGACCTGAAAACACCAAGAGCAAGATGCCAAATCCTACAACTAATCTGATCCTGCACAGAGCATCATAACGCCCCTCCAAAAAGGGCTTCATCAGGCCGATGACGTTATTAAGCCTCCTGGTAACACATCTTTCATAATAAAACACTGCTTAGAAAGTACAACACCCCAGCAGTAAACTCAAAACAGATGCTGGATCTGATCCATTGAAACTGCAGATTATCAGCATTTTCACATGACAAACTGAGGGACAGTCACATTCAGGTATTAAAAAGTGCTTTAAAACAAACAGAAGCTACAGTCTCATGTTGCAAGTAACAAGCAAAACTCAAGATCCTGAAAACAAGCTCTATGATCCCAATATGCAAATATGCATTTAACATAAAATTATAGCACAGGAGACATGCAATAACTCAAAAATTATTATAGATGTAAGATGTACAAGAGGTGATTATAGTTACAGAGCAGTGCTACAAACTCATGGCAGGATGAAAGATATTTGGATATATGCTCTAACCTGCTACCCTGGAAATCTAGTCCATATAAAGGGGTCAAAAGGTTATCTTTATGCTCTTAAAGCTGGAACTGGTGCACCGTTGTTGTGCCTCGGCATCATAGAAGGTGCAACATAGGAGCCAGGAAGGGAGGTAGTAAAAACATAGGTAACACGGTCGCATAAATGAATTCTGTACTCTAACCTAGGATGCTAATGTCATGCCAGTGATATGAGGACGAGTCCTCTCTGTTCAGCTGCTGTGCATCACCCAAGAGAAATAGGACCAAAACGATGAAACAGATGCACAAAAGGGCTTTAAGAGACCCTTTTGGTGTGGTAGCCTTCATCGTTCCAGTGTTTATTTCAAGCAACATCGGAGATGCAAAGTTACACTAAACTGTCTACAGTTAGTAAAGGGGCATATTCACACCAGGAAAGTCCAGACCAAGAAGAAGCAAAACAAGAGGAAGACATTTTCTCTTTCACCACAAGCAAACAAAACAGCTATATCAAATGTAAGCGTCTCTGTTTTTCGGCCTTAATGTGCATCTACATCTCATTTGTTTGCTTTCACACTGTAAGCCCACCACAGCAGTGAAACAAGACCCTCCGTGATCAAGTGGACCAGAGAGGGGGATGCCTCTGCTTTTATTCAGGCCACTTCACTGCTGCAAAGCAACTGAAGACAAATCTGCAGGAGGCAGGAATCTTGGCACAATAGATGCTGCTAAAAGGGCTTTAGCGAGAGATTCAGAGCGGGGCTGTGTTAGCCTAGATTCCCCAGCTAGATGCTGGGGAAAGCATTTGTATGTCAGGGGAAGTGGAAAGGTGCTGATCCACCTCTAAAGACTGGAGTGTTACACTGTGTATTTTATTTGTGGGTATTGGTAAATAGACGGGAAATAAGTGGAGGAAGAGGAGGGAGGACATGTAAAGAAATATCCACAGCAACATAAAAGTGGTTTAAACAGACAGCATGGACTTCTGTAATCAAATTAAATCAGTCTGTGATTGAATATGTTGCGTTCTGAGTTTTCCAATGTGGAAGTTGGGGAATCTGTTCCTCTGTCTTCCTTCTAGAAAACAAGTGATAACAAAACTGAACTAACCACCACCCCCAGAAAGGGACTCAAATAGTGCTTTATATTCTTCCCATCCCCTCTGTTCTTGCTTCATTTACTATAGCTCTTTCCTTATTTGTCATTCACAGCAGAGCAAAGCCACAGTTCTACTTGATAGGCTTAGGGCCCAACACCATTATATATCCCCACCTGATTAGGACAAGGCAGAGTCACATGCCGTGACCAGACTTTAGGTATTTGCAGATCACAACAGAAAACCTCTCTTTATTGTTTCAAGTTTTTAAAAAATGGCATTAATGTTTTATATAAAGCAATAAAACTTTAGAGAAAATCCATAGAAGAGACTATTTAGGACAGTGAAAAGTTCTATATGCAAATAGGAGAACTGTGTTAATGATTTATTGACGCAGTTTTAATGGTTATGCAATATTAATGACGTTCAAACACTTTCCCCGTTACCATTGCTGTTATTGACACCATGTGCAGAGCGACCTGTTGGCAGTCAATCACTATTGGATTAATTTTGGTCCAACATGAATCTGATAAGAGCAGGTATTAGTCCTTTCTCCATGAAGTTGACAGAGCATGTGAAGCAACAGCACAGGTACAGACAGGTGTTTACCAGATAGTTTCCCAGGCATCACCTGGCATACCACTTCTCACACTCAGCTATTCATTTCCTCCTCAGCCCTTCCCACTTCCAATTTTCTTTTCTTGTACTGTTTTCAGTGAGAAGCTTCAGTTCACTGTGCTTTTATGTTATTTTCATAGGTCCTACTCTGCTTAACGCTTCAGAATAAAAGACCTTTTCTATCTTTAATGTTCCTATAGATGAAGTGGAGCTGATAAGCCTCCACATTTAGGCCTACTCTATCTAACCAAACCCAAACAGCACAAGTACAGCCTGACCCATGTTCAGCTTTGAAACAGACAAGGACAATCATGATAATATTTATGCCTAACGGTAAATAAATATCATACTGTATTAATTCTCATTACAAAATGTCTTTTTACAGAGTTTGCACTTTGTGTGTTTCTATGTGGCAGCAGGAAGTGTGCATTACATGTTAATAGAAAAGGAAGTTTAGATGTAAACATTGGATCATTTATCATGGGTGCATTAATCTCAGATAGAAAAGCTATGTTTCACATGTGGTCATCCTTATCCACACCTTTCATTTTTAACCAGACGATTTATTTCTATAAAAGACAAATGTCACAATAGTAATAAAAGCAACCCAGAAGCGAACAGTCGGTGGTTAATCTCGGAGCTTTATATATATATTTTTATTGATTACGGTATTTTATTTCCTGTAATTGCACATGAAGTGTCAACATTCTGTATTTCTCCTCTGCAACATGTCGCAAATGATATAAAACACAAGAGATCGTGGATCTGATTAATTGAGGATGTTTAGAAGTATTAAAAAAACCATTATTTTTTATCATAAATGCTCCGTCATCGCGTGTAACCTTATCTCGTTCAGCTTCCCTTTTTTTTTTTTTTTTTCCAGTTCGGGGTATTACACCTCCTGCACATGATAGCAATAAAGTAAAGCGCGTGATATAAGGAAAGAAATAATAAATACACACGAGCGCGCGCACACAGCGATACTTGCCCTTGTTTATCGCAGCCACCGTGGGAATCGGCTCGGCTCATGGTTGCTATGCGAACGGGTGACAGCCAAACTACAGCCGCATGGGGCATGGTCTTCCCCATGGGGATTATTTTAGGGTAGCGAGCTGGTAACGATGGCCACTACCAAAATACACCGCAAACCAAACCCACACAGATCCCGTTACGACCACCACACAATAAATACACCCAAACACAGCTAATCCAGCCTGCCGAAAGTGTACCGTCCAAACCCCGCTCCGCGTAACGGTCATCGGAGCTCCCCTAGCTAGCATTTAGTTAGCATTTAAAGACATACATTGTTAAATCAAATAAAAGTAACTAAAAATAGCAAGGCGACCGGCTCGTTGCGTTGCAGTGAAGCAGCACAACACGAAAACTTACTCTTTGTCGATCAGGACAGCGCTCGCGCTCGGGCAGTTTCACGGCTTCCTTCCCAGTCCAGTGTCATACCAGGGCGCTGTGGGAGACAGCTGGGTAGTGGGCAACGGTTGGAGGCTAAAGAGGAGAAGTTGCTCGGTTTCAACATGGAGAGTGAAGCGTGGACTGGATCCTCCTGCTGCGGTGCAAGCGGCTGCTGTCGTGCAGGGAGCTCTGGCGACACCTGTGGCCGCAGAGGTGTACTACACCTGCTGCACTGCATACTGAAGACTGCTGTCAGTAGCAGTATGATGAAAGTACACAACTATTACCTGTACTATTTATTCCAGAGAAGAGATTATTTTTATTTCTTATTCCAATTAAGGATAATAGGTGGTTGGAGGCTCTCTCAGCAATCAGGCAGTGTATGCCATTGATCGGTTGCCAGTTTATTGCAGACAAACACTATAAATGCTGACATAGTTCAGCAAGTTGAAACTAAAATTTGTTGTATGTTTTAAGCTCTTCTATATTCTATCACTACCTGGATTTTAGTGAAGTACAGATAGGCTACTTTTAAGTATTTCATCAATTATGTAGATAATTAGGGCTGTTTTCAGTGATTAATAGCTATTTAGAAATATATTAGATAAGAGGTTATTTTCTCTATCGAATGTGATTAAGTCATTATATGAAATAAATGTATTTACTTGTTTTATAGTCGTGGATAAACCCCTTCACATAACTTATTTATATAGAAACAATGCATTTACAGCTAATCAGACTTAAATCCTTTAGTTATTCCTGTGGTAATGAGTTCAGGTGAACTTGTTTTCCTTTCATTAGATTCAGGTTAACCTGATATTCAGCTTAATTTAGCATTGGCTGGCTGGATAGGACTCATCATTCCTCCCACTCTTTGTGTACTTTTTATTGAACTTCACAGCAGAGAAAAATAGGAAGAGATTTCAAAATGCCAAATCTATTTTTAAACTCAACTTGTGGATGTGAGAGACAGGAAACAAGGATGACACAGAGGAGTGGAGGAATGGAGAAAGAGTGGCGAGGGCTCACTGATGCTGGTGCTGTGGCACAAACCGCTGCCACTGTGCGGTGTTAAATTTCCGCATTGCTCACAGGTCCAAGTGTATAGACCTGCTGGTAACTGTAAAAATAAAATTCAAGCCTATAAAAAGATTTTTCCTCCCAGAAAAGAAAGAGACATAACATTATTTATTCATTTGTTGATGGCATACCTTGCTACCTGCAAATTCAAAGTTAAATAATGCAGAGGTTTGCAAGTTCATTTATCTCTGGAAGATGCAGCATCGCTTTGTTTCAGCCATTTTTACAGTGAAACTGTTTACATTATGACTGAATCAGGAGTGCAGCACCTTGTCACGTTACCTTTGTAAGTATTAGCTTCTAAAATTATTTAAAAACCCATATACACATGCACAAAAAACAATAATTCTGGTATGTATGTAAATCTGAACTGCCGAAACTACAGTATTTTGTGAGAATAAAGCTTTATTAATGCTGAAGCTGATGGACTCTTGTAGTGGGAATTGAGGCGGCGATACAATAACATCTTTAATCCCATTTCATCTGATAAACTGAAAAAATATAGGCTACTTATTTAAATCCTCTTTTATTATAATTGCTTTGTACCAGCAAGCACTCCAGAAAGCATTTAAACAATGCTTAAAACTGTTCTATTTGTATTTGTATTTTTTTAAAAAAAAAGCAAAAACAAACACATGTACTTCCAACCATGAGTTCACATTAGCAAAAATAAAAACCTCTACAAAAACGTACCTGCCTCATGGAAATGTCTGCTCTTTGGAAGCTAAAAATAATGCTTGTGCCTCTCTGGCAGTTTCTAACATCACAGGAAATGACCATAGATGGATCAGATACATTGCAGGAAGTTATACAGCATTACAGTTTCTGTAATAATGTACAGTGCAGAAAAATAACAGATAATACAGAACAATTGAAGTGGCTTCTAAGTTTTTGACAGTAAGGTTTGTTTCTTTTTTTCTGAACACAATAAGCAGTAAATCTTTAACTTTCATCAAGTTCCTGAGCTGCAACAATCAAATGAGTGGTAGCAAGGAAAATATCCTGTTTTATTAGTGACTGGCCAAAATGCGACAAACACTACTGGTAAAATCATCTCTTTTTTTAACAAAGTGGACAGTGTAGAAGACAAATGCATCCGGCGCATTATTAACATTGCAGTGCACTTCAATACAAATTACAAGACAGTTAAAAAGACATTGCACAATTCATATTGACTTATTGTTTGTAAAGCAAAAACAAAGTCTCTAATAATAAGCTCCAGTATTATCATATATTCCCTATTTGTCTTTAAAAGGAAAGAAACAGCGCCCCCTAACGGCGGTAATGCACACAGGCTGCTTAAAGGCAGAGTATTTCAACCAGCATGTGTAAAAAAAATCACATTTTTACTTCATTCAAGGTGTAAAAAATATCTATACAGCATCCAAAAACTACCTGAGCATAACATTAAATCTTCAGCGAGTCACATACAGTAGGAAGCAATCAGAAATTTAAAAACTATTGTGCAATACAAAATAAGAGGCATTACAGTAAAAATACCCATAAGTTTTTGGTCAGAGAGTTTGTCCACTATTGCATCCTTACACCCTTTCTTTCATGATCAAATATTCAACTTTTTAATACAAATAAATACAACAAAATAGAAGTTTAAATCCGAGACGTTGGTACATTTTTACTAAAAGCGTTAAGAAAAAAATAAAAAATGTACAGTGTGTTAAAAACATTCCCTTCACACACATCTGCACAGTTTCCTGCTTAAAGAAAGAAACTGGAAGGAAAGTCTGAAAAACTTGATGTGCTCTTATTTATCTCTTTTTGGGAATACGTTCTTTTCGTTCTACATTCTCGTAAATTGAGAGAGCGGCTGTGTTTTGGTAGATCAGATCCACGTTGGTCCCAGTTCTGGACCGGATGACGTCCAAGGCACACTGGTTTAGGAACACATACTGGTCCTGCAGGAGGATCAAACACAAAACATCATCAAGTTGTCAGAATCACTTGAAAGAAAGTGGAAAAAAGACCACAATGAACGTTTGCTACCTCTGTCTGCACCATGAGGGGTCGGTGCATCCGAAGGTCATAAACAATACCAAACACGTCTACGGTGTTTTCCCTCTCGATCTGGAAGATCAGGCGGTCGATGGCTATGAAGGTGCCTGTTCGGCCCACCCCAGCACTGAGTCAGAGCAGCACAGACAGAACAAAAAGGCACAGAGAGACGATTAGACAGCGTTTTTCTCATTTCTGAAGCAATCACACATAATCAAATGTGAAAATGGTGGGTTTTGTCAGACCTGCAGTGGACCACAGTAGGTGAGTGTCTGGAGTACTGGTTCATGTGTTCTCTGACCAGATGCCTGAAGCTGATGAGGAGCTCTGTGGTTTCAGGAACCCCGTGATCTGGCCAGGCTGTGAAGTGGAAGTGACGAATTGAACGGACCTCTGCTGTTCTCACCTGGAAAAAAACATTCGGGAAAACTAGAATGAGCATTGAGGCCGGATGGGATGCAGACTGACCTGGAGCTCAGAGCTTTTCAAATGCTCCTTCATGTGTTACATGGCAAAGTTTTCTTTACATGGAAAGATCTTTAAGCCTGAACACAAAAAACACCTTTGAATTAAACCAACCCAAGGCTCAGCATCATGCTGTGGAAAGTTTCATGTTCATGTGATCAGCTTCTTGTTAATTACAAAGCTCAGACAGGGCTGGTTAAACCAACCCAAAAATACCAAGTATGGAGTCTGAGGTGGGGATGTAATATGAGAGAGGAATAAAAAAAACTCTGGAGACCTCAAACTGAAGTCAGTAACTCTTTTTATCAGTGTTTTTATCCCCATTAAACACTTTGATACTCACATTTTTAATGTCAAAGTCCCTGATGGTCCAGTCATCGAGTGGTATTTCAGAAGTTGTTGTTACAGTAATATCATTGTAGTTCTTGGTGCCGGGACTCCAGTACTGCTCACATTTAACCTAAAAAGATGGAAGATGACAATTAATCTGTAACTAGTTCAATAAGTAGCAATGATCTTAATTTAAACACTGGGATTTGCTGCCGTTTGCATGAAATGCAATAAAAGCTTTGCCAGTGTTGCTACTCACTCGTCCTTGTTCGTTACAGCGTGTCAGCATGACCAGAGTCTGCACGTTCTTCTCCCAGATCATCCTCCAGAACTCGTTGACTGTGGTGGGCAAAGGACCCTGAGCTGCAATAAACTCCTTCCTGGAGTGGTAACCCTGCAGAGGTATCCACATTCAAACAGTTTCTGACATGTGGATGAAGGTGGAAAGGTTGACATGCAATGTCTTTCAGCACTACAGAATAATTAGTTGTGCTGTAGAGGTGTCACAAAACGTATTTATAGAAGATGATCATGATTGTGAAATTGTAAAATATTAATATTGTACAAATAATATACATTATATAATATTTTTAGAGTGTTTCAGTGAAAAAATTCCAAGTTCATATATAAAAATAAAGTTTTTGCATAATTTTAGGGACAAAATGAAAAAAAATGTCATGAATAATTGTTATAAAAGTTTATTCCTGAAGCCAGTGATTTTTCTGTCATTTTTATAATTATGTATAAATACATCAAATTTGTATAGTATTATCTATGGTACTTTTACATCTTAGGATAAATAATGTAACACAAAGTCTTGGGACGCAGGAAGGTTAAAGTTCCTTCAGTTGAAATAATTTATATGCAGCATGAAATCTAATAAAGTTGTGACGCGTAAAACATAAAGCATATAATGTTAAAGTTTTAATAAACATCCACCTAAATGCACTACAGAGAGAAGACATTAGGATTCAAACTGATAAACTTTATTGTTCATTTTTCAGAAATGTTCCCTCATTTTGAGTTTGATGCATGAAACTTGCTCCAAAGAAATCTGAGTTATGGAAACAAGACACCTGGAAAGAAAGGAACCATTTCACAGGTGAACAGGTTCAATGGAAACAGGTTGTGTAAAAAAAAAAGCATCTACGAAAGTTTCAGTCGTTCATGTCATGGTTTGAGTTTGGATTCTGGTTTTATTTAGGTAGTTCTCTTTTTCTTTCTTGTTTTTGTTTAGTTTATTTCCTGTTGATCACCTGATTTCATTTAGACCATTTATACCACCTGTCTTGTTTGTTTATGTGTATTTAATCCATCCTTGTGGTTCATTAGCTGTCATTAGTTTCCGTAGTCTTTAGTTATCCATATTTTAATCTCTGTTAATTGTTTATATATCTGTGGTATTGTTCTGTTTTTCTCTGTATGTATGACCCTTTTGTTTCCAGATTAAATCCATAGTAGTGATCATTCCTTCTGTCTCCTGCCTGCCTTCAGGTTCACATATCTCCACCTAACCTCAATCTCTAATTATGACAACAAGGATGGAGCGAGGTTCACCACAAATAGTCCAACAGTTTAAGAATATTTCTCAACATATAACTGCTTGAATTCAGGGTTTCCATCATCTACAGTCGATATATTCACAAAAAATATTGAGAAAATCTGAAGAAATCTGCAGGTGAGCAACAAGGCTGTGAAACAACACTGATCCCCTGGCGCTGCAGTAAACACAGACCTCTTGTAGAAAGGGTATTACACAGCACAGTTCATCACCAGACATGCACGTTTTCCCTTACCCCCGCATTTTTTCTACAGTGCTGCAGGCATCACATTCAAAAGGAGCAAAAACTTTGCCAAAAGGACCCAAAAATATGTAGTTTGAACATCAAATTTATAATCTTTCATTTGAATTTTGGTTTAAAAAGATTTGTGAATCTTTGTATCCTGCTTCTATGTTTGCTCTTCTAACTTTTCCAACATTATTGGAGTTGTGTTGTAAAATATGGAGTGAAAATCAGAAATGATATGCAGAATCTGAAGCAATGATTGAAGCTGAGAGCTGCGTTAATGAGAGTCAGTACGCACCGGCATGTAGTTAGCATTGATGTAGTCATCGTATGGACTTCCATGAATAATAGAAAGTTTCACCCTTGACGAATCGTCTAGAAGGTGGGAAAAAGTGTAAAATGGAAGATAAATAACTGGTTTGATGCTCTGTATGAATGACAGGATGGGGTTAAAGCTTGAAGAAGGAGTAGGTTAGTTTTGAACGCAACTGCATGTCTGCAAAGGAACTCACAAGGAAGCACGTTGTTGTAGCGGTTTTTGGGCTTGTTCTCGATAGACAGAGCATGTATTTTTGCCTGACCAGTGCCAACAAGCTTCAGGTCCTTTAAAAGAAAAATGAGAGGTTTAAAAGAGTTAATATCCAGCTCTTTTACACCTGATTGTCAGCTTTATGAAATTGCAGAAACAGAAATCTCAGAGGTTTTCAGATGTTATGAAAAGATATAAACTAAATTTGTGGATAAAAAACTTTTTAAGTTTACGTTTCACCTCAAATTCTTCTGCAAAGCCACAGTTGGAGTCCGCTCTCTGCTTCTTGTAGTAAGCTTCAAAGTCCTCCACCCTCACAGCCGCACTTCTGCTCAAAGCGACAACGGCGTGTGGAGACGTGTGATGAGCTTTATCACAAATTATTCAGCAGTACTTACAGATTTACACAGCTCATACTTACACTTTAGCTCTGGAGAAACAAAGAAGAAAAAGAAAGGATTATTGTTTAACACCAGTTAAATTCACAAACACAACAATCAAAAGTGGATGAGAATGTAAATTTACCTCACGGAATGAATCTGGATGTCGGGCCCCTCTTTTATAGATAGTCTGCAAGACAATTATGCAATCAGGCTGAAGCTTGTA
>JBAMIG010000010.1:23940802-23956957 GCA_037177335.1 Kiunga ballochi
ACAATTGCACCTCCACAACGTCACCAGCGGTGTCCCTCAGGGCTCCGTGCTGCGTTTCATTATTTTTACTCTCTACCTGCTTCCCTTGACAATTTCATCAGCAGAATTAGGATATTGTATCACTGCTATGCTGATGACACACAGCTCTATTTAACACACTTGACATAAACCCCCACCACCACCACTACCACCTTTACTGCTGCTCAACAAAAATCAGTCTTGACCCCAAGCCGGCATTTGGTGGACATTGAAAAGGAAAACTATGCAACGTCAGTGTTCCATCCCCGATGTCATGACGAGGTCAATTTAAGAACATTTTTACTTTCCTTTGTTGTGGAGGTAAAATACAGAATCATTCTGTATACTTGTTGTCACACTGGCCTGTTGACTAAAAATCAAAACTGAATGATGATGTAATACTCACTCTGTGCAAAAATAAGAAAAATATTTCAGCTTGCATTTAGTATAAAAGCTAAAACTAAATCAAGACAATTGTTTTTTTAACTAAACAAGATATATATGTGCATCCTGTCTGGCTCTAATAGATGTGACCTGTGCATTTTGATTTGTAATTAGTTAATTATGCAGAGGGATATGCTGTAATGAATGAGAGATATCATCTAAAACCCACATGTGATTCCTGACTATTTCAGGCTGTGAGGGTGACAGATAGCAGCACATACAGATCACAAATAAAAATGTTCAAATTATAATAGATTATTGCAGAAATACCACCAAGAAAACAACACACTTTTTTTTTAAACTTCACTTTGTGTCAAACAAAACATCAAAATAAGACAAATAAGTACTTACTTGTGTAAGCAGACTGAGAGCTATTTGCTCCCTCCGTTTTACCATCCCTTGCCACAGGAGTAACAGTTATAGTATACTGGACACCAGCATTCAGTCCAGTTATAGTTGCATTTTCTCCTGTTTCATTATGATTTTCAGTATGTGTTTCATTTGTCCACGTCACTTTGTAAGAACTTGCTCCATTTGTTTCATTCCAGTTCACAAACATGGAGGCTGTTGTGACTTTAGACAGTGTGAGGCCGCTGACTGGGTCAGGTTCTGTAAACCAGAAACGTTCAACAATCTCTTCATTTATCAAAACATAATTTAATTAGGTTTTAGAATAATTAAGCAGTTTGTCAGAGAAACAGTCAGTGTAGACTCACTGTATGAGGTTTATAAAATTACACTTACTGGTTGTGATGTTTCGGCAGCAGTCATCACAGCTAACGTTAACCTCATAGGTAACTCCAGGGGTCAAACCAGTTATTGATCCATTTCCATTGATGTTATTGTTAGTGACTAAGAGGCACGACATATTAGAAGTCAAACTGATTGTTGTTGTGGTAATGGATAGTTGGTAATTTGATGCACATGTTGCTTTGAGATAGAAAAGGTAAAAAAACAAACAAACAGAAAAGCAATAAAAAGATTAAATATGTAACTTTATATAGAGAGAACAGACATGTGGTTCATAAGGCAAAATAAAAAAAAGTTTGCATATACTTACAGTTACAGGCTGCATGGCCGCTCTGCAGAAACAAAAACAGAAAGGAGAGAAATTAAAATGAACCAGCAGAGGGCAATGCTTAGCTAAAAGCATCAAGCGAGGCACCTGCTCAGTGTTGCTGGGACCTGAAGCCTCCAGGAACCAGTCAACACGATTTAGTTTTATTCAAATCACTTCAGTAAGCTGCAGTCAGTTTGCTGATGTAACCTACTAAAGTCTGACTTTCCTTCCTGCCTCACATTTCTGATCTTCACATTTCTCTCCTTGTTGTGCTGGTTGATAAATACTGCAACTCCTACATGCATGTGTACATGAATCAATTTTAAGTACACGTTTATCTTAAAGAGATTAAGAAACTTTATTTATATTTATCCAGGATTATCTTCTCCTTATTCAAACATTTTCTCAGGAATCGTGTAAACATATCCATGCCTGCCTTTGTTCAGACTCGAACACATTGTGGAATTAATCTCATTTGCTTAAACAAATCATTTAAACCTGTCATGTTTCCAATGAAATACTCACATTGAGCTGTATTTTTTTAATCATCTCAATTTTTCTGACTCAAATACTCAAATAGTCAGAAATAGTTTCCTTTTATTTTTTACAATTACCCCCCACCCCCCCACCCCCGGTTTTAAAACACGCAGCACATCTATTCATACATCTGCAAATAGAATAATAGTTAATCTGCAAACACTTCCTTTTCCATTGCTTAAATTATCACACAAAAGCCAATCAAACCTGGACCTGTTACCAGTAAACAGGAAGAAGTATTCTTATTAAAATGACAGGAATATGTTTTCTGTCCCATAGCATTTCTCTATTTTTTTTACTATAAGATAGCAAACAAATCCTGATCAAACCAGCGTGTTCATCCACAGTCACATCCAGGCCCAGACCATTCTGGTCCCAGTATAAAACAAACGGCTCTGATTCTACATCACTCATTGGGTAAAAATCAAAGAGCTCTTTCAGGCTGTTTGCAGCTAAGCTAAAAATTAAACAAATGGCTTCATCGCACAAACCTGCATTAATCTGTCTGCAGCAAAGCCCCACAGAGGATTAACCATTAACTTCCTACAATGACAGATTTTACGTATCAAAGTTAAGCTGTTTAGCTTTCATGTAAACTAGTATTTTAATATATATGATCATAAACTAAACAATGAAGGACAAAAAAATGTCTGTTGCAAAGAGTTATTCTTTTCAAACTAAAACAACCAGGAAGAAAGACTTTTATTTATGTTTTTCGCACTAGGATTATCTAATATACTGACATATCTCTGAACAAATTTAAGAAAATTTCATTTATCAATTTCAATTGTGAATGTAATGGTGGACTTTTAGGTTCATGTTGTGTTTTTTGGTTAGAATTCATGAAAACTTGGGGTTTCCTAACCTTTTATTATTTTAAACTGATGTTTTATAATTAATTTATATGAACACTGCATGTGCATTTCTATATTTGTGTGCAATTTTATGTTACTTTTGCAACCATGAGCTGCTTTGATCTCATGTATTTTTATTTGCTAGGTAAATGAAGTGACAGGGTTCAGATAAGTCAGCCAGCCATGACACTGTACCACTGGTTGGTGCATATGCCCTTTTATGAATTTTTACTCTCTAATAGGAGGAACTTGCACAAGGAAGTAGTGGAGTATTTGTGTTTGTGAAGGGTGTCTGACCAGATGGAAAGTGTTAATGGATGTTAGATTATTTAACTAGTTTTCTAACACACACATTTTTAAAGCGCTGAGAACTTCTCACATTTATAATTGATCCTCTTCCGAGGTTGGGTTTCCCCCACTGTGATGTGGGTTACTGCAAGTTCCTTCAACGTACTTAACCCTACAGTACCATATGTAAGCTAATTGATACAGTTTCTGAGACCTTATTTTTATATATATAAAATACTGCTGTACACATTCTGATACTTCTCCATCTCCTGGATATTAGGAGCCACAACATTTTATTACAATATTTTAACTTTAAACATGTAAAGATTTAGATTCTAGATCAGGGTGCATACTTTTTGGTCTACCATCCTGCAACGTACCCATGTCCAACACAGCTGAATCAAATAAATGGCTTGTTATCAGTTCTCTGCAGAGCTGTATGACATGCAGAAGAGGGAATGCAGACATTAGATTCAGGTTTGTTGGAAAAGAAAACATGTTGCAGAATAGTAGATAAGACTCAAGCCCCCCCGAGTTAGATATATGGAATTAAGTTGAGGATGCGTTCAGATCAATTCTCTATACTAAATTACATTTTGTGAAGTCAAACAGGTTTTTTTTTAATACTTACAGGGTTTTTTTTATAACTTGCAGTGACGATTTGAGCTAATCTACCCCATCCAATGTAAGAACAGAGTTCATGATAGCTGTATGACCCTATTTTACCTGTGAATCTCATCTGATAAATATCAATCTGAAATTTGCATCAGCAGTTTCATGACTGCTAATAAAAGCAAGCAGAGCCCGGACAGCCACCAATAAACCACATTATAAGTTTGTTTCCTCAGTGAAATATGTTATAAATGTACTAACACAATAAACATAATTTAAACTGAAATGCTTAAACATGCTAAAGGTCACATACCAGTGTGTACAGCCTGGATCTCAACACTATGACAATCTCATGTTTTCATCCAAATATTCATGTTAAAATGACCTAAGGGATGTGACTCCTCCAAGCAATGACTCCCAGAAGTTTTATTTCCCTTGGCAATCTTCCTCGGAATCACTTATTTTCCCTGACTAAATAAACAAAACGATGTCTAAAGCTATTACGCCTTGGCACTGACTCACATAGCAGAAATAACAGAAACTCAAAGACCCTTATGGGGAACACTGCTCTGGAAATACTTCAACTCATATAATGGCTCCACTGTGACTCACCACCATCTATCTCAGGCATATGCACGTCATCATGTGATCGTTTTCTTTCTTTAACAGCTATCTATTTTAGCCCTAACTTTTTAAACTCTCTATCCATGTCAAGAATTAGGTCAACACGCTGCTTGTAGCTTCCTATCATTCTGCTGTGTTTCTGCTTTATTTGAGCCAATTTTCTGACAGCTCTTAGAAACTGTCGGTATTACTTGCGACCATTAGACATGAAGAGTTACAGTATATTTAATGTTCACTGGGGAACATTCAGTACTTCTCTGGGACACAATCAGTGCCCCTGTAGACTATCTGTGCCCTTTGACTGCATCTGTCTGCAGAGTAGGGAGGAAATGGCTGTACTGACCACTACGTAAACATTACATCACCCCTAAAGGCAGCCTGCCACCCTCTGATTCCTACAGATTCCTAACAGTTGGCTTTCTGATAACACCCAAGTTCCTTCCTGAATAATAACACTTCATCTCAAAAACAATCAAGAAATCACCTTCAAGGCTGTTTGTTCTGGGATTAATCATTAACATTTCCTCCTCAAAAATATGATAAGATCCAACAAAAGCATGGAGGAATTGTTGGTTTCTTTTTCTTTTTGTGTTTCTGAGTGGGGAAAGTGGAGAAAATTCTGCTACATCACGTTATTTGACTTAAACAAAATGTCGGTTTGTATGTGTGTAAAATAACAATTAACAAAAAATACCAAAAGGTTCAAGATAAAAACCAGTTTTCCCTCTTTTTTTTAATCACAGTTATCTTCTATGTTACTTTCTTTTTAAAACATTTCCTGTTTTTTATTACTCAAATTATTTGTTCTCCTTTTTGATGAGTTTTAGTCAAAGACAAGAAGGATTATTTAGCATCTTGCTTTAGCAAAGAGTTGATGGGAGGCTAAGCTAAACGCTAGCCTTTTCTAAGCTAGCACTTTCTAAGCTAACACTTTTCCCGCTTAAAATAGTTCAAATGCTAAAAATGTTTCATTGTGGTTCGAGCAAACTAAAAAATTGTGCTGGCATCAGATAGGGATTTACTTTGTCTGTTTTCTCTAAGGAAGAACATCTGGGCTGCCTTGGATGATCACATACAGGTCTCCTGCTACCAATAGCCGGGTCAATCGGTTAGATGACCCATTGACTGGCACATAGTCTTTAAAGTAGAACCTTTAGATGTTTTATAGGTTGTTCACTCTTTTACTTCCTCTTGGACAATATGTCAGGATTAAACCGGCATGATTGTGAATCTCAGCTGATCCGAAGCAGGGATGCTTTGCAAGGTTTAACCACATTGTGCTCTCCAACTTAGATAAAAGTGTGAACAAAAACATCTAATGCAAGGTTATATGGTTTAAAAGTCTCTGTGAACAATGTTGGCTGGAAGCAATTATTTCAGGTTGGAGTAGTTTTAGATGTGGAATCTCATCTCTGGTCTTTAAGGCTGCTGCCCTGCAGGTTTTAAATGCTCCAACACATCCTTTGAATACCAGAGATCCAGATTTAAAGAATTTAGTGCCTTCTGCTAACTAGTTAGCTTAGCTTCCTCGTCCATCCTCGATTCTCCAAACACACATACACAGCGTAATTATAAACATTATAAAATATCTTGTAATGTAGTAATCTTGGATGTATAAATACATCTGTGTATTTCTGTAGATAAAGCCTGTATGTACTTGAGGATTTTTATCTGTGTACATGTATTTATAAGCAACATTTTTGGGGGTTGACTTCCTCTTATAAAGACAAAAGTTAGTTTCTTTTAGAAAATTTTGTGTGTGTATTTGTTTTTTTTTAATAAAGTAGCACTTTGTTCTCTACCTAGACTCCAGTACCTCTGAGGCTGCTCATTGTTTCTGTCGTAAGATCATTTCTGGTACTTCCTGTTCCCACCCAGAAACTCCTGATAAAACATTTGTACAACCTTAAGGATTTAATGGTATAAACGGTATAAACCTTCATGTCATAAATGTCAAAAACGACATCTAACAACAAAACAGATCTTATATTCTCTTTTATCTCATTTGTAACTCTCAAATATTAACCTTGTTTTAATAATAATTTAAATTACCTTTTTAAAATCTTAACACTACAAAATGTTGTGTTTTACTGATTTCCTCTACATACACAGCTGAGATTGCACAAAGCACTGGGATCTTTCATCAGAAGGAGAGAATCTGGCCGGTCTTAATTTTTCACAGAGATAAAAGGACTTCCACAGCGGCAAATGTGTGTTTCAGCCCAGCCCATTAGTTTGCAGGGCTATAGCGTGTATACCTCCAACTAGAGGATAATTCGCTGACCTTTTGTCTCCGACCTCAACCCTCAGGTTTGGCACGCTGCCGAGTTTAGAAATTTTTTGGGCTTTGCTTGGTGGCTTGTTAGCCTTGTTGAGCCTTTTTAGTTTGTGTTTTTGTTATTGCTGTTTGGACTTGGCCTGCGATGCAGTGATTTATGAGAACTCGTGTTTTTACCTCTTGTCACAAAGCACTTTAATTTAAAACCTTCATTTTTCTTTGTATTAATTCATGTTAAACTATCTGCACGGTAAATCTATCTGACCTTACATTTAATGGCTTTGATTGTCAGTTTTACTGTTTTTATTCTTCCTAAGAACATCTGTAATGATTTTCTGTTTTTATGTAAAGCACATTAAATTGTCCTGCACATAAAGATGCAATGAAAATAAACTCACCTTGCCTAACTTTATTGCCATTTTTATTTTGTGCATTTTCATGGCCACAGAGAAAAGCATTCATCTCGTGCAAATCCTACATCAGCAACATAGCGCTGTCTCCACAGTGAAGCATAGTGGTGGTAGCAGCATGATATGGGGGTCTTTTGAACTGTCAAGGATCAGCAAAATGGTCAGCATGGAGGGAAAGATTGATAGCACTAAACATGAGGAATCTGAATCTTAATATTTCCTATACTGAGATGCAGCAAAATAAGAAAAAAAGGTCATGTGATCAGTTATGTCACTGTATTCAGATGCTCAATAAATAAATTTCAAAGCAGGTAGTGGAAAATCTGGTTCACCCTGTACTAAGTTTTACAGGAAATAATTCCTTTTGGTGAAAATTAAATGAATTATGTATATGAGGAAATTGTGCAAAACCCTTTTTAATGCACATGGAACTATTACAAGGAAATATGTTAATAAATTAAAGCTTACAGTCACGTTACACAGCAACAGCTTTATCATCATGGGATTATTTATCATGGCAAATGTCTCAGAGGAACATAATACTAAATAAAATACATTAAAAATATTATCGTAGTAATAAAACTTCTTTTCCATACTAATAAATGTGTGGGTGACACAAGGTAGAATGGTTCCCATACAGGTGATCGTCCAATTCCACTGTAATCCTCCATCGTTAAAGTTTTCTCTTTTAATCACAAAAATCAATAAGTAATAATCACAACTCTCCATGTATTCCTGCTTTAACACACCTGAATCACCTGAACTGTTATGCACAAAGTTGTGTTGGAGCAGAGATATATGGAAATCCTGCTGGACCTCGTAGGACGGAACGGAGAAGCTTTGCTTGCAGAAACCAAACATGAAAAAAATTAACCGTAATAAGATTTAAAGTTCAGGTCTGACTGAACTAAAACATGCATCTCTGAGACTTCAGACATGTTTTGAGTCTTTTCAAATATAACAAACACATTTATTTCTTTAGTTTGCTGAATAGCGGCTATCACAGTCTTTCTGTTGTGATATAAGTGTAATTCAGTGAAAACACCCTGCTGAGGAAAAACTAGGACCATGAATCATACAACATGGTTGTGCCTAAATATATCTGCTCGCTCCCTATGCAAGAAAGCTGCACCTATGAGTGTGTTTGTCTCCAGGTATCAGCTTCCCACACCACAATCCGGCCACCAATATCAAGGGCCACATCCGAGTCCATGGAAATGAGCGCCTTGGTATTTACTGGTTTCTGACGCTACACTGGGCTCTGCAGTGCACAGCTGCTGGCTGCAGATACCCATCAGAGTAAAATGCACTTCCTCCAGATGTTGGTGTCCTGCATGAGGAAGACACTGTGCTTCAATGCATACCCACACCCATAGATTCTGGTTACAGGAGGCAGGGTAATTACGCTGCGCGTTTGAGTGTGATCAGCGTGAGATGTGTGAAAGTGAAGCGAGGAGTGTGTATTATTAGAAACATACTTTGTTTATCTGCCTGAACGGTACAATTCTTCATTTCATAGAAAGGAGAAGCACTTTGGGGTGCAGATAAAAGTGCTTCCGTGTATGATCTACACAAATACCTGTCTTATCGGTTTTTATTCCAGCAATCAACATTTTTTTTCAAACAGTTTTTAATCCAGCATAGCATAGCATGCTAATGCTAATGCTAATGCTAATGCTAGTACAACCCCTGGGGGCGTCATGTCTTTTGCTTTGAATTTGCCAGCTTCATGTTTGAACCCTTTGCTTTGTTCTGAACCTTTTCATGGCAGCATGGCATAGCAGGAACTATAGCTCTGTGAAGTCGTCGCAACATCCTTTCGGGGTATTAAACAATGTGATTGTGTTTCTCATTTTGGTCTGCATTAATCGGTTCCTCATATTCTCACTAAACCATAACTACTTCCATGTAACTGACACAGTGGAGCTGTTTAAAGACAACCGCTGGTACGTTGGTAAGGTTTCATTGTGTTTTTCGCTTTGTGAGTTTTAGGCTGAATCCTATCTTAACCCCTTAGCTGTCCCACTTGGTTTTGCATGTTTCTGTTAGGGGAACGGCCATCTTGATTCGGATTTTGGATGAAGAGGAAGGAAGAATCATGATGTGACATCATGTCTACTTTAGTTTTTTTTAATCTGATTTAGATTTAGAAATTATAGGAAAAAATGCCCGCAACTGAAACAGTCACAGAAGAATTGAACATCTTTGCTCATTGTCATATCATCGACATTGTCAGATACATGTCGCTATCTGACGTAGCATTAGCATTTAAGGAGAACGTCGGGGTGTGTCATAAGGTAGTGTTGGTTTTAGTTTAGTTTAGTTTAGATGTGGGTATAAAAGAGAAATGGGATCCCACACTTTCCTCTTTCCTCAGTCGTTGAACAGTATCATTATGTTTTCCCTCCTTTTGGGGGATTTTCTGGATGGTTGTAACCAGCTCAAAGGTGCGTTTACACCTGCTAGCAGACTGGAACATGCTGAGGCTGGCTCTGTCAATAAATCAACTGAAAAAATGTAATCCTGATCACAGAGATAATCTTTAATATAGTTATTCATCACTTACCACCCAAACTCCAGAACACTGTTAAGTTTAATGCAAATTATTAAACAAATACAAGCTAAATAAAAAATATTTGTTCAAAGTTTTTAAAGTTCTTAAACATAAAAAATAACATTTATAACAACCAAAATGTTTTATCAGGCTTAAAGGTTTCAGCATCGCTGACTAGTTAATGTTTTATTCTCTAATTTACAGTTTTAACCAGGTGGTTTGGTCTGACCTGCCTGGTAGGTGTATTTAAACGTGTTTTATCAGCTGAACCTGCTTTTCTCATGTTTGTCCTGCATGTGGAGAATCAAGACTTCAGCTACAAGTATTTAAAATATTTTCAGTCCCAAACATGCTTCACCTGTCTGCTCATTCTTTTAGGATCTGCTCATTGTATCTGCTTGACCTGAATGGGGCATTTGTGCTCTTACTTTCCCACCAGGTGGATGTTGGAGTCCATATTCTACTGAATTACGGCAGATTGACTCTGCTTCCTGGATTTTACGACAATTTAACATAAAAAGACATAATTATTTCAGTTGATGTGATCAGGCTGGATAAATAGTAAAGATATTTAGTAATTTTAAAAAAATAAAAGCTTCTATTAATCACCTGCTTTGGTGAGGAGGAAGAGTCATGCAGCAATGCATTATGGTCTTTTTATGGTGATGGAGTATTAAAAAAATTATTTTATCTTTAATTCTGGAGATTCAGATGAGCAAATAATGAAATAAATACTAAATAATAAAAATGTCTTTATCCTCACTACAACGCTTGTAGCTTAAACTTGTTCTGAGGTCACTGATAAAATGATAGTTATCTGCTGACAATGAGGCCTTTCAGGCCGTGAGAGGAGCCTGCGTCTTATTTACATGAACTGGGGAACTGTGACTCTTTGTAATTCATCTTCCACTGTACATGTTAAGATTCCAGTTGCATTCCCGGTAAAAGACTGCATGCTTGAGGACGTTGAATTCAGACCCAACTGTCTTAATGCTGAAGCGGGCTCAGAGTGGGAGGAACATTGCACAAAGAAGGGACTTGATTTGTGACTTTTACGCTGACACAGGAGTGTTTGTGCTGGTTATACGGATTAAAAAATGATCATACATTTAAAGCGAGAACCGTACGAGACGTCATCAAGTCCGCACGTCATCACACGGCATCTGCATTTCAGTCAAGCATCAATTGTTGGTGTAGAGCAGCAGAAAACACACTTCACACACAGTTCCAGGTCTTTCAAGCATTAAAAGCATCGTATTATTTTGTAAGAGGAGGATGGAAATGAGAGAGAAACTGTGTGGACGGGGACATTGAAATGCTTCACACTATGATAAACTCATGCAAAGTGTTGTACTTTTCCTGCATGGGTCTGTAATGGCTGCATGTTAAACTGGGCTGTCTGCACGCACAGTCTGCAGAAGTCATCATTTACATTTTAACCTATTTTAATGAGGAGGAAGAAAAAAGATGTGGTGTTTCAAAAGGAATTAATATGGATTTATAGAGTTGAATTATTATTATAGATATTAACTATTATTATCATTATGTAAAAATCCTGATTTGTTTGTAAGAAACGTGATTTTTATGGTTTCATCCTCATTATCTGCACGATAACTGAATACTTTCTACATACTTTTTCATCACATGTATTTTTTAAAATAAATCTCACATCCTTTTAACTCAAACGTTAAGAAGCAGAACAAAAGTGAACTAGAAAACTAAGTCAGCGACCTCGTTTTAACACCAATAAGTCTAAGTAAAACATTTTCTGGTAAATTCTTATAAACGGGGCAAAAAATCCCAACTAGAAAATAAAAACAGCCTCACTGTAAGCTGATTATATGAGGAGACTGTAAAGACAGAAATGCTACACTTTTAAATATGGAAACCATCACAATACAAATTAATTTTTCTGCACGGAAGCTAAATGTTTCCCCTTTTCTTCTAAAGGTTCCCTTTTGTTCAATGACCAAATTTACATTTAAATTAATCTGACCTTTAGAAGTTAAATTTAGCAACAACTGCATCCTCCCCTCAACAAAAGATAATATATAATGACCCGAATGTATTTAATGAAAATTAGCTGATTGTTTCTCAATTGAATCACTTCTGACTTGTTTCCATGACCTAAAAGGGACAATGTTCCTCATCAAGCTTCCTGAACAAACTATTAATTCAACAGAGATTTTTTTTTAAATCCAGAGACGGGGTAAAAATTAACACTGAGGGTAGATGTGGTGATGGAAAGCAGAGAACAATCCGGAGATAAAACAGCCTTATTCTCACAAGCTCCTCCAGTCTGATAGAAACTGCCCCAAATCTGCAGCCAACAATGACAAGAGAGCTTCAAAATGTCCAAAAGTAAAAATAATCATCCTCCAATCTCTAAATTTCAGCTGTTGTTTAAGGTACGATATGCTGCTTGTCCAATGGACGTAACGGCTTCAGGCTAAACAGCATGGGAGCTACATGATGCTATCATCCAGTGATCCTTAACTCTGTCCTGTTAGCAGTTTCCCTGCTGCAACACACCTGATTCAAACCAGCCTATTTGCACAAGTCTGTTAGCAACCCGTTCAATCAGTCCTGCTGCTGCAGGGAGACATCTAACACCTGCAGGACACCAGAACCAGAGCAAGCGATCCCTGATCCGCAACCCTGCTCCTCAAAGCTCATTGTCCTGCAACTGTTAGCAGATTCCCTGCTACAACACACTTGATTCAGCTTAAAGGGATCTCTGATAAGCTTTGCAGAAGCTGAGCTCATTATTATGAGTGTTGCAGCAGGAAAACATCCCAACCTGAGGACCAGAGTACACGTCTGAAAACATCTCTAAGCAACACCGACCACACGGTACCGTCTGCATCGCTCGATGTGTGGGTCCATCTTAGAAAATGAGCGACTGCACCGTAGCTCTGTACACAGTCACGCATTCGCCTCCCCTTTTGAATAAATCCACTCATATGTCATTAAGCAACTGGAAGAGAATCATTCACTATGATTAGGAATAATTCAATTTGTTTTCATCATTAGGATTATTATATGAAGAAAAATCTTTATTGGCACACAGCTCAATCAACAGTCTTTCTGTTTGGGTGTTTGAGTAACAGGTGTGTGGCAGCTAGATGTTTATAGATATTCTACATATAGAAACCTATTTATTTCCTTGTAAATTTGGTTTTAGCGGAAAACAATGTGCTAGTAAACTGGATAGTCCACAGGACAGGTGGAAAAAACTTTATTAATCCCAGAGGAAAATTCAAATGGGGAGCAAATGATTAAAGCTGCTTTGCATGATATCAAGGTGTAACAACATTAAGCCTGTCCACACAGAGGAAAAACACTGCATCTAAATATGTTCCAAATGTCTGAGATAAACTGCTAACTGTGGTGTTCATATAGAAATCTGCAGCGGTGCAGAATGCTCTGATCTTATTCAGCATCAGGGCAAAAACAGGCTCTTTGTCTTTATGTCTGTTCCTTATTTAATCAGTTCCACATTTACCTGTATTACATAACATCAGATGTTCCGTGAAACAAACCGGTGAACATGGAACAAACGTAAACGCAGGAACGGCATCAGGTTGGCATCTTGTTACATCATAATGAGGAGCTCACGTGGCTCAAAAACCCACTGGGAGTCTCTATGAGGTCTCGGTCCAACCGAGAACCCTGTGCCACCCAGATATGAACCAGAGACAATTTACTAAAGAAATCATGACCTCATGAGCTCAAACTGCTGCCACAGCTTCACATCTCTGCTCAGATAAGTTCTTCTTCAGACTAAGCAGAACCAAGTTTTCAGTTGATATACAGAGTTATTGACTTTTAAGAACAGGTAAAGACTCACCTGTTCAACGTGCATTTCTACACTTAGCTCTATTCAGCTTTGTGACAATTCAGTACTGATGGTCTCCACGACAACACCTGTGTACAACAGGATTGCACCTGTGTCCCACAGGAAAACACCTGTCTCCCACAGGATACACCTGTCTCCCACAGGACAACACCTGTCTCCCACAGGACAACACCTGTGTACAACAGGATTGCACCTGTGTCCCACAGGAAAACACCTGTCTCCCACAGGATACACCTGTCTCCCACAGGACAACACCTGTCTCCCACAGGACAACACCTGTCTACCACAGGACAACACTTGTGTCCCACAGGACAACATTTGTGTTCAACTAAATCTGCTTGTGTTGCCACGTCTCTTTGGAAAAGCGTCTGTTAATGACTTGAATAGAATAAAAATGAATAGAATAGAATAGAATCAAATAGAATAGAGCAAAATACAACATAATAGAACAGAATTTAATAGAAACGAGCAAAATGCAATATAATAGAATAGAATAGAATAGAATAGAGCAAAATGCAACATAATAGAATAGAATAGAATAGAATAGAATAGAATAGAATAGAATAGAATAGAATAATATAAAATAGAATAGAATAATATAAAATAAAATATAATAGAATAGACAGCATAATCCTTCCTGCCAGTCGGATGCTGAAAGCTTCAGATCCAGATTAAAGTGCTGCTTGTTGCAGAGGGGTAAGAGCTGCACCTCATTCCATTCCTGACCCCTTTGTGTTGGCCACACACATCCTCACATGCCATTCTCAACCTCTCTCACCCTTCCTCTGTCTCTCACCAGACAGACCAGTGGGACCAGGACAGGTGGGTCTGGCGGACCTGTGGCTCCTGGATGCATCCATGCATCTTATATAACTTGCAGAGGAATGCAGGGTTTGTTTGTTTTTATTGAACCTGTTTCATATGAGCCACAATCTGTTCTGCAACCCCAAACAAACTTTTTAACCAGAGTCTGTCTTTCAGTGCGTTTTTGTGGCTGTTTGTCAAACTGAATAAAACTTTAAGCATTATCAAATCTCTCCTGCTGATTTGTGTTAACCCGGCTGACAGGAGGAAACTATCTAGTGGAAATTTCTCATCCTGAGCGCAGCTACCTGTAGCAGGTGCAATCACACTCTGTAGCACAAACATCTCAATAAAATCCTGTTAACCCTTAAACAAAGCGCACTGCTGTTTTTACTGTTGTGTATTTAAAAAAAAAAAGAGCAACTATAGAAAGTTTGGGCTGGTTCCGGCTGTCTTACTTTGAGGAGCGCGCTGAGGACCAGCAGAGACCAGAGAGAGGAGCTGAAGCGCGGCCACGGCTTCATGATGCCGGACAGGACACGTTAGACGCTTTGTTCGCTTAGTTTGTCCCCGCTGAGACGTTCATGTCCAAACTTCCCCCTCTTCTTTGTACTCTAACTCCACCAAAGCGCCGCCACATCAGGACAGTTAAAAGTGAGAGTAGGAAACTTTTTCTTTCGGGCTGTTTAACGGGGAGGAGCGGCGGCAGCGCGCGTCACGCGGGGACGTTCGGTGAAGCTGCCACTCCTCTCATCATCATCATTATCATCATCTAGTTTTATGTCTCAGCTCTTTCAGCCTCTGCAGAATTTGTTCTGTAGACTTCGAGTAAACCCGCCCCTCTCTCTTCTTAGAAGAAAGCAAAACGAGTCGCCCCGCGTGTTCGCAACAGAAACGCCGCAGCGCGCAGTGAAGGAATGCAACCTGCAACCCGGGCTTGCTTCAGGCTACAGGACTCATATCCTTCCCCTTACCAGCTGACAGTCTCTAGGCTGTCAGTGACTGATGCTGCAGGCTGAATTCATGACTACAAAGTTTTAGCGTGAAGGATGACAGATGGATGTCACGGGCCTCCTCATGTGACGCGCACGGACACTTTATTGCTTTATTTCTGGAAGTTTAAATGTATATTTGCTGCAATTAAAAACAGGCATTGAAGGGGAATGTGGGGAAAGTATCCCCATGCTACATATATTTGTTGCTGGAGCCTTTTGGGGCCCCACGACATTAGAAAATCTCATTCAGAAAAAATTTTAGGTTTTTAATTAATTTTCACATCAGGACTCTCAGCGAAAAGAAACGAGCATTAAACTCAAATCTAGCAAAAACATCTTTAAATCAAATTTTAACCTGTACCAGATATCTGTCTAATATTTAACAACCTAACTGCTAATATAATGTTTAATGTTTCTCAGTTTGTTTTTCTGGTTTCTCTTTAATCACGAGTTATGATTACAGAAGAAACTGTACCTTGATGCTTAAAGATCCTTACAGCTGTATTTTTCAGTTATTAAGTGATTGCAGCATCATCTGACCGGGTAAAGTCCACAAAACACCCACCTGAGGGATCTTTTTTGATGCGGGAGCACCATCATCATCATCATCAGGAATGATCTGTTTTTAATGCAGAGTAAATGAAACACCTGCATATAAGCTTTTTATTTAGCTTTGTATTGATCTTATTGAACTTTGTCAAATTTGGTTTAATCTTGTCTGTTTTACAGCATTTTAATGGAAAGCATTTTGTACATCATATGAATTAAAGTTATTATAATCAATATTGCTGTTTATACATTTTTAACACTATGAGTAG
>JBAMIG010000010.1:23964170-23975020 GCA_037177335.1 Kiunga ballochi
TATTATTATTATTATTATTATTATTATTATTATTATTATTATTATTGTTATTATTACTATTAGTATTATTATTATTATTATGTATTTCACCTTCAGCAGAAGTTTGGTAGCAGCAGGAACAGTTAGTGTGGCATAGGGCAGAAGATAAAAAATAATGTTTATTTTATCAATATTGCAGGTTTTTTTTTAATAGAAAATGTGATCTTTATAATGGGGGGGGGGGGGGGCATGGGTACCAATAAAGCCCTTGTCTAGTAACACCCCTGACGTGACAATAAATGGCTATGATAAAAGGAAGAGCAGAAAACGAGGTGTCCACATGATGGTGAACGATAAAACAGGTTTGCTGGGAAAGTCTTCAAAGAACAGCTAACACAAAGTGACCCGGCCCAAGTTTCCACATCAGTGTGAAAAAGGAGGTCTGTATGTTTTCTCTGTCTGCAGGAAACAAAGTGAAGCTTTCAAGTCCCAGGCAGAATAATAAAGACAATGCAGGAACTTCCTATATGTTGGCCATGGTCCAAAACGGAAGATGTTTATCAGAGAGGACAGAAGAAAAAGCTGATTTCTGGGTTTCAGGAGTATAAAATATGCACACACATAAAAGAAGAATAGAGCCTGATTTCCATCATTCTTTTTATTTTCTTCAGCCATGTCAATGCAAGCAGTAGTGTTAGTGCACAGCCTGTGTTTCCATTTGACTTTTTCTCAAAATAAAAGCTGTATTTCTAAAATATCAACAGAATAATGATGATTTGCAAGTGTTTCCAGGATATTTAGCACATTATAAACAGTTCTCATCTCACGATCCTTATCTGAAGTCAGAAAAATATTTAACATTTTGAAGAAATGTTGTTACTGCATCATCACCAGAATATGAAAGCATTAAAGGTGGGTAGATCAATCCAAATACTAATTGTACTGATACAAAGACGAGTGTCAGTATTATTTAATACCAACATTTTATCTGCAGTGGATTTTGGGGACAAAAACGCAAAATAATATTTTTGTGTAACAAGCAAGGAAATCTTAAAATATGGACTTATATGATAAAAAAATGTTCTATGATTATCATAATCACGGTCAATTAAATTAAAAGCAAAACATAACAGTGGAAAGTGAAGCAAAAAGTATCAGTATCGATATTAACATTAGTGATACTGATGGATTTCTGGTAGGAATCATCACAGGGATATTTTAAAGCCCTTCTCTCTTATTTCTAATTCCTTGTTAAACAGCATTGCATTGTATTATTTTTCTCTTTAATCATAGGTCTCCATCCATCCCAGTATCATGGTTACATGAATGAAATGGTCATGTGACCCCATCACATCCTGTGATCGTGCAGATGCAGCCTCCCAGCACATGAGGCACTTCTCTCCCAACCTGCATCTCTCCTATCTGTGGAACCTTTTACTTAAAAAAACCCTTATTACTTTCTCATTTCTTTGCATAAACATTGTTTACTTGACAGTTTATACTTTAAAATCTCTCCTTTGGTGTTGTGTATTCTATTGTTGTAGGATAAGAATATTAATTTATGCTTTAGTAATCCCAGCTGGGCCTTTTTGCCCAAACAAACCCTACTTTAAACCACAAAGATGCATCACAGCTTTGCACGGATCACCTCTGACTGACTTTATGCAGACAAAGCGAGGCACTGCACTTTTCTTGCATTTTAATTAGTGGGTCATTAATCAGGATCCGCACTGGGGATTTATGGAGAGCTGTGATGGAGCTTCCATGGAGACTCCACAGGTATGCGTAGATTGCTCCTCATAGTTAAAACACCAGGCCCTGCTTCGTTTTTATTGTTTGTGTGGAGGCTGTGAAACTTCATGGACTTCACACTTCAGTTTACCAAAGATAAGCATTTCAGGATCAGCATTGGATCATGAGCAGGAGCAGTGGCAGTGAAGGGGGTAAAGGAAACAGATAGGAAACATTTTGGAAGTTATGAATCCAATTAGAAAATAAAAAAAACTCCACAAATACTATTTATGAACATGTTAAAGTAATATGACTGAATGAAATGACTGTTTTTGGGTGCAGCATTGTCCAACAAACAGAGAAATCTATACACACACACACATAATTGACAGCAGCCTGCAGAGAGGGACTTGCATTTCACTGGAGATAGTGACATTTTTTATCATAAGTGTAATAAAATGCAGAATCCACTTTTATCAAACCCTCTTTGAGAAAAGTTTAAACAAAAGAATGGAAAATGGGGAAAACCCTCAAGATGCTTCGCAGATAAACTAAATGGCATCTTGTGCATATAGCCTCAGTTGCATCTTTTGCTTATTAAAGGAAATTGAAAAACATCCAGCAACAAATCCTTTTTTCAGGATATGGGTGGAGGAGGTGAAGCAGAGCTGTGTTTATCTAAAGGAGATGAACACTAACAGTAAAAACGATGCCCCATCTGCGACCCCCCCCCAGCACTCTTTTCCCTCCACCACCCTTCCTCTCGCTGTAGTTTCTGCTCAGGCTAAACTAACCAACTAACTTAAACTTTCTCTGAGTTGCAGTTTGTAGAAACACAGAAGGAGGGATCAAAGACCCTCTTTCAGTCTCTAACCGCTGTTTGTTGTGTTCAAAGCATCTGACTATCCTCCATCTATCCATCTGCGTGACTCATTTGTTTGTTTGTGTTGGCTAAATGCACATAATTGCTGCTTTGGCTCATGAACATACAAGTCTGTATCTCTACTGCCTTGGCTTCTTGTTTACATTTGATAGTAAAACATAAATACGCACATTGCTACAAGGATGTTGCAAGGCATTTTGTCTGCATCATTCCAGAAAACAAAACTTTTTTCCCTTTTATTTTCTTCTTAAATCTCTCCATCATCCAATTTTATTATAACTTTAAAGAAAGATCACTAATCTCCCTTCACTAATGTTCGGTTAGAGCCATCATAGATGAAAATATGGAGCGACTACACCGCGTTCATTTCCAGTAAAGAAATGTATTTTAAAAAATGTGCATTATGGCACAGAAACAGGGAGGAGGTGTTTTTCACACCATCTAAAATACAGCATGAAAAACAGAAAAATTCTCCTCCTTAAATGGCTTTGAAAAATTTTATCTATTCCAACGGTGACCCTATTGGAAATCTAAAATGGTTTCCAGTGACGGAGTGAGATGTAAATCAGGAATTATCCCATACCTGCATACAACATAAGATCAGTTATTTATGAGCACATCTCAGTGCTGCTTTAATGAGTTTGAACAAATAAGCACCATTATTGATCATTACTATTGTCACATTACAGAACAGCTCATCTTTCCAATCTGGCTTTTATGGCTGTTTCTACTTGTGCAGCATATTCCTGAAGTTTCCAGACATAATTTAGGAAACGATTGTTACCAAAAGCAATGATGTTCAGCAGAAAGCATGGGCGAGTCCAGAGGAGGGTTAGACAACAACAGCTCTAAATAGTGTCTGTCAATGTTTAGTTTACAGATAAACGTTACCAACTGGCATTTTAAATAGAAAATTTGATTTAAAAAAAGACACATTAATAATAGTTTGTATGTGAGAGAAACAGGTGTTTCAGGCAAGAGGATGTAGAAATCCCAGCAGAAATCAACAAGTTAATGTGTGAACTTGGAAGTCTGCAGCTGGAAAACCACTGTACTGTACTTCCATGTGTGACTTTGCTCCCGTTCAGACCAGCCGCACCACATTCACATTGTTTGGTTGTGTTTACCCACAATGCCATGCACGTTGTTTTAAAGTCTGCTTCTTGAGTTTGACCTTTAAAAGAGTAGAAAGACTCTGCGTTTGTTGGCAGATTGAGTCGAGCTAGAATTAGTTTGCACATTGAAGTGAACTTCCCGAGCAAACAGGACTTAAACCAAAAAGCTGGGTGGGAGTACTTAGTTTAGGTTAACCATTAATAAATCTCCAGCTTTGATATTAGCTAGCTGGCTAGCTCATTTCTGAATGTTCATACTAGCTTTGCATTAGTTACAAATTCACTTCGGCTTGACCTGGGTAGGTTAAACTCTGCTGCTTGCACAAAGTCTGTACTTTCATTAACTCCACTTTTTAACAACTTTCAAGTCTTTTGTGAGAGCTAGTTGTAAATGAATCTCCATTTTTCCTGTACAGCTGGTAAACCTTTTATGCTAGTGGTTATGTTTTATGCTTGAAATGCAGAAGTGTTATTTTCCTACCAAAGACAAGATGTATTCCTCTTTTATGAATGATTTCTGTTAAGATGAACTCATTGCAATGGAAACTGTATGTTTGTGTTGGTTTTACAGCTCCAGATAAACGTGCTGGAGTCTGCTGCCTTCAGCTGGGTGTAATACAATGAGTCACAACCAAATCTGAGACTGGCATCAGTTTGGTAACAGACAGGACGGCTTTATGCCCAATTAACTTGTTAGAATTCACCACATAAAATATCACTCGGTTAGATGTGCCACAGGCATGCATTAATGAGTCTTACAAGGGCCCTTGTAATTTGTGAGGATAGCAGTGAGTCACTGAGACCACTAGATGCCTCCATTTGTTACCACAGGAATGCTGCTATTGTCCCTCCTCTGAAGTGTTTTTCATATCCCAAACCATATACATACTATTCTGATTGTGTAATATACATTTTACTCATATTTTCAGGAGGTAAATGTGTCAAACGGGCCCTTCCTACCGACATAAATCCAAGTTTTTCAGTGAAAATACCAACATGCATCCCTGTGGTAGAATGAGGAAGTCCTGTAACAGTGTGACGGACTGCTCAAGGCTGATGCGTGCTAGCCTCTTTTTTAGGATTGCATGATACTTTCAGGCTCACAGAGAAAAAAGGAATGAAGTTGGACAGATAAGGACAGACACAGAAGTTCATTTAGCTGATAGGAGGGGGTAGAGAACAAGAATGTGTGGGAAAATGATCCAAAAAGGACAGAGGGGTACTGTGAAGGGTGGCTTTTACATGAGGAAGATAAAGCAGCCTGGATGTGTTTAATGACATGATACGAGTTTAATTAATAGTTAGGAAAAGGAAGAATGGAAATTGACAACATGTGGGATTAATCTTTCTAATCTGGTAACCAGTAATCCTGGTAATCTGGCACTCAGCATGCATGAGAGACCAGTGTAAACTGCTTTAAGACAATAAGTCAGCGTTACTTAATGACTTCATCATTTCTCACAGTTTAGATTTCCTGGCTACACCTCTCAGTCACTTTAGCTTCATGAATACATGTTGAACCGAGAGGAAAGGTGGAGAGGAAGCTACAGATTCCTCCCAGAGATTTCATCAGGTGATTATTTGGCTTAGTTTGATTTTAATGGGGAAATTCCTAAAGCCCTGTTTTTAATCATCTACATAGCTCCAGGACACTGTGCAGGTTTTTTATTGATAATTTTTCTTAATCATTGTCTGATTTGAACCGTTTTATCAAAACTGGGGATTTTAACGTTCACATCGACTGTTTGATTCTGCATACAGTGTGTCCTCTGAGAGTCCCAAGTGAGAGGTGAGAAGGGAGAAGGTGAGCTTCTCACCTTCTCCCAGGTGAGAAGCTCGGTCATCCGGGAGAGACTCAGAATAGAGCCGCTGCTCCTCCACGTCTAGAGGAGCCAGATAAGGTGGCTTGGGCATCTGGTTAGGATGCCTCCTGGACGCCTCCCTGGTGAGGTATTTCAGGCACGTCCCTGTTGGAGGAGGCCCCGGGGGATACCCAGGACACGCTGGACTGATTACATTGCAGAGCTGACCTGGGAATGCCACGGGGTCCCCCCAGGAGTGTGGCTGGGGATAGGGAAGTCTGGAGTTCCCTTCTTAGGCTGCTGCCCCCTTGATCCGACCTCAGTTAAGCAGTGGAAAATGAATGGATGGAAACAAAAATCGATTAATACTTTAGTAACATGGAATTCACTTTGTGCAAATCATGTAATTGCTAAGATTCTATACACACACATGCATGCATACATACATATACATAAGTACACAGGCATACATTTATATATATATATATATATATATATATATATATTTATATGCTAACTGGCTGTTGCCATGGTAACCTGGTAACGGTTTTATTTCGGGAAGAATTTTGGTCACTGACAGCTACCATCCATTTGTAATCATTGTTATACCCTTATCTACCACTAGGTGTCAGTAATTATTACACATTATAGCTTTAATATATATAGTGGTTTTGTTATGCATGAACTGATGCATCATGGATACTAATGAGGTAGAAGCTATATAGTATAATGGGTATGTTATGTTTTGTACATACAAAGTTTAGGGTGATTTTTGCCCGATAGATTAATTTAATTTAGCTACAACATGTATAAGTGACATGCTGTCTTGTTGTCCCTACTTCAGTATTTCTGTTGATCGTCTGATGCTGTTTTCTGCTAGTGAGTTTAGAGAGCTGACATGGAAAGGCTACCATATGGCAAGACAGGAAGGAGGGAGATGAAGAGAGAGAGAGGGGGGGTTAAAAAGAGATGACTGAAGGTCTTAGCAGAAGAGGGAAAGAGCAATTGGGAAGAAGGTTGGGAATAGAAAGCAGATTACAGGGAATGAGGAGATGATGAAGGCTGGAAAAGGAATAGGTGATGATGAGGAGGGGTGGGGGGTGAGATGAGTGAGTGAGGTGGGTGGCAGAGCGTACAGCTTGGAAGCAGAGGAGGCGACAGTCGGGGGTGTTCACTGCTCAGTGATGTGTTATGATCCGACTCTTCCCCACTATACAAACACATTTTTGTCACTTAGAGACACACTGATTCCATCATCTCCTCATCGAGCCGTTTTCTCACATGATCGGAAATGCTTCCTTTTTTTATCCCGTACAAATGTGCATTCCTCCCAGTACTTCATGATTTCCTCCAAACCTGTCCGCGTCAAACCCGCCCACACTGAAGAGGTAAATCTTTCAAACCCAGT
Organism: Kiunga ballochi; assembly: GCA_037177335.1. Classification (NCBI taxonomy): domain Eukaryota; kingdom Metazoa; phylum Chordata; class Actinopteri; order Atheriniformes; family Pseudomugilidae; genus Kiunga; species Kiunga ballochi. The sequence continues at coordinate 23,971,089 of JBAMIG010000010.1, forward strand.
CACAAACATGCTTAGATTTTTTTAATAGGTCGTTTCCTCATATTTGCACATATTTCTCTCCAATAAAGACATGGCACATATAGATGCATTCGGATCTATTTACAGTGGAGGATTGATACCTGTTTGGTACACTGGTGAGTTTTTATGACTGTAAAACTATACATTTACCATAGTTAGGCACAACAGCAAGCTTTATGGTCTGCAAGCAGGATGTTTGGGTATTTCACAGCTGATCTGTCAGCTAATTACATCATTTCACACCATTATCCTTAAAACTAAATGGTTTACCTACGAAGTGACTCAAGGACCAGATTCCCATCCCCACAAAATTATTAATAAACACACACAGAAACACACACTCAGACTCTCTCACTCTCCCACTCTCCAGCTCCCTCACTGGCTCTCCCTCGCTCTGGCTCTGTTGCCAAGGCTACCGCACAGCCTCTTGCTGCATATACCTAGACGAAGCTGCCGCCTGTGGATCTCTTTTTCCTCCAGGATACAAACAAAAGAAAACCCATCAGACTTCTGTATCTCTATCTCTGCTTCACACACACACACACCTGCATTTGTAGCCTTTCTAAGCCTCACACACATCCTCAGCCTCTCTCTGCAGCTTGCTGTCGGTCTGTCTCCTTCCCACATGCAAACACACTCCCTCTTCTCGTAGATAGAGGAGCTGCACAGGGATTGGCGTGGTTGTTGGTGTTTGGCTTCTGTTCTTGGACTCAGAGCGAGCAGAGCAGCAAATGGAGATGTGAAGACAATCTCAGCCAGGTAAGAGGACTTATTTTAACCAGACACAAGGCTATGACTGTTCCACCCCCCCACCCCCCCCACCCCTTGCCTCCGCTTCCCTCTCCTTTCATTCCCCCTCTGTGGCAGTGCGACACGAGGTGAATACCAATTTCCCAGCAAAGCCCTCGTAGTTTGTACGGGAGTTTTGCTCCAAAGGGTAGGATTGTCTAGTGTTCATTTTCAGATTAATGAAACTGATCATTTGCCAACAGGTTGGTTCTTTGATGTTGCTTTTTCCCTTTTATTTTCCCTCCCTAACACCCCTCAGAGCTTGATTTTCCTCTTTGTATCATATCTGTATGAAAAGTGGGAGCCAGAAGAAAGAGACATGCAACAGTCCACCTCCCTGGATGATTCATTCCCAGTCCATCCAGCTCTGCACTGTGTGGTCGCTCTAGCTCACCGTAGCCATGTACGTGATATGAATGGTGTTTTGTCTTAGTATGAATGACTGCCAGAGAATGCCATTCCTGCACTGGAGCTCTGATGCAGTGCAATCGCAGATTTAACTACAGCAGCCTGTAAATCAATTCACTGTGCTGCAGATTTTAATTATTCATACAGTTAAGCTTGGAATGAACTGTAAGTTTAATATTAAGAGCTTTGTCTTTGGGATGTGACTGGAGTTGCTGCAAGAAACATTAGAAGTCTGTCTATTTGTGGTATATTGGTGTATATTTTCAATTCATTGTGAGCTTTATGTGTATTATTATCAAGATCTGTGTGTGTGTGTGAGAAAAAGGTTGATGAGAAAGGTCTTGGCCCTCGTGACTTTATCTCACGTTACCATCCGATCATCACTTTCAGTGAGAGCATCCTCTTACCCCGTCTCTTTGCCACGCGAGCACTGCAACACACTCAATACTCTTTATTCACTTTTCTTACTTCAAGGCTGTAAATGATGCCACAGTCTATCAGAAACATGTCAGCAACGATCAAAGAGTGTCAGACAAAGCAAATCAGAGGCACAATGCTTTTCTCAGAAGAGCAGATTTGGATGCATCATTTTCCAAATATTGTTCCAGAGAATCCGGAATATCCATTAAAGCACAAGCCAGCTGTCACCACATTAATTCCCCTTGTTCCTGATTGCAGAGAAAGCTTTACGCAGCTGGCAGCACTCATTCCTTCTGCTACGGTCCTCCTGGGACAGAAGCCACAGGCTTATTGTATAACCTGGTTTAGACTCAGCTGGACAGTAGCTTCTTGAATGGATGCAGATCAATGGAAACACTATGCTCATACTCTATTTGAAGACTGAGCGGGTGTTGTTGTTAAGGACACAAGGACAGAAGACTTTCAGAAGAATGAGGCTGAATCAGCTGCAGGTTTGACTTATTTGACGTAAGAATTTCACCAAATAATTGGCATTTTCTCTGATTTGTCTGGTTTTATTTTCTGACCTTTTTGAGAAAATGGTGAATTCTTTGAAGAGTGACTTGTGTGTAAGCTGCTTGGTCTCTTTCTATTAAGGTTTTGTCGAGACAGTTTAATCGAGACTTCAATATGTTCTAAATAAGTTCAATTAAACTGAAGAAGAAATATGAAATATGAATCAAACTGTGTCAAATAGCCTAAATGAATTATTTTAGTGTTTTATGCTCATTTGTCAGGGTAGCTTCAGTACAAAACAGTGACTACTTTATATGAGAGCAGCTTTAAGATGTTAGAAACTGAATTTTCTGTGTTTCTGGGTAAATAAACGGACGATACTGAAGAATACTTCTCACATTTCTGGTTAAACATACCAACACTCCCTAAACTAACAGCAGCTGGAGCTAGAGGCTGGAAAAGCAGATATTTACCTCCAGAAAAAGAAAAAAACGGGCAAACGTAAATCTCCCAGTGCAGATGTATATTAGTTTTCCTGTGCTTGCCAAAGCACGCGCTTGTCTATGTGTGCATCTGTGCACTACACACTGTTGGTTGCCACAGTTACCAAAACGCCAACCTCACTGCGTCATTGCTTCAGACAACCTTCACACACAAAAAAAGAGTTGCTTTTCCTCCCATTCATCCCTCCATCCGCTCTCATACCTGTCCACCTATTGGCTAAAAAAAACGTCTGTTGAACTTTGTCTTAAACGACATAATCTACGTCTGTGTGTCAGCGTGTGTACACTTTATATACGTTGCATGTATGTATGCACATCGCCATGGCTACGAGCCGGCCTAACTGGCGTCATCGCTTCAAAACCACCTTCACAGCAAGCAAAGAGAGGAGGAAAAGGACTCAATCAGCTCCCTTCTGTATAACACCTGCACTCTCCTGCTTCTGGTGGTGGTCTCATATTCTGCTTAGCTCACCCCATTCGTTCAACAGGGTCCGGTGGCACAGAAGGGGAGGAGGAGAGGAGAGCCGGCTTGATTTCATGCATGCAGATTTGATGAGAGCTATCTGAATGTGTTTCTGAGGGTGTCTGGCTTGAATCATTGCTGCCTCTTAGGGAAGGAAAGAAAACGGAGCAGGGAAGAAATATTGACAGTTTACTGTGTCACCTCACATCACCATCCTCCACTCATGATAGCACAGCTGGGAGCTGACAAGGGTGCTACTCTGATCCATATTTGGAGAAAACCAGATATCTAACCCTGCCTCAGTGAGGCCTTTAATGTAAATGTTAAACTCAGAGCACGTTGACCATCATTCCACTTTTCTTCACACTTTCTTTGCCTGTGTTGTAAATCTAAAACCAAAGGATGCAACACACGGCTGCTTTCTTGTGTTCTTCAGAACTGCCTCTGCCTTACAATGGCCGACGGCAACCGGTTGCCACAGGATACAGGATTCAGATTGATCATGTGATCGGACTCCCTCACAGTTACCTGCCATCTCTCAAAGGTAAGTCATGTGACTGGCTGGGTGCTTCTTTCCATTTAGTCTTCCAGTGTTGGTCATTGATTCAAAAACTTTTTAGTACATGCCAGAAACGATGCCATCGGTGACACGTTTGGATAAAAGGCTGATGGGAGCGTAAAAAACACACCTCTTCACCTTCACACGTCTGCACCAATCACGTGGTGGTAATCAGCCAAATGTACAAACACCTGTATTAATGGTTGAAGGACAAAAGCGGAGGGCAGAAAAGGGCTTTGAATACACTGCTGACTGTCGCGTGCGTGTGTGTGTGTGT
>JBAMIG010000010.1:24053804-24064406 GCA_037177335.1 Kiunga ballochi
GGGTGCTGGTCTGCTGAACGGGTGCTGGTCTGCTGAACGGGTGCGACGCCGGTGGGCTACAAGCGTTGGTGTAAGCTAGCGAGGTTTGTCCTCGGTGGCTGTGGCTCGTTTGGGTCTGATCTGTAATTACATTAGAGATGATGTTGCATGAGGCGAGCTATATGTACACACACGCATTCACACACATGCATGTGTGGTTTGTGTAGGGATGCTCCTGCAGTGCCTTTTCTTACCTGTTTATCAACGATCCCAGTAAACAGCTTAACCTCAGCCTAACTTTGTACCTGTGTGTACACACTCTTTAAAAGCACACGTCTTATCTCGGTGCTCCAGGCAGTTCTCCATCCAGCTTTCTTCCACATCTTTTCTTTATCCTCCCCTCTAATCTGTCACACACACCTTCCCTTTAGCGCTGATGTAGGTGTGTAAATGTGCTTTTTTTGTGTGTGTACGAGCAGCTTGATGTTTGTGTGCACGCTTGTGGATCATCCCTTTGCCATGGATACCCGGTCTGAATGGGATTACATGAGTCGGAGCTAAACTCCTGCTGAGCGTAAAGGAGAAGGGAAAGAAAAGTGGGAAATCTGGCGAAGATCAATGCTTCCTGTCGTCATACTGAACATGATATATGAGACGATGAGGTTGTTCTATTTGGAGAAAGAAGCGAGAGAACAGCACTTGACCTTCTTTAATAATGGACTTCCCCTTTGACGGATTTGGACAGGAAGTGGAAGCTGATGTATTGATGCTGTGCATCCTGATGGGACAGAGACTGAACCTGTGAAGAATGTCCTTTAAAATGCAGAGATCATAAGATTATGTTTAGGTATTCTTAGATGCTTCTCTACCACTTGTTTATCTCACTTTGCAGCCCTTTTTTTATTCGTTCCATACACAGAGGGAGGTTAAAACCCAAGCCTTAACATCATTACATGTTCAGACAAAGGTCTGACTGAGCTTCTTTTCCAACTACACCGAGTCTATTCAGACCAAAGTGAATGATAATAAGAGGAAAGATGCTTCTTATATTCATATACATGTTTGTATGTGTTATCATCCATATGGCACATGTGCTGCAGTTATGGTGGGAAATGAAAAGGCAGTAAGGATGGTGATGGAACAGGCTGACACGCCAGCACCACCAACCATATGTTTATTATGGGTTTGCTGACAACCCTGCTGCATGCATCTTATCTGCACAGATGGCCTGTACATCCTTTCATCGTGTGGGGTGGGACTGACAGCATGTGGGCAGAGATAAAGGTGGAGAAGCAAGGTGTTGCCTGGTGTGGTCGCTCTGTGTAATTGGTGCAAAACAGCCAAACCCACACCCAGCCTGTCTCGTCCCAACTAAACCGGGCCTGCCTTTTAAGAGTTCAGATTTCATGTTTAGAGACTGAGATTCATCACTGCCAAATGAGGTGTTTTGCTTCCAGGTTGTAGCATCTGCAGATCTGTTGTGGCCTGATAGACGTGAGGGTGTGTGTGTGTGTGACGCGTTTCAGATGTAGAAACGGATGTGTAGGAGGAGAGAGGAGCTTGGAGTGAAGCAAAAAGAGAAACGAGGGAGTTTGAGTGCGGGGAGGTCAGATTTCCGCTGCTGGGTTTTGGGTCATGGTATGGGAGCTGCAGCTTGGGGCCTCCCGGCAGCAACGCAGAAGAGGTCAGGGTTGCATAACAAAGCACACACAGTGCAGTGACCCCCATAAGGTCTCTGATATCCTCATGAGGAGATGCCTGTTGGCCTCTATACTCTCCACATATTGATGATTTTTGCATACAAACCCTTAAAATAGGACTTTTAAAGTTATGCTGTGATGCTGCAATGTGTGAGTTCCTATAGTGATGAAAATGCACTTTCTCTCGTGCACATATATGATGATGCATCGTCATTGTCATGCATGCAGACACGGTGTCACAACACTGGCCTACTTTCCCCTTTTTTCTCTGTTGTTTTTGAGTTGCAGAGCTGTTAAACGGGGCGGCTCTTCAAGCCTCCTTAATCACCAGTGACCTCTGAGCTGGCTGGCACGTGATAAGTGGCTAAAGGAGCTGAGTGCCACGATTGCCCGGTTTCTTTGGTTGAAAAAACTTTTTCTCACTGAGCTAAACGAGAAGCTAAAATGTGCTCTTTGGAGGAGGATTTTATTTTGAAATATTTTCATCACTCGGCTGAGTTTTATTCACTTAATCTACATGTTGTCCCTTCTCTCGCGCCGTTAAACCCATGTCTCCTGTCGTAGCTTTCCTACTATAACAGACCCACACTGGAAGCTGAGTCATACATCAGTGTAGAGACCAGAACAAGCTACCAGAGATTAGAGGTGAAAGGATTTTGTTTGATTTATTACCAATCGTTAGCTGGTTAAATGAGGCTAAGTGAGCCAGCCGGCACAGGGAGGTGAGATGGAAGAGATTAGCCTACATAAAGACCGATAGAGGGAGAAGATCTTTGAAGTGAGTCAGTGACTGGTTTATGCACGCCATTTCTCTTCATCTTTTTTCTGCAGTTCTTCTTTTGCACAGAATTCCTTCAGCTACTGCTTCATTGTCTGCATAAACGCCCTGCGCTTGTTTTAGTGGTTACCTGGAACATTTATACTCTGCATTTTTAAACAGAACACTTCCTCCTTTAGCACTGATGCAATAATTGTGGTTATTTAAAGTGCAAATGTTTCATTAAGAACAGTGTGTGAATATAAAGAACATTTAAAAGGGTAATGAGGAGCATGCAGATGCACAGCATCACAGGCTTAAAGTGAGCCATTCAGACATCTCCACAACGGTGACGAGGCGCGGCAGGAAGAGTGCAATTTTTGCCATTTGAGTGAGAGTTTACATCATGGAGTGACTCACAAACTCTGTGGAAATTCTGAGAATTCTTATTTTTATTTGCAGCTTTGGTGGAAAAAAATCCTTTTTAAAGAGATTTTTTTTTTAGATTTTTAATTTCTAAAAAAGTCTATTTAAAATATGAATTTTTGATATTTTTTTTATGAAGATTAATTTTTATAAAAGAAAATGACAAAAAATGTATTTATTTTTTTTAATGATGGCAGGTATTTTTACTTTGAACTTGTCCAGCATTAAAGCAGGCAGAATGATGGTCTGGCTGGCACATATTAAATTAGAGCTGTGAAATGTGCAGCCCTCATTAACCCCACAAACGCAGCAGTGTCAGCGTGCAAAGTAATGTCATGTGAAGCAAAGAAATAATGTGGTTATGTAAAACATACAAGAAGAAACCTCTTCGTTTAAGCTCAGTTGGCTGATGTCATTTAACTGAATTTGGTGCTGCTTTGGTGCAGAATAAAGGGACCAAAGCTTCCAGCAAGATCAGAAATAACATCATAACATGTTACCATGTGCACAAGGAAAAATCTCTATGCTGCATTTCAGTTTCCTATGGGACTGTTGGAGCCTGAATGCAACTCAGAAAAAATTACTCTAAAGCTTCAAAGTCTTCATCCCTGCAAACGTACAGCTTCTGTAATAATCTGATTCCTCTGAACACATGTAATACTGCATCATGGTGACCTTCCTGACTCCGCCGTGAAACGTGGAGTTCAGTGGAGCTTCAGAAATAGAAAAGTGTTTGTGGATCTGTAGGAACTCCTGCGTGCTGGATATCCGCCCAGTAAGCCGTTTCTGTTCTCTGCCTTCACAAAATGTGTCAGGTTGCACGTATGCATATGTATGTGTGTGTGTGTGTGAGAGACGCTCTCCACATCCGTTTCCTCTCATAGAGGAACAGTAGGTCAGGGTTTGGTCCGCTCTGGTGAGCTCATGTGTCGCTCAGAGCCAGAGAAGAGGGAAGGAGGCTGAAGCGCTGTGTGCCGACGCTTCTCATGACCACTGGAGGTTTTAAGTAACCTTCACGACGTGGTTGTCGCCTCGCCTCTCACTCTGACTGAGATGGTGTTTGAGAAGATTAGCAGGACTGCAACCTGCTTGGTGTCGTTTGAAAGAAGCACTTTCTCTTCACGACTTCCTTATTTAGTCTCCGTTTTCATCCGGCTTGTTTGAGCAACGTGTGAGGGCGCCACCTGTATCCATGTCTGTTTGCATATGGCCAGCTTCATCACCTCCACTGCCCCCTCATGTACTGTAATAAGTTATCCCTTCCTCCCTATTGTTCCGCCTCTGTGTGAACCGGGAGTCTGGGGCAGCAGCTTGCAGGAAGCATGCTTCTTGTTGTGCTGAAGAGAAAGCAAACGATGAGCTGCACAAACGCAGGAAGTGCTGTTTTCCTCACACAGGATCCGGTTGGGCATGTGTCACTGCATGTAGAAAGCAGTATTGTGAGCTGCACGCATCTTTTTGTTTCCTCCATCCTGCTGAGCCGACGTTTCCCTCCACGCCTTGTCAGTGAAAATCAGTCTGGTTGTGCAGCTGAATCCATATTACTGAATGCAAACACTGAAGGAGAGCCAAGAAATGCGCAAAAGTATCCTCTATTTTCGGGAATTTTTCCCCTCTTTTCCTGCCCTGGAATTCCAGATGAGACTGTTTGTGTCCCTCCGTTATGTGCAGAGATGGGAATCAGTGCTGCATCTCTAAATTACGGTTACCTGTATGTGAAAACTTTTTTCTTTAAAAGTAAAGAAAACAAAGACGTCTAGAGTTTAATATTGCATCTGAATCAGTGAAGCCATGTTGAAATCGGTTTTATTGCTTAAAATGTAAAACGGATTTGTTTATAACAGTTTTATAATAAAAACATGATCATGTCCCTTTTTTCTGTTTACTTGCAGCTTCTGTAACGTTGAATACAAGGAAAACAACAAGCAGAGACAAACAAATCCCACACAAACCCATCAAAATAAAACTTTTTTTAAAAAATCCATATTAAAATCTGCATTTTAAAAGATGTTGGTATAAAAATGTTTATTTATTACGTGATCCAAACGGTGACACAGCAGTTTTCAATACGCTGTTTGCAGATTTTACATTTAGAAAAATGTTTGTTTATACGCTTGATGCTATTTAAAACCTGATCCAGATGAAAACACAGAGGTTGTAGCTCACTGTGGGTGTTTTATTTAGAAAATCTTCTGTGCATTTTCGTTATGCAGCTCGTTTTTAAGGAGTTTTCTGGTCCGGTTCTGGAGTTCTGCAGCCAGACTTTCTTGTGATGACCCGACGACCTCGTAAAATGACCTTTGGGCCCCGGTTTGTAAAAGGCTGGTTTAGAAACGTTTGCTTGCTGCTGGATATCTTCTCGCATGTTTGTGTTAATTCCAGCGGTTTCATCGGGACTGGCCGACGTGGACGTCACACTTCAGCTGTTCGCGTGGGGGGAGTGATCCATTTCCCCCGTGTGGAGCTGAGCGTTAGCTGAACGCTAAACTACAGACTAGTCAGACTCCTGGTGTCGGTTTTGTATCAAAGACATGCAAACATTTCCCAGTTTCAGTCTCTCACTTTTGTTTTGATCACACATCTTCATCGTATAAACCAGACATCCTAAATCCTGCTCCTCCAGAGCCGCATCCTGCAGGTTTTAGGGGTTTCCCTGCTGCAACAGACCTGACTCAAATCAATTTCCACTAAGCCAGCTTCTCTATCTGTTCACCACCTTTTTAGATGAGTTCATCACAGGAACCAGTTTGACCTTTCCAAGTGGTGACACAGCATTGTTTATGCCTCTTTGTGCCACAAGAGGGCGGCACATCTCTGGCTCACATCATGTTCAAAGCACTGTGAGCGGGTAAAAGAAGAAAAACCTGCCTGCAGCTGGGTTACTTGGTTTAAACACTTCTGATGAGTCTATAATGTTTAAAGGGGGGATTAAATATACTATTCTTTCTCTGCAGTGCAGAGGAGTGTTGGGACAGAAGGAGGAGGATGAAGACAAACATGATGATGATAGAGAAATGGAGGCAAACATGTAGAGATAGAAGACAAAACAGGAAACAGAGATTTATTGTGCATGAAATCAGATGCATAATGAAGGCCTGCAGCTTTCCCAAAGTGCACTGGGCTGTTGGATTCTGTCTGACATGACAGCTGGAGTTTTAACCAGCAATACCAGTTTATTACCAGCCTAACAATGGCGGATCAATAGCTCTGTTTTTCCCACTAAAGAGATTTAAACGTTGATTTAATCTGCAGTCTGATGGACGTTTAGGTGCGTGTTTAACATACCAGCAATACCAGACGACTCAGAAGTATTTGGCCCTGCCTCACATCTTCTAAGTCTTCATTATCATGTTCATATATGTATGTAATCATCTTTACCTCTAAGCTTCATCACCGGTGCAAAACCTTAGTTCACATACCTGCAGCAGCAGCAGGCTGCATACCAGTCAGCGGGACCTCATGATCTCCACCTGCGCCTGCAGGTTTCCTGTACTGCCTCCTCACTCTCATCCACACATCTCACCTCCTTAACATGGCGTTCTTCCTCTTTAGCAGTGCATTGTTTCTACATAACAGTAGGTGGCATCATTGTCTCATCATCCTCACTTTGTTAAGGGCTGAATAATTAGCTGTTATGTGGAAATCAGTCGGATTAATTGTTCTTCAGCTGAATAAATCTAATCAGTTTGACTTGATTGAGGTTTGCATGATAAAAGGTTGATAAAAGTGCAGTTTATACATTTTCAGGCATTTCTGTTGTCTTTTAAGGAGCAGTGACATTGATTAGCTGGAAATCGGTGTCAGACGGGAGACTTTATAGGACCGACTGTGTAAGCTATATCGCAGTCCCTCCTGGCGTCGCTCAGCCTGCTCGTATATTTAGGCCTTTTTATGCTGCACCTCATGGCTCGGCCCCAGCTCACATATACCTCTCGCTGTGCTCTGTGTGTGTTTGTTTGTGCTCAAACATGTTTAGCGCGTGCCCTCTTCTGTGAGAGCGCAGTATAAATGTATGCTGGGTTGTTGGCAGCCAAGCTGAATCTACAGTAAATTGCATAACATTCTCCTGTTAGTAGTTTCATAAGAGTTCCCTTGTCTTGGAGCGTTTCTGTCCGTATCAACCCTGCCTGCAGTGGCGAACTGGGAATACATTTTGGCTTATGCTATTTAATGCTGGCCTTTCCTCTCCTATGCACTCAAGTTTCTGGAACCTCAGTGTGTGTGTGTGTGTGTGTTTGTGTGTACTGCAGTCCGTGTTTGCCTTGCAATGTATTCCTGTAAAGCAGGAGTGGAGGGACCAGGGCAATTTCACAGCCGCACCGCAGTGATGACTGTTTTCTGGAAGCTTCCCTTTCATTTGGACCAAGGGAAAGTAATGCATACAGGCAGTTTGTTTCTGTTTTTATTAACAGCGTGGCTGCTTCTGCATTGCGGCGGACATCTTTAATGTTAGCAAGCAGAGGCGGACGTGTTTTCACGCAGGACGCCGAAGGGAGGTAGAAATAATTAGAATTCACAAAGTTAAAAAGCTCAAGTTGAATGAATAAAAGGAGCAGTAAAATAAAAGTCATGGTGCAGGACTGAGGAGGAAGAGGAGGTGGTGAACTGCAGCAATAAAACTAATTGTACTAATTGCACCTTGTAAAATCTGCAGTCTTCCACCTCTTCCACTGGATCACTGCAGCAGACCTTCCAGTCACATCCTCAATATCCGTTCCTCCCCATCATCATCATCTTCCTCCTCCTCGCTGTTGTGTAACTGCAGTGACTGAACACCAGCAGCAGGGTCATTTATCAGCACTTTTGGTGCCAGGCTGCATTTATTCTAATAAATAAGCTTGAAGCCTGAATATTTTGTGGGCGTGGAGGATTCAGTCGCACACCAAGATGCTGCGCCGCACTCCCATGATGCAATGCAACAGAACCCACTAATGCTGCTGGAACCAACCGCTTCTCTGGATGCATCATTTTCTGCTTCTCCAGACTGACACACACACAACTTCCTGAGAGTTTTAATTCCCTGCTACTTTATAAAAGGATAATTTGTGCTGAATACGTGCTCACATGAACGGCTTTAATCAGAAAGATGATGCGTCCCGTTTGACTTCTCAGCTGACCGCCTCAGTAAAGCAAATCTGCGAAGCATCTGCCAACTTCCTTTTACACAAGGCTTTGAGTCCAAACTCTGCGGCTGTAGCTGGTGTAAACAAGCAGGAGGTGTAAATATTATGCAGCAGCAGCGGTTTGGGACGTGCATAACAAAGCTGAGACCAGAGGGAGGCAGATTGTCATGGCGATAAAGATCACGTTGGTGCTGCAGTGTCACCTCTGCGTCTGCTCACCTGGAGTTGTTGCTTCTCCACATTTTAACATTCCCGCAGCTCATTTTCATCATAGTGTCAGAATAGATGCTCGGCTCATTTATTACTAACATCTAAGTCATAATGGGCTGAATTGAAGGCGTGTTTAGCAACATGACTCAAAAGGTTTGGTCAAATCTTAGGTGGAAATCCCAAATATGAGGAACAAGTGATCAGAAAAAAAGGCTTGATGAAGGTCTGAGTAAAGTTTCACTCATTCTGTGGAGGTTTCTCAATGAAAGGCTTGGAAATGAAGTGAAAGAGGAGGCTGCAGTGCGTGTTTGCATCACAAAGACGCGCACAGAACGGAAGTGCTTCGGATTTAAATGGAATTAATGAAGCCTCAGTCCTATTCTTAGCCTCAAAGCTGTTGATGAGACCGGTTGAGATGGTGGCGTAAGCCTGTGAGGGGAATAAACGTGTATATTTAGCTGCTCAGGTAGGAAGCGGTCGCAACACGAGAGCCTCCTTAGAACCGTGAATGGAGGAGCTGGCGCGCGCCGATCATCATTTTCGGTTCACTCATCTCCTTTTTGCGCTGCTTGTGCTCCCACGTTGCTTCTTTATGTGTGGCGGGGAGGAAGGCGTGGAGATGTGTGCAGGCTGACAGAGAAAAAGAAGACAAAGCAGCTGACTCTGTGGTCATTTCTCTTGGAGGAGCACGTGTCGCCGGCGCGCGCTCTGCTTTTTGGTTTTAATCGCAACATGCGCGCTCAGTAAACCTGGGAACCACAGGAGGAGGAGGAGAGGGTGGAGATCTGAGTGAGAGAGGAGGAAAACTCCGCGTTATTCCGCGTTTCTCCTGCAGCAGCTCAGAGGAGCGCGCGCGTGGGTTGTTTCGTCCAAAACACGGCCGTAAAAAACTCCAAAAATCATCAATTCTGGATTTCTTTATCCGGCTCCTGTCGTCCAGGATGAGGTTTAAGAGGAACGGCTCGTATACGTTAAACAGGTAAGACTGTGATGTAATGTGTGGAGAGGAGGAGACACGTTCATTCACGTCCTCGCGCTTTTTTTTTTTTTACTATTTATTCTAACACTTTTATTATTTTCACAAAACTGGATATTTGCTGTGTTTTATTAGTGTTTGCCAGATCAGTGTGAAAGTAATGATGTGAATATGATTAAATGTGTATCTGCCCGGTTTGTTGACGTCATTAAAAGTTGATTTGAGGCTGGTGAGAGAGGGAGGACCCCATGGAGGCCCCAGTCTGTGCGCCTGGATCGGGAGAAACCTGTCAAGCTTGCTCTGAGGGGCTGGGCTCACTCTTTTGTCTTTTCCATTCAGGAAAAAGAGTCAAACTATTTCTACCTCGTTTTCAGCTTTCTCATGACCTCCTGAAGGAGTATTTCCTGTTTATGCACATTCATTCTGGACATGAACCACAGAATCGTTGGATTTCAGTTATTTCTTATCTATTTATCTTTTCCTTTTTGCAGAATTTCTGCACAGGTTTAGAGGCATGGCTGCATTGTCTGAAATCAGCAGCTTTCGCACAGTATGCTATGTAATGTCACACTGCAGATGTATGGATACAGTAGGGATTTACTAAAATTGAGCCCAGTACTGGTTCATCCAATGAGTGGGATGCATTTTTAGGCTTTAATGATTTATTGGTTTGTGTTGCATTACAAAAATAAGAATAAACACTGAAAATAATCAGACCCAACTGGAGATTTTGGACTCCGATGCTGCTTTTTCATCCCCCAAAGATCTTTAAAACCTCCAGAAAGCCTGATGAACTGCAGCTCAAGGAGGCTTTCTAGGTTAAAAAAAGAGAAAATTTGGGGAAATGGGGAATATAGATTTATTGTAAGATAAGAAAAAAACCTACAATGCTGCTTCAGATTTTGTTTGCCTTTTTACTTATAAGTTGCACCTCAAATGCATCTGCGAGCCGCTGAGAGCTGTTCATATTTGACCCTTTTTGATACACTTTGTGGGCATTACTGCTACACATTAGACATGATGTCACTCAGGATGAAGTCTTCGTGCATCTTCATCCTCTTTCCAACAGACTGGTGGACTCTGACACCACTGTGTTCAGAATTAAACATAATTAACTTAATGATAATAATCTAATTGAGTCCTTGCATATTGGCTTTTTACCAACATACCGATTTAATCAAAATACTTCTGATATATTGATTATATTTATATCCACTAAGAAAAACAAACATTTTAGGTAAATAAGGTGTATAATCTGACGCAAACTTTGTCTCTAAGCTCAGCGCTTAGAGATCATTACTTGATGATTTGATGATTTGAACGCCCAGGTTGTAAGTTTAAAAAGAGGAATAGTCTATGTGGGGGGGGGGGGGGGGGGGGGGGGGGGGGGGGGGGGGGGGGGGGGGGGGGGGGGGGGGGGGGGGGGGGGGG
>JBAMIG010000010.1:24076669-24087513 GCA_037177335.1 Kiunga ballochi
ACACACACACACACACACACACACACACACTGGTTTAGCTGTATTTGTTCTTTATTTGTATTTTCCCCCTGCAGCATAAACGGACTCTGTTCACCATAAAACTGATCATCCTGCAGCATAAACATGGGGTGCAACACCAATCCTTTTCCTATTGCTTTTTCCCAGATAGTCTTTCTTTCTTCCACATCCATCCCCACCCTCCGTCTTACTCTATCCCACTCTCACACTGTCCCATCCTCAGGTCTGCGTGCACACACACACTGACAGTGTGTCTCTTGTGCTCCTGAGCAAACATCAAACTGCGTCTGACCACAGCTCTTTCCTCTTTTCTCCTGATGCACGTCTCGCTTACGTCAACACACTCCCCCATTCCTGACTCCTAACCTCAGCTTTTCTTAGTGGTTTTACAGAAAACGGGCCGTGCTATTGGTCCCCGTTGCTTTTATATAATTACATCAGGTTTATTCAGCCTCAGCAGCAGTAGTGGAAAATAACTCATTAGGTTTTACGGTTTTCCTGGTGTCATCTGTAGCCTGTGTACGGCCTTACAGTAAAATACACACACACTGGCTTCCACATCATATAAAGCCTGGATGGAAACGTTAGCTTAGCTCTGAGGTTTGCTAAGTTTTAGACTTATCCTCAGTGACAAAAGATCAACCTTTACTTTATTTCCAGCATCAGGTTATTGGTCTGTAAGTTACAAAAAAGAAATGTGACTTATTTGACTTAAAACTTTCTGACCTTTGCATTTCCATCTTATGCCACAAGATGACAGTATTGATCCCACACCCAGGTCCTAATGTGTGCGTAGAAAACCAGGAATGTTCCTCCATCTGAGCACCTACACCAAACCACCCACACACTGGAGCTGTAATCTGCAGGTGATGTTTTGGTTTGGTCCAGAAATGTTCTGAATTTTATCAGTGGTTTGTGTCCAGGCATCTGTGCCAAGGTTATCGCACGCTTCCCAGGGAAGCAGACATTTTTCTGTCTGTTTACAGCTTCTTTAGATTTTGGGGACAGCTTTGAGCCTTGAAAGTTTTAGCATGCGACACATAACTATCACAGCTTATATCTGTGGAAGTGAGATGTGTTTTAGGTAAACGACACAAAGCATTTTGTTTGTGGTCGAGTACTTCTGTAATGGGACTAACCTCGTGACACTGAAGGAGTGACCTTCACCACAGACCTGTAGCGTTAACAGGACACAGTTGCCTTGCGGCTGCAGGGCTTGGAAACATTGCACTTCAGATGTTTTGTACCCTTTTGACAGACATGTTTGATTATCCAAATAGCAAAATATTAGATGGATCAAGATTTTCTGCTGAGGAATGCATGGAGGAGTGCGATCGGCGCCCAGGGCATGCTGTGACAGCCTCCCATCCTGATTCTGACGCTTTTCCTCTTACTGTCCAAATGTTGTTGTTTTTTTATTTAGCTCATTTTTCTGTTTTTTAATTTCACTTTCCTGATCCTCTGTTGCTCTCTTCCTCACCCTTCACCTAACTAATCCCTACAATCACTTCCTGCCTCATTCCTTTCCCTCCCCCTCTTTGTCTTCATCATATTCCATCCGAATCATTACTGTTAACATGAGTCTTTGCAGTATCCATTGGGATTGATGTGTCTGAACATGTCTGGTATTTCTCATCTCCTTTTTTTCATGAAAGCTTTCTTTTCCTTCCGCCATGAAGTTGGGAAGAAATGGCCTCCTCTTCCCAGTTTGCTGGTGTTTACTGGACAAATATCGGAGGGCCTGATGTGTGAAGTGCAGATGTGGACTCCTCTGGGTAAAACCAAGCCCAGCCAAAGCGACAGTGTAGGACTCCTGCTCCTGACCTTCTTTAGCTCACTCTTCATGTCGCTTTGCTTCTCCTCACTCCTTTGTTTAGCCAGGTTGTGTGTGCAGAGCGATGGCATGTCTTTACATGCAGCCTGTCCCCTTCAGGAATGCGGAGCTTAAAGAGATGAAGAGCGCAAAAAGGCAGAGCCAAGAAAACAGAGCAGATGCACTACCTTCTCTAGAACCATTTTCTTTTTAATGTTCCTGTATTATGTCGGAAATACTCAGTGGACGACCCGTTTAAACACCGGATTATACAAACATGTAAAGGTGAACTTCCTGTAAAGTCCCAGTTTGGAACGTTTTGCACAGGTTTGCACACTGCAGGTGTGATAAAGCCAACACGTGGTTGGGTTTTTCCTGCTCTTGGTCATTTATCTGTAGTTTAGCTAAAGCAAAAGGAAATAGGTGAAGTGATGAAGTTCTAGATTAATGTTTTTCTGGGGTTATTTTTGGCTTTCTTTTTGAGGGGGCAGGGTAGATGCATGCACATGATGTATTTTCATAATAATCAATACAAAGTGTAGTTGTGATTTAGGTGGGATTTGCAACGCAGGTCACTGGGTTCAGTGTCTCTTGGCCCTGCTGACCTTTTATCTGGTTCTAAAGAAACCTCTGAGGACTAAAGGCCTTCAGTCTGGGTTGTTTTCACTGGCTAAGACCTTACCCAAACACACTCCCAACCAGCCCAGAGTGCAACGCAGACTGCTCTTGGATCTACTCTGGTTGTTTTTTCTTTTCTTTCACTCATTTTAATTCTTTACGTGGTTGGGCGCCTGATTCCATCCATCATTTTGTTTGGTTGGAGCTTGGTTTTACTGGCTCAGGACTGGACACTCATCGGGCTCACAAGGCTCTCCTGGAGTCAGGGCTTTTCTTTGTTTCCGGCTGGTGGAATTTGTCAGCTGACGCATCGATACCGTTCTTGCATTTTATCCAGAGTGCTTATGAAAGATTTATTTATTCTTTATAAATCTTTGTAATTAGACCCATCCACATCATCTCATCCTGACATATAAACTCCTCCTAACTGGTGCGTGACGTCAATACTCGGATGATTTGAAGTTTTTGAATTCCTCCTCCATCACGTCCTTTACTTTACTTATCGTGCGATCAGCATTGGCTCATATGATCATTTTTGTTTTCTCTTTTAACCTACTCAGATAAAGCCTTAACACATCACAGGTGAATGATGTCAGTGTTTCCTTAAACAGCTCTTATTTCATTTACACTTTCCTATTTTGGGAAGTCCTGATTTTTGGTATTTATTACCGAGTTGATGTTCTGCTTTGTATTTTTGTGTTTTTCCTTTAATTTGTGTAATTTTCCTTTAGATCGGCCTGACCTCAGCATGACCTGTGTATCTCAAAAAGCCAGATCTAAACGGTGCTTGTGTATAATTATTGTTGATAAAGTTTAACAAAGTAGATTGGCTTCTTGGTACAGATAAAGGCACACTTCACGGTAATTATAAACTAATTGGAGGGTTATTGTTGTGTTTTTAGAAATGACTTTGTTTCACTGTGAAAAACATTAACACAATTCCTTCTAAGGTATACTTATAAAATGCTGTTTTAAATTATGTATCTTGTAGCCAACTGATGTTTTTTATGCCTGGAAATGCAGCGCTTTACCACGTATGTTGTTTTGTAATGTGCAAGTTCATGAAGACCAAGCTTTTTGTTTTTTTTAAAGATCTGTTTGCCATATATTGTGTGTCTGTGTGAGAATGGTAATGTCGACACAGCAGTGATGAATTTACGGTTTGCGTGTCCAGGCATGACACATAGATGACTGAGCAGCTAATCATGCCGTCCACTTTTTTTTTTTTTAGCTTTCCACTTGCAGACATGAACACACGGATGATAAAGCTAGCATCAATAAAGAAGCTTTAAATATCCATTAATTCAAACAAATTGATCTTCATTATCATATTTTCATGTCAAACTGTGAACTAATCCAACACGCAACAAACATTTTTTTCTTTTTTTTATTATTCAACATTTCCATGGCCTCTATGGGAGAAGTGTTTACGGTAGTTGGGAACAACCTCCTCCTCTGACCCAGGGTGGAACGGAACTGCTGTCGCACGTTTTCAGAATAACATTTTATTTTGGCGTATGGACTACGTTTTGTCCTGTTCTCATCTCCATAAACGGCTAACTGTTTTCAGACGGTAACCTTCAAAACTGATGAATAAATCTCAGTAACGGTAGCAGCTACGCTAGCTAGCCAGGAAGCTACCAGTAAGTTAGCAGCTAGCTATCTTCTGGTTGGCTTTCTGCTATCTTCCGGCAAACTTTCTGCTAGCTTTCTGCTAGCTACTATCTTCCTGCTAGCTTTAGGCTAGCTTTCTGCTATCTGCTAGCTTCCTGCTAGCATTTTGCTGTCTCTGTTCTTTACTTTTTGACACTGGTTGGTCAGCACGTGCAGCTTGCATTTCCTTTTCATTTTAAAGCTGCTTTGTCTTTTTTTTTATTTAATATACTCACACCAGATCAACACACAATCTTACAAATTTAGCCATTTTCCATCCTTTTGTGTTGTTTACCTTAAATGTAAGTAATTATATGTTTAGGACTTATCCATCACGCTGTTTACCCCCCCCACACACACACTTCAGACGCAAAGAGGGAGGATGTCATAATGAAAAGTGAATGTTCTGGCTAACTACTGGCCCGAGTCTGCTCAGTAGTAAAAATAAAATAACGTTAGCCCGTTGCTTCTGTTAGAATTGAAGCACAAAACATAGTTGAGACAAATCCGTGTCTGTTGCAGCTGATATGTTTGCCAAAATGACTCGTTTCAGATAGTTAAAATCAGGTCTTTGTGTAATTCAAACTGGTCCAAACATGGTGCCAATAACCTTCCCTCTGCAGCAACATCTGGTTTAGTAAAAGCAGACGGCAGATGTGCGTAGCCGTTCTGTCTGCGCGGTTGGTGTTTAGGTGGCTCTCAGACAAAGGTTTGCTGTTTCGTCTCTGCTTTGACGTCACAGACGGTGGAATGTGAATGATGGTTTCCATTCACGTCAGACGTTTTGTAAGAGGGTCCGGCACCTCCACCTGCTCATCTTACAGCACAAACTGCTTTGCAGGTGTGGCTGCATGCTGCCTGTTTAATGAAGGAAAAGGCCACTTCAGGTTAAGTCAAACCAGCTCTTTAATTTTCCTGCTGGATTCCCTGAAGCGAACATTGTGCAGGCTCAAGCCAAGCCTCGGTGATCCTGAATAGATGTCGTCTATTTTAAGTGACCGCACGGATCCAATAGTTTGGAGCAAATTAATGGAAAGTTCCCTCAGCATGGGATTTCCATTACAGCGTTGCTGTTTTCTGCTAATTTCTGCCAACAATAAATGGGAAAATTATCCTGAAGGAAAAAAATGTGTAGAAAAGTTTTTTATAAACTGTCATGTTATGAATTAAAACTAAATATTTTATTTTTTCCACTCAATTTTACTTGATAAAGACAGAAAAAACAGTTTTAATACAAAGCTAATGAAGACAAGTGCAAATTAAATAAATTATTTAACTTGTGATAACTGCGTGATGAGTCTGCTCACCACAAACTTCCACATCTGGCTCTGGGTCCCCTCTTTAGTCTATACAGACGCTGCTTTGATAACGCTGCTTTGTGCAAACCCATGCATGCAAACTGCATGCCCCTCTCCCTCCTCTTTCTGAGCTCACTTTTCGGTCTTTATGGGCCTGGTCAAGCAGACTGCTGCTATATTTAGCACCACTGAAAGAGTCAATGCCCTGTTCTGGCCTCTCCCTCCTCACTTCTCAGTGCTGGTACCATGTCAGGAGGCACTGGGTGGCCTTCTGGGTCACCCATCTCCACCCACTAAACTCCGGTACAGCTTGTACCTCTTGTGTCTGATGAAGCGCTCATCAAACTGTATTTTCACTCACATTTTTCTCATGAGGATGGATTTTAAACAATGAGGAAGCAAAGTGTCGGAGTAAAGATGACCATTTCAGAAACGACACACGTTCCCCCATTAAAAACTCTTATTTCTATCTCATGCAAACCAATAGCTTCCACAGATTGGTGTCTTTTTCTGTTGAGTTATGTAGTAAATCATTGATTTGGTCCTTGCCACATGTGCAGCAACGTGTTTTTTTTTTCTTTATGGGGAAAAAAATGGCCTTTTGCAGACTAGAGGAGACGATTACAGACTAGGACGACAAAACCAAACCGAGAAAGGGAGGAGAAATGTGTGAACAGGGCAACTAAGGAGACAATAAGAGGGGATGTCTCTTGTGAGGCAATAATTTGAGGGAAGAACAGTGAAGAAAAGATAGTTTGGCAACACGATTTGTAATCTTCCCACATGTGGAACAGCTTCCTGTTGTCAGTGTTCATTTCTTCTTCTTTACCGCCTGCTCAAGTGTTATTGGCTTAACTTTGTTGACACTTTAATTAATTGACTCAAATTACCATGCCTAACAATTCCCTTAGAGACAAAGCCTTGCCTCAACAGAGCTTCTAAAGAAATGCATATTTGCCTTGAGCTCTTTCTAAACAGCCTTTTTATCCCCTCACTGGTTCCTCAGCTTTGAGAGCCATGTCTGAACACGTCTGACTGCTGTCATAACTGGACTCCAGGTGGAGCTCAGAATCAAAAGGAGGAATGCTTCCCTGCAGTCTGAGCATGCTCCCCAAACTGGCACCACTTTTCCAGATGAAATATCTAAAAATGCAAACTTGTTTCAGACCAAGCAGAGCAGTTGCTTGCTTGTGTTGTGTAGTCATAATAGTTTTATTAATGATTTTAAAAAAAGACTACATATAAAGGAAGAAATCATAGCTGAAAAAAATCAATAAAATAGACATTTCATAGTATCAAAAGCTTTTCCTGTTGGTTTAATTAACATATTTTAACAACTTATCATTATTATTCAACTGTTTTAATGTTGTTTTCGTTGTAAAGTGTCAAACTTTATTCTACAGCATTTTATATATAAAATCCAGATACACCTTTTATTGCATGGCAGTGACAGGCTGACCAGCTGTTGCTGCGTTTTAAATGCTCTTCAGAGGAAAGGACGTAGCACGTCCACATGGGCAGACGTTAACGTGACATCGACACGCTCATTTTGTATGTTCTGCTGCTCTGATTGGACGACAGGGCTGGAGGAGGCGGATCTTCCTTGACGTCTGCGTAGAAAGTTTTTCCTGCTCATGCTGTGAAAGTCACAAGTCTCATTCGATGTAACTTGGTGTTTGTCGCTTCGGTTGCTTGAAGCCCCACAAATTCCTTTTTTTTCTCCATGTTTTAAAGTATGGTCGGAGATTTTTCCTCCTTTTCTGGGGATAAAACGGATATGCACTCTCAGAAAAACTCTAAAAACGGACTACGTTGCAAAATGGTTCTTCAGGCGGTGGGAAAAGTTCTAAGGTAGAAGTTTGTGTTAATATGAACTCATTAATTCTGTATTTTTTATATACTTGGTTAATTACGACTAATTATATATACAATATTATTATCACGTAATGTTTTATTGCTGCTTTATAACAACTTGGATTGACAAAAAACATCCAGTGCAATTTTAAAAAAAAAAGGTATAAACCACGTTGTTTTCACGGCCCTGTCCTCATCTAATCCCAAACATGTCTGGCGCTTCAGCAGCTCCACACCAAAGGCAAAGTATTTATCTCCACTCAGCTGTAATTACACAGGTATGGAGACCCCTGAGACCCCCTGGTTCCGGGGTCACTGCAGATTAGCAGCTGGTGATGATAAGGGGACATGTAGCTCCACCTTTTCCCTGCAGAAAACGAGTAAACTGACTCTTGTCTAATGAATTATTAGCACCATCTGCAGCTTTGTAATTGTTCACCAAACACATGCTGTTTGTTGTAAGTAAAGAGAAAATACTGGTCTGTTTTGCAGTATGCACCCTGTTATTGATTAAAACGTTTAGGTGTTTTTGCATCTATCTTTTCCTCTTTGCTTTGTTCTCACATTGTGACCCATTATTTCCACTTCCATCAAAATGTGATGATGTTAGCTTAATACTGAAAGAATGTGTGACCCAAATAGGAGGGTTAACTGTGTTTATGTGTCATGCTGGGAAAACGACTCCCCCGGTCACAATTTTAATCCCTGAGAAATTCAGAGCAAGTTTCACAGCAGCGTTTAACCAGGAAAACGCTTCACCTCGTCCCGGTAATAAAACAGATTAAATCGGGGAACAGGTGTCTTTCGGGCAGCGGTCTAGAGGACACGTGTCTTTTATGACCATGTGGACAGGGTTGGTGAGGAGGACACCCTCTATCTTAGGATGAAATGGGGCAAGCAGAAAGCGTTAATGTGTTTTGTCTGTTGCCAAACACCGGACAGGTAGAGACGAGTCTTGTTGCACCTATTTTATTGGGAAGTCTGCTCTTGTCCTTAAGGATTTAGATGAGGAAATTCACTGTGCCTGGGAGGCTTGAAAGGGGCTTTTGACAAATTTGTTGCCTTAAGGAAGAACTGAGCAAAAGCACTTTGTTTGAGTTCACAACAAACCACAGTTTGAGGTTTTATGAGGAGGATGGGAAGGGCTGTAAACCTGTTTATAGCTCCACTTTTAACTCGTCTCCTCTAGTAAATGGTTAAATGCTCTTAGCTGAGATGAAGGTATGAATTCTACTGTAGCAGAGATAGCAGTGGATAACTTAAAACTGTTTGGCCTCTAAAGGGTGAATGCTTCATCTTTGTTGCACTCGGGCTGCTCACGTCCTTGTTGATTAAGTCACTTTTCAGGTTTTATTGATCATAGCGAGGTCTTGCTCAGCTTCTTATCATCTTTGCCACTCACTTGTGATCATATCAAATGGAAATCAGCGCTAACATTCCTAAAGTATTTACAGAGTGCTGAATCAGCAGCTTAGTGTAACCGTTTCTCAGATCCCCTTCCTTTTACTGGGTGTGTTGTGATGTTGATGAGGTTCCATTATGGTTCTCACAGGGCTTCCTACACACCCCTCCAGCCAATGAATAGGGTTTAGCACACGCATACGATGCTGGATAAAGCCAGCACGGTTGAACATTTGCATTTTGTTACTCACAGTTCTCATTTACTTTGCTGTTGCTACGTCACTGATGCTACTGATATAGAGTTAACAAATAAGGCACTTTTTTTTGTTTCCTTATCTCAACGCTATAATTAGAAGCATTTATGTCTGTACTTGTTACAAATACGTGAACGGCAGGAACAACTTGGACAGAGCTGTTGGTTGAGTGAAGCAACACAACGCTGAGTGTTGACTCTGTCCTTCGCTGTCTCTTTTTAGCTCTGTAATGACTGCTGTGGTTTGGCTTCGGGTGCTCAGACCGCCTGCATTTCCTCTGTTTGTGGTTTTATCTTTTTTTTTCCTGTGAGGAAAGAGCCACTGGGCTTTAATCCTGAAATAGATCACCAGACTTGGAGACGATTTATCCTCCTAACACTGATCTAAACTGTCAATTCATTCTTCAAAATGTTTTAATCCTCTTCATATCTTATTACTATGTACTTTCACGATAAATTAACAGGAAGGGGGACATTTCCTGTCATTCACATGAGAGGATGTCAGCTTTACACTGTGGGGCTTGTTCTTATTCAGGAGAGATAAAAATGAGATCCAGCTTTTCTTAAAGCGCAGCGTCTTGTGTTGCCACAGCTTTTCTGTGTTTGCCTTGGAGTGGAAGCTCATCATACATCAGATAAGGAATCACTTTGCCCGCCGTTATTAAAGCAACTGTAAGCAACTTGTTCCAGCAGCTTTTGCTAGTTACCCCTTATCAGATCATCAACTGCATCCGTTTGCCAACAACATACTCCCCTCCAATCCAGAGATTTAGCAGTTGTGCAATATGATCTGGGGTTTGCAGGCACAATGGGGAAAGTCATTATATGAGATTGTTAAACCGCTGTCAGTTTAATTATATTCTGCAACCCTTCAAGAGCTCGTTAAAACTAAATATTGACAGTTTTTATTCATGAATGTCTGTTTTATTTTTATTTGCAGCACTGAAGCATGCAGGGAGTGAGGAAGGAGGGCTGTTTAGAAGCAAAATGCGGTATTTTCCAAAAGCACTTTGGCTAATTCTCAGCACAGCTCTAACGTGGTCCCATGTGACTCCAGGATTAATTGGAACCAGGCTCTGATAATGAGACACGATTGTGGTGAACCTGCCAGAGGGCTGCGCCTCTTTAGTCAAAGCTTATTTTAGAACCAAGTGTGGTCGACGCTCATTGGGCCGCGACGTCAGCTAGCATGTAGCGGATAATATTTGCACCAGTGTGAGGGAAAGCAGATGCGTGTTGGAGCAGTCTGGGAGCTCGTGCACGTGCTTGCACAAACACAGTCCCTCAGACCAGACAGAACTTGCTGCTTCTAGATTTTCCCGTGATCTCTGCTGGGATCAGACTCGTGACGCAGCTGTTGGGGCCAGCTGGGTCAGCCATGAAAAGGGAAAGGGGTCTCCAGCCATAGTGTCCTTTGTGTAGGACACAGGTGTGTGTGTGTGTGTGTACGTACTTGTTGTGTGGGAGAGGAAAGGTAGTGATTGAGGATGGCTTAATGGGGGTTGGTGCTGGTAAAAGTGAAAGTGTTCGAGTGGCAAACAGATGGAGGTGAACAACTGTGGAGTCAGTCAGTGCACAGCGTTAAGGCTGACCTTCCCGTCACACAACTATACAACCCAGCTTCATTGTTTGTTACACATCAACACCAGCAGCTCTTCCTGCTTCTCACCTTCTGCCTTCACATATTACTTTCATTTCATGCATTTACTTTTGTTACGGCAGAAAAACCTTTTTGAATAGACTGGTTTCTGCTGGTGCCAGGCCGGCTGTGCACCCCCTCCCAGTCTGGAGACATGTGCCTGGTCCTGGTCTCAATTCCTGCCTTCTGGCCTGCCCTCATTTAAGAGGTGAAAGAGGCATCTGCTGCCTTTTATGGCAAAGGCTTTCCTCCAAGAACTTTACTAAGAACAGACAAACCCGTGTGTGTGTGTGTGTG
>JBAMIG010000010.1:24096966-24110701 GCA_037177335.1 Kiunga ballochi
ATCTAGAAATTCTGCATATTTTGGTGTGTGTGCTTTTGTTTGACAGGTGAGCTTAGCTTTAGCAGCCCTATCTTTTATCAGCCGGTTAGCTCATATCTACAGGCAGCTCGCCAACTATCCATCCCACAGCCCCTCTGAGCTCCAGCTCTTTGCCCATATTTGTATTTACTGGACATGTGACATTGCCAAAATGGCGACAGTAGGAATCACACAACCAACTTCACTTTTGCTCATCTGACCATCAATTTTGGGAGGCGCTGTCAGTATAATTGACTTTAAGAAGGTAAAATCATTTTTTTTTTTACTTTGTCTCTCGTTCATAAACGTGATGTTACCTGTTGGATCACAAATCTCCATACCATCCTCCAGGTCCACTGTTCTGCAGGTTTTACGTGTTTGCCTGCTGCAACACACCTCAAATTGTGCAATAATGAACAAACCGTTGGCTCTATTATGTTTTAATCAAAAGTGAATAATTTTTAAACCATTTTTTGGACATGATGGATTTACAGGGGAAATAAATTCAACTTAGTGATAAAAGATAATCAAAACTTTTGAGATGCTGGAGAATTTCCATTTTACGATCCTATAGATCCAAATTATTTTTTTAAAAATGGAAATGTGTAACTTTTTTTTTTTTTATCTGAGAAAAAACTTTTCCAGAAAGAAAAGGCAGGTTGTATTGCTGCTTAAAGGATCTATATTCCGCTTTAAAATGCTTTTAACATGTAAATGATTCATTTATTGTGTGTATAAAGTAGAACCACAATGCTTTGCTCTGAATTCCTGCTTATTCTCGCTCCACACACATTTTATAACCCTGTTCTGAGGAGCGTCTTCAGAGCGACTCGTTTTGGTGTCGTCTCTTTAAATATGAATGAGGCATGTTAAGCCCCGCCCCCTCCAGGTCACAGGAAGTTCTGCCATGTTTGTAGCTTGATAGCAGCAATATGCTAATCTCCCGGCTGAGAAACATTTTATTGGTAAGTTTACTATAAATGTCAACATATCAAATTCACTTCATTGATTACCTGGAAGTCAACCACCTTATTTGGCAGCAAATAGGCCTACTGTGATGTAATAGATTAAATTATAATATGAAAAATATGACCACAAAGAATATTAAGATAGGCCTACATGTGCAGTATCATGAATACATTTACATTTTCTGCATTCAGAAACACCTAAAAGGGGAAAAAAAAAAATTCATGATATACACCCTTTAATGTTAAACTGGTCTTTGCTTTTTGTCTAAATACGCTACTGTCTTAAACGCAGTAAATAAATAAATAGGCTAGTTAAAATATCCAGTGCTCAGTAGACAAATTTAGTCTTAAATCAGGGGTGAGAAACTTGAATCTTTGGGTTTTTGATGTTTTTCTGCACCAACACACACAATAAATTAAATAGGCTATAGGCTATTGTCCAGGTCCAGGACTAAAAACCAAGGCCAACGGGCCTGGAGGAGCTTAGTGAGATTCTAGACATAAAAACTGTTTTTAATCAAATGAGATCTCACAGCCCTGCAGATGTTTGTGGTCTTCCTGTTTTAGCAGGTGATGTTAATTATTGCTGATGCGCTTTTCGTCTCATGTTAAACTAGCCTAATGGAATCTTTAAAATTTGCACAGCTGATTATTATTATTAAAGTCTAATTATGTAAGCGATAATCTGTTTGTATTAGATTAAACTGTAACCTGAATTATTTTCACATTTAGACTAAATATTTGTTGGAAAGATGTCGAATAAGTCTAAAGTTTTAGAAAATGGTGAAACGACTCTTTGCGGTTTGCACCTTTAATATCAATTTTAGAAGCATTGATAGAAACTTTAACACATTTCACATGAAACGTGTTTTATTCATGTTGAATCCATGCAGTCACTCATAAATAGACCTATAAAAGATTCAGGGCTCACATCTTACAATCATCTCAACATAGCGGCGCACTTTTGACCCTGAGTGTGTGCTACATTCCCGCGCGCGAAGCAGGCGTCACGTGGATTTGTGATTATCGTCACTCATTAACAGACGTTTAAATAAATACACTTATTGCAAACTTCTGGCTGCCTAGCCCCTCACTGGCTCTCCTTTCTAGACCTGCGAACCACCGCAGTGCCCCGCCGCCTTCTCACAGACGGCCGCAAGGTGGCGCCCTCGCTCAGCTTAAAGCGGGCGATGCCACCGGACTCATCCAGCTGCTTCGCGCTACAACACGGCGTCGGGATCTTCATCGTGTTGCCGAACTTTGAATAGTCCACCGCATACATACCGTCCTCCTCAGACACCGTGGGCACAAAGCGCTGCCCCCACAGAATCTCCTCTGATATGTAGGAAGTTCTGGCCTGCGTGGTGATGCCGGTGGTCTCCACCACCCCCTCCAGCACCACAATCACCTCCACGTCCTGGTTCTGCAGGTCAGAAGGTCCCAGCTCGTACAGCGGGCTGTCCTTATCGATCACGTGGGAGATGATCAGGGGAGACACGAGGAAGATTCCGTTGGTGCCCACCGGGTTATCCATGTGGATGTCAATTTGGTCCAGCGGCACCATCTCTCCCTCCTCCGTGGTGGTTTTCCTGACCACCTGCATCCGCACGGTGGCGCTGATGATCATGCTTTTCCTCAGGTCCCCGATGCGGATCATGAAGCACAACTTGTTGTTGCGGACGGAGATGACGGCGTGCTTGCTGAAAATGAGCGTCTCCGCGCGCCGGTTGGCCTGCGCGGTTTTCATGAAGATGCAACCAAGCATGATGGCGTTGATGACAAGCCCCACGATGTTCTGCACGATCAGGATGATGATGGCGGACACGCATTCCTCCGTGATCATCCGACCTCCGAAACCGATGGTCACCTGGACTTCTATGGAGAACAGGAAAGCGGAGGAGAAGGAGTGGATGTCCGTTACGCACGGGACAAAATCGTCTCCTCTCTGGTCCAAGTCCCCGTGTGCAAAGGCAACAAGCCACCAGATCATACCGAAGAGGAGCCAGCTGCACAGGAAGGACATGGTGAAAATGACGAGCGTGTGGAGCCATTTCAGATCCACCAAAGTGGTAAACACGTCCTGCAAGAAGCGACCCTGCTCTCTAATGTTGGTGTGCGCTACGTTGCAGATACCGTTCTTGGCGACGAACCGAGCCTTTCGCTGTTTTGTTCTGAACTTTGGTTGCAGGACATCTTCAGCTAAACGGGTCAGCAAATAGTCCTCAGGGATTAGTCCTTTCCTGGACAACATTGCGCTCCCATGCTATGAACCCACAGCCTTCAGGCTTGGAGTCTTCTCTCCGGGCCAAGGTGAAAGATGGACTCTTCTCTTAGCACGCGAGCCGTGTCCGTTCCCCGGCAGCTGTCAGGCACAGGAGGGAGCAGGCTTGTCCTCCCTGTGCAGGAGGTATGCGCGCTCCTCGCGTTGTCTCCGGATCAGGCGCTTCGGGATTGCAAAGCCCCATGAGAGTGTTCTTCCTCCAGCTTCGCAGCTGCTGCCGTCACTCACAGCACCGACCTAACGGGCATGGCTGTGCCGCGCCGCCCTATCCACCGTGGATCAAGTCATTGGTGCGCTTTTGCGCACCCGCGACATTATGCGTAAAGGAGATCCGCGATAATAATAAATAAAAGAAAATCCTAGTGCAGGTGCGTAACGGCTTTCTGAAAGCAGTCTGATCACATTTGGATGAAGAGGAAGGCTCACGTGGTGCAGATGATTCTGTGCTGACTTCGCCGCTTCACTATAGCTCAGTAACGTGAGACGGAGACGTGGTGAGATGGAAACGTAGTCCCTCCCCCACCATCCGCTTTGCTTCCTCACTCTAATTTTCAATTACCTTTTGAACTCAAATATCGCGCTATTTTTGCCGCTAAGAGAGCCCCTCATTGCGTCGCAGATGCTCACCTCCACTCCTCTCATAGCACCAGCTCTGCAAAGTGCCTCCATTCTGTCCAACAAAGCAATGAGGCACAACAAAGGCGCACCAATCCTGTGTGAAAGGGTGTGATGAGGATGCACCAGGGGCCTCCCCATCTAGCAGAAAGCCTAATATGCTTAAATATAGGCCACTGCTTTAAACCTTCCTCTGGCTAATAAAACGCACGAGCTTCACACATAGTTCATTCTCAAGACCCAGATTTAGTTTATTATTGACATCTAGTCCCTTTTTCCTTCATCCTTCCTCTTTGTGGATCATAATCTGGGCTACAAACTGTTTCTAACCTGCAGTTTTGATAAACAAGCTGCTTTTCTCCCACATAATCAAACCATCTGTGTTGATAATTTATGTTTTATTAGCAAAGAAGTCCAATTTTTATGTACAAATATAATACAGGATGATTAAAAAATAAAAGGAATAGATATATTCCATGGAACAATTGCACTTTGAATGTTTTCCTTTAACACCCTGCGTGCTACTTGTCCGCCCGCACAAAGGAGGCGAAGACGCTGTCCTCCTTGTCCAGCAGGGCCTGGGGCGTGTCATACTCCAGGATGATCCCCCGCTTCATCACAATCACCAGGTCGGCGTTTAGGATGGTGTGGACGCGATGCTGCGTGGCAGAGGGGAGGAAGAGGCGTTATTCCACAAACCCGAGCTGACACGCTGCTGCTCTTTAGAAACTTCCAGCTCGCTGAGCTTTAATCAAAAATAAATCAAATCACTTTAAATCAAAAGTGGTTTCATGCTGCATTAAGGGAGATTATGGTTGTTTAGCAGTAAAACATGAGAGGATGAAGTTTACAGCTACCCCTTTTTAACCCTGATATCCAATAAAAGCATCTAAAGTTAAGTGAGCAACCAGGAAAAGTCTGATTTGATACTTTTCTCCCCCTTCTTTTTCATTTACAGCACAGGATCTGCAGCTTTGCGTCAATTTGCTAGATTGCATCAGCAGCACGAGACGAAGGTCAT
Source organism: Kiunga ballochi (assembly GCA_037177335.1). NCBI lineage: Eukaryota > Metazoa > Chordata > Actinopteri > Atheriniformes > Pseudomugilidae > Kiunga > Kiunga ballochi. The sequence goes on from JBAMIG010000010.1 coordinate 24,101,870, forward strand.
TCCTCTCAGCGCTGGAGACACCAGCTAAAGCAGTGGTGCAGTGTGCGGTGGGAGGAAGTACTCACTGCTATAGTTACGACTGTCCGGTCAGCAAAAGAGGTCATCACCACTTTCTGCAGGATGCTTTCCTAAAGGAGGCAGAAAGAGAAATTCACCTTAAACCACAGTGTAAAAAAGGCGTTTAAAATCTTACAGACATGTTAGTAAAAAAAAAAAGGGGGATGTTTTGTTCTTCATCCGGGATTTGCTTTCTTTTTTTACTATTGTTCTCTCTCTCTCTGCGACTCAATGTGAAGCTCTTAAGACACAGCCTTTTGGAAACGCTCCCTTCAGGCTCTGACCATTGTGTTATTTTCTCTCTTTCAGCTCCACATGAAGCTTTTTACCCTCCTCTCTCCCCTTTTACTTTAAACTGCAGCTTCTTATCCAAATCTCATCACTTTCACAAACTATTCAATTCAGCTTATATTTACATTTTTATTCTCCTGAAATATCTTCACCTATCACTCAGTTGCCATGGCGACAGACACAATAACCCAGCGAACCCTCATTCTCATTTCCACCTCTTCCTTTCCTTCACTTCTCTGCTCCATCTACTGCTTCTAAGATGCTCATTCGGGAGTTGGATGCTGACCGTTGCCATGTCGATAGAGGCTGTAGCCTCGTCCATGATGAGGATGCTGCTCTTCCTGACGAAGGCTCTGGCCAGGCAGAAGAGCTGTCGCTGACCCTGACTGAAGTTTTCTCCTCCCTCTGTCACCGTTGCATCTGAAAACACAATCCCAAAGTACACGTCATTACACACACACACACACACTTATACAGACTAAACAATGGTCTCAATTTAAATCAGAGTTAATAAAATATAGAAATGATCATCGACCTGAAGCTAACTGGTCATTAAATACGGCTTAATGATCAATACCGTATTGATTTTCTTCTTGCGTCTCATCTGAAATGAAGAAAATCAATTAAAATAAGTTACACAAAAAAGCTAATTTTTTCATTTAACTTTCAGGTGACTTCTAAAATAACTTCTGCTTTAAAAACCCAAATAAATCTAAATTATCCAGAAGGTTCATGAGAATAATATCTAAACTAAGCTTCCTGTTTATCCAACCCTTAATATTCCTGATTTTCACAATAAAAGAAGAAAAAAAATTAATTAAAAAATAATAATTTAGAAGGCTTCATCTTCCTCTCAGGAAAGTCTCAAAAGAACCAGCTGACGCTTTCTTTCCTGCTTACTGACGGATGCAGATCTGGGAGATAGATGGAGAAACAGTAGAAGCTGAGCGGCTGCAGATGCACTAACCTACCACATGTTCATGTGTGGACAAGAGGCTCATGTCTCTCAGCTAATATCTGATCTGTGTCTGCTGCAGCCTGCAGCTGTCAGATCTGTTGCATCAGAATCTGCAGGGAGTTAAAAATGAATGCTCCCGTAACCTGATGCAGCAGTTTGAACCTTTAGACTCGATGACCTCAGTGTGCCACGGTACCAGACGCAGTTTATGCAAAGAAACAGGTGAAGGGGTCTGAATGGGTTTAAATGACCATCAACATTTGCATGTGTTTGTACACAGGCACGCTCACCCAGACCTCCTGGCAGGGTTTTAACAACATGCTTCAGCTGCGCAATCTCCAGCGCTTCCCACAGCATCTCATCTGTTGCCTTCATCTCTGGATCCAAGTTGAATCTGCAAACAAGCACACACACATCGTTTACAGCTAGCTTACTAAAAGTTATTTTAGTCATAACAAAAAGCCAGCAGGGAGGAATATCTGTTTATCCTCCTCTCTGAGCTGATCTGCAAACACAAATATGCAACATTTTTCACATATTACGCAGTTTTTTTTAACCCCTAACAGTGTGAACATTGTGCTTTTATTGTCTGCTCACATCAGGTCTGAGCCCCAAAAAGACACGTTAGAGCAAAACGTACAGAATTACTCTGGGTAAAATATCCCTAACAGCATCACGTTCAGTCTGTTCTCCAGCAGGACGAGGCTTTTATGGTCCGCACCATGTGAGTTCTATAAATAAACCACTCCAGTGGACTTTACAAAGGAATGTCCTCCTATCTAAAACCAGCCCTCCTCGTGTTTTAGATAAGTGGCATTAAAGTGGCACGCTTTGCCCACCGGAAATGCCCCCTGTGTCCTCTTCCTCCACCTGATCAGTGTCATCAGAAATACTGTTCTGTAAGCAGCCTGATGCAGAGGTTCTTAATACCGGATGGTGCCGCTGAACAGGAAGGGGTCTTGGAGGATGATGGACAGCCGGGATCTGAGGGTCTGCAGAGGCAGCTTGGCGATGTCGATGTTGTCAATCACAATCCTCCCTGTGGGAGGAAGAAGCTGATGGTTAAATAAGAAACTGGGACTATAAACTATAAATCTTTTGTTTTTTTTGTAAAATGTGAAAATAAAGGTGGATTTTTTTACCCTCAAACATGTCCACCATGCGGAAGAAAGCCAAGGAGAAGGAGGATTTCCCGCTGCCGGTCCGGCCACATATCCCAACCTGCAGAGAAATCAGTTCTTCACAGATGGAAGCTTCCCTCCCACCTCCGCTCTGAGAAGTTTCCACACTACTTACCTTCTGACCGGGGTTCACGTGTGCGTTGACATTTTTAAGCACAGGTTTCAGCGTGGGATCATAGCGGACGCTCAGGTTCTGGATCTTGATCTCTCCATGCCGGGGCCACCCATCCGGCACCTGAGACACACCTGAGATGCAGAAATATCAAGGTTTTTTGACCAACAAGCAGAAAACTTAGCGTTAAAGCACAAATTTACCTGCTCCTATCATTATTTTACCCCTTTTTCTCATTATTCTAGGTACATCTGCTAAAATCCCCCCCAGCTTAAAGAGGTGAGATGGATATAATAGTTTGTGAAGAAAATAAAATGAACTTCTAAAAGAAGTGAAGTAAACAGGCAGCTCTGCAACATAAATATAAAGTTAAGTTGGGATGAAACTCCAAGCGAGCAGCGTGTTTCAGAGGAGGAAGTGTGACTGTGTTGCTGCACTCACTGAGGAGTCCCTCGTAATTCTCCGGTTCAGTTTTGAGCAGGCTATTAATCCTCTTCACTGAGCCAAGCTGCACCTCCATGTCTGCCAAATTACGCACCATCCAGTTCATGTAGTTGGACACCTGATACACGAGAGGAGGAAGGGTAAGGGTTGGATCGCGTGAACGTCTGTGCCGAGTCCAGACCGAACGAAAATGCTCGCATGAATAAACACAGAGACTAACGGATAAATCCTCATTAACGTCTCTGCAGAGTCTTTATGCTCTGGGTAATGTCACTGCAATGATTATTTCATTCTTAATTTGGCTGAAATAAAAAAAAATCTTTGACAGAAATAAAACATTTCATTAATGTCTTTTTAAAACTATATTTATCAGATGAAGTTGCGCGCGCTCAGTGCTTCTGCAGCTAATTATAAGATTTATGTCTGAGTGCTTTTCATTAAACTCGAGCAAAAGATGCAGGAAAACAGAGAAAGATGAAACGGCGAGGTGGGAAAGGGTGTCAAAGTCAGTCCTCCTGGACCACTGTCCTGCAGATTTTCAATGTAACCTTGCTCCAACACACCTGGCTTATTAAATGGCTCTAACAGCTGATATGGATCTGCAGCAGTGTTTCTCTAATCCCCATCCTGAAGTATTACCAACCTCCATGTTTTAGAGGCAACTTAAACACACCTGAATGAAAAGAACGGCTCGTTTAACGGGCTGCAGGATTGGAGCCGGACCTCCTGATGTGATGGAGCAGGTGTAGCAACGTGGATGTGGAGCAGATATATTCTGAACTGGTTGTGATAAATAAGCCTTATGGAGTGAAAAATAATGATATGATGTAAATGTGGGATTCTTGTCTTCAGTTTTAGTTGAAAAAATGTAAAAACAAAAATAAAAACTGATGCCAGACTTTCACATCAAGTCCAGGAAAAGATCATATAAGAGCAGCTGAAGACACTGGGATGCATGTCTAAAAGTTCTGACTGGGTGCGTTTGGAAACACAATGCTTATTTCTAAGGCAAAAACACGGAAAAACCTCGTCCAACAGCAAAAACCTCCCACTCACCATGAGAGCGTATGTTAGCCCGAGCCCCACCAAGCCAGGAGACAGCTGGTTGTACAGAGAGTTGGTGATGGAGGCCACAGCCGCCACCAGCACCACACAGGCCCCGATGTACTCCTGCATGGTGCCGGGAGACAAAAACACCTCGCTGAAGAAGGTACATTACATACGCAGATCGTTTTATTCATAATCCCTGTTGCTTCCGTTAACACACACACACACACACACACCAAGGTTGTGCCCTTGCTGATATGAAATCGGAGAAGAGATGATGCATAAAACATGTCACCAAGATTGCAGCTCATGCAGACAGAGAAGCTGATATTCAGTGTTTCAGTCACCCAACAGAGGGAGCAGTCACCCAGTAGCACCAGCATGGATGTGGGCCAGGTGTGTGTCAGACTGGGAAGCAAAACGGATCATTACCATGCGCACTTCCAGCCAACGGTTGGCCGCTGTGAGGAAGAGCGAGGCGATGTTGTTGGCGTCGGTGAACTGCAGCAGCCTCTGTCTGAACCGGGGCTCGTACCTGCCAGGGGAGATCATTTCAGGGTGTTAATGGGCTGCCGGTGACTTTCCAGAGACCAGCTCGCTTTTAGCAGCAACACAAAGCTCGATATTAAGCAGGACGATTAACCTTCAGGACTGAGCTTCACAGGGTTTAAGAAGGAAGGAAGCGCACACACATGCACAGATCGGCTGGGTCCTACATTTCCCATAATCCCACAGACTCAGGAGCAAAAACGGGCCCATCAGAAGCTCCCATTTGCTAATATGAAAGTGACATAAAAAAGTGCATGTTTTATATTAAACTGCAATTCATCATTTGTCCACATGAGGTTGCATTTGACCTTTTTATGACATTTGCTGAACTTTTTCTTGAAAGATCCTTCGGTTGGGCATGTGCTGTGGAAATGTTCAGGTAATAAGAGTCCCTTCTAGCTGATAAATTATGTGAAATAGTGTTTGTTTCAGTTCACGGTAACTGGGTTTATTAAACCCTTTGTGATTGTATTTAAGTGTTGTGTGAATAAAAACTGAGAAAATGCTAAAAAAAAAAAAAAAAAGCAGAGCAGAAATGCTAAAACTGGATCAGACCCTTGTTTATTTAAAACAAAAAGGTTTTTTTATGCTTATGTTACTGGTTTGAGATGAACTCTTTGTGTCTCTGATGCATTCAGGTGCATCCAGTGCATCGCAGCTTTTTGGTTTTTATAAACAGGTGGATCACAGTAAATTGGTTTGAATTGATTAAATCTCTACAAGCTGAGATGACTTTGTGACCTGATGCTTTATAAATAAAGTTTATTTACACCCGCTTTTGAATATTTCCGAATCAACAGTTTTCAAACCTGTGATCTAATAGGATGAAATACCCCCGATTAATGTGCTTGATCTTATCAGAGAGGACATATTTTTCATCTGATCACTGAGAGAGCTCCCAGCTGTGATCCACCACAAACATCTTCATCCTCATTACTCATTCTGAGATTTTCACATTCAGACACATCTGAGTTAACACCAACGCCTGTGATCCTGTGAGTTATCTGTTACCAGATGCTGTTCATTCATTGGGTTTTTACCTGAGCGCTCTGATGGTGGTGAGGCCTTCCACTGTCTCTGAGAAGTGGGAGAGTAAAGGAAGCTGAGTGCTGTCCTCCAGCTGCTGCAGGTCCCTGATCAGAGGACAAAAAACACTTCAGCACATAAGAACCAGCAAACTGCCCACATTACACCTGCTTAAAGGGCTTACATTTGCTGGGATTGGCTTTGCCTCCCCAAACGAGCCTGAATTTAATGAAGCGGCTTGGACAATAGATGATAGATAAATTCATTTAAACAGTTTGAGTAGCGAGGATTTACAGTAGGCTGCTCTGAAGCACCTCGCTGATCCCGGTGGCACTGAATGGGTTCATAAGGGATGCATCCAACCCTGACAGGACACCCTGGGGACTATATTTGGTGATCCCTGATGCAGAGTTTATCCCAAACGGCAGATAAATGTGAAAATACTCGCTTAGTTTATGACCAGCAAACAAAAGATTGCTCCGTTCTGCCCAACTCACCTGGAAGCCATCCGGAAGTACTTCTGAATGAAGTAGCAGGCGACAGCCAGCGGCAGGAGTGCGATGAGGAAGACAGGGGTCACGTAGGAGATGACACCCAGAGCGCAAACACACAGCAGCGTGGAGCGGGAGAGGCACTCCAGAGTGGTGGGGATGTGCTGGTCGATGGTGTTTGTGTCTGTGGAAAACCTATTCAGGATGCTGCCGAGAGGAGTCGTCTCAAACAGCCTGAGAGTGCAAAGACACAACGTTTCAATCAAACAGGCGCTGTTTGGCTACATAGGACTGATTTTAGCTGAACTAACCATTTAATCCACATGATGGAGTTTCAGTCAACAACACTGAATAATTTCTGCAGTCAGCTGATTTAGTTTGAACTCTTTCGCATGAATAAATAAAGAATAAATCACTCTGTGTACTTGTGAGTGTGTATGACATGCATGCAAATCTGTGGTGCTTCTTCAGGCAAGAGCTGCTTTGTGGGAGGAAAGCAGATGGTGCTCTGAGTAATGAGGCTAAAAAGGTGCTTTTAACTGTGCGTCCTGGTTTAAAATGCCTGTTTAGGCACTCACACAAACACCAGCAAACTGGCTTCACGCTGCACGTCCTACCTCATGGGGGCCAGTATGATCTTGTTGAGTAGATTGTGGTGAAGATCTTTGGCCACTTTAAGGCCCGTCCATTCCACCGCCACAGAGGTGGCGAGGCAGAGGAGGATGCCCAAACAGCACAGCACGCTGAACACACACAGGTACCACGAGTGACTGAAGCCACAGCCCTGCAGCACACAGAGAGAGAGGGATTTATGAGGACATGGCTGCAAACCTGTGTGTTTCTGAAGATGTGCCTCTTAGTCTGCGTAGACAATTATTATAAGCATAATTAAACTGGTTAAAGATTAACTGATTAACCAGTGAAGCTCTTAAAGCTGAGCTGGCGGCTTTTAAACAAACACAAACGGGAAGCGCTGATGACCTTCTGGCCTCCATTTTCCTCTAAGCTTCGTTTTCTTGCCATCAGCTTTCCTTTGGTTGGTGCAGCAAAAAGCTGCAGTCAATCAGTTTAATAAAATAAATATGTTTTATTTTAGAATACAAGGAAGAAACACAAGAACAAGTTGTTGAGGAAAATAGTTGCACTAGTTATGCTCCATGACATATTATTGTAAAAGACACTTAATGCCAAGAACTGAACCATTTCTAGAAATACCAGTAAAACCAGAAGAAAGTTTTTGCATTTACAAGTAAAAAAAAAAAAATTCTGTTGAAGCAAGTCTCCAGACAGAAAAAACCCCAATAAACAAGCAAAAATAAGGGAGTAAATCAAACTGTAGTTCCCCTCTCATCCACTAGAACAGGGGTGTCAAACTCGGGTCCTGAAGGGACTTTTGTTGTCTCCATGCTCCGACACAGCTGACTGAAATTACTTAATAGGCAGACAAGAAGCAGTTGGATCTATTTGATTTGCATCAGGTGTTTTAGTGCAGGTAAACAGCAAAACGTGCTGGATACCAGCCCTCGAGGACCAGTCTGACACATGTGCTCTAGAGACTCCAGAAACTTAAGTTCCCCTTTCATCCAGTAGAGGCTCCAGAAACTGCAGTTCCCCTCTCATCCACTAGAGGCTCCAAACATAGCAAATCTCGATAGACTCCCATGTTAAAAATGGTAACTTCATTGCAGAAATAAGCATGTTTACAGTCTGGTATAATTTTAGGTTTTAATTTGCATTCATAATAACTGTGAGATATTTTTTCTGTAACTCATTTGGTCACATGTTATTTCATCTTGAAAATTGGCATATTTAGGGACGTGACCTTTGGATTAACATATATCAGTAAGGAAGAGTAGCAGAAATGTCGTCTTTAGCTACCTGTCCGCCTTAGCTTTAGCACACCTACAGGTAAGATAGGACCGGCACGCAGGATGATGCCCAGATGGTGATGTTAGGAACCCCCGAAACAACCTCAATGTGAAGCTATGACCATATTTTATATGTCAAATTTTGTGCCTGTCAATGGAAACAGCAGCTGGAACTCCATCATCACATTATTATCTGACACTTGCTATTTACTGAAGGTATGTGACTATAAACAGATACAGAAGAAGAAAGCACATATCCATCACTGAAAGTCTGCAGTTTGCACTGAATTTCCCAAAGATGAACATATATAATTAGTTGCTTCTCTGAGGTGGCTGACAGGTGCCACTGCAGCATTAAAAGAATAAAGTCTTTTGAATCTTGCTGTTTGTGCTTTTTTTAAACATCTTCTTTTTGCCCTGTTGCATTATGTAACAGTAAAACATTTGCATAGAGTCTTTACAAAGGTAGAAGAATAAAACATGAGTTTCTTAAACAGATAAAAATAGACCCCAGTTGCTCTTTGCTACTCAAATATAGCATTTATACCAGCATCAGAAAGAAAATGGCCAATGAAAACACATTATCAGGGACCTGAACATGGAGTTTTACATCTTCAGTCTGTGTTTGTGTAAACTGTGTGTTTAATGTCCAAACAGGACTTCTGAGTGGGGATTAGTCCAGATTACATAAAGGGACACTGAAGCTCAGGCAGACATGATGTGCTCAGCTCTCAAGTGACAATTTATGTGTACTTTGTGCATTTAGTGTGTGTCGCTAACAGCGTGTTTGTGTGTGTGTGTGTGTGTG
>JBAMIG010000010.1:24110801-24129124 GCA_037177335.1 Kiunga ballochi
GTGTGTGTGCGTGTGTGTGCGTATGTTCGAGAGCCAGAAAGATGACCGTGGTGTTTGTGTTCCTTCTAGACTGCTGCCCTTATCCTCACCTGACTATCGTATCCTTCACATGACCATGTAAAATGTGACCTTATGTTTCAGTGTACACACACACACACCCACACACACACAAAAACATATATAACGATCGATTAAAGTGTTACTTTACTGATCCTGGAACATTGTCACCTGTCACCAGCTGCTGTGACCTCTGAGTGTAAATGATGCAGCTCAACCTTCATCGTATCGTTTACACTGAACCTAATTGAATGAATGATTATCTGCTTTCTCTGAATGTGTGTGTGTGCATGTGTGTGTAAAAACCTTTTTTTAGGTTTAGGCTGACCAGTAAGTCAAGCAGAATGTGGGTCAAGCAAACACAGTAGGTAGAAAATCTCCTGCTCATCTCATATTTGCACCCTTTGTGACTGCGCTTAGCTTTTCTGACTCGTGCATGTTTACACGTAGCCTCACCCTCCATCCTCCTGCATGTCCCTAAACGTGCACAACTTTTCTGTTTTTGTGTCTGCTGCTTAATTAACATGCAGATGAGGCCAAGCTGCTTCTGCTGCTTCCGGATGTGTTGATGAAAGCTCTGTCTGCTGCTAGCTTGTTTTACTCAAAACAAGAATCACAAGAGAATCAGTAAGAAAAATGCAGATAAAAGAAAAGTGTAAAAAAAAAAAAGTCTGTTGTGATTTTATTAATTAAATGCTGCCGTTGCACCCACTAGATAATCACTAAGCTTTCCAGTGATCAACTTCAAGCCCTTCTTGTTAAGTCTGACAACTCTACAAACTTCCTGCAGGAATAAATGTGTATAAAACCTAACATCCTGCCGAGTGAGGAGCGTGAAGAGTTGTAAATGTCAACATTGTGGACATAAGTGCTCCCACTCAAAGGCAATGAAACAGGAACCAAACAGCTAATTAACCAGAAAAGAACGAGTCATCTCCATCAAAACTAAGCCGTTCACTCCTCACCTGCACAACCGTGCAGTTGTGAGCTGTTGCCTCCGTCTTCGCCATGATGACGCGAGACGTCCAGTGTGCCAGCCAGTAGTCAATGGCGACCATGAGGGAATGTTTGAAGAGCTGCGACAAGAGGAGCAAGGTGAGGAGCAGGAGCCCGGCAGAGGACAGGTAGGTGCTGCAGGAGCGCCAGGGCATGGTGGCTCGCTGACGCATCACCTGAGACAGGTTGTCTTCATCTTCACTTTCCACCGATTCCTCTGGGAACAAGACCGAAATGAGTTAGTGTTAGAGAGCAAAATTTGCTTTAACTTCACCCCTACGTGTTTATTTTCAGCGCACGCTCTCTGCTGATGTGACTCATCTCTGTTACTATTTTCTCTCAGTTAGCATGAGCAGGAGACGAGAAAGAACATCAGAGACAACCTTCAAAAGCAGAGAAGAGACTCTAGAAAGACTATGCAGAAACTCCAAGCAGATGCTCATCTTATGAGGGGGTCGAGGAGCTGATGTGAGCAATCTCCCCCCACCCCTGATGTACTGTAAATATAACACATCCCATCATGCGGCAAGCTTTGGAGCATGAGTGTGCATGTGGGCGTCTGGGAGGCACAGACATGCTGGAAGTAGAGAGGCAGTGGGAAGATAGAGGAAAAGAAAAAGAGTTAATACTGCAAATATTTCCCCAAATCATGCTCGTTTTACGAAGATGTTCAGGAACAGGAGCCAGAAATGTTCGAGGGAAAAGTGAGATAAAGAAGTGACGTGATGATGATGATGATCTTGAGAGATCTGCAGTTTACTAGCAGCACCACAATGCCACAAACAACTTGTTTCTCTGTTTGTCTGTCAAACCATGCTTTCTGGTCACACCTGCTCCATCCAACAGGAGGGCGGCACCTGGTGCTGGAGCCATCGAACAAGTCCGCTCCGGGGTGCCACCAGCACACAAGAGACAATACAAAACACAGATAAAGAGGACATCCATGCCTCCGTAGTACCTCCCAAATACAGCAGTGACACATATAAGGAATCAGTTCAGTGTTTAACAGCTGCAGGAAGGAGCAGGGTGGGACATCAGGTCAGTAAAACCACTGTTTAACACACATGATGGAATCGTCGTAGAGTAAAAACACTACAAACACAGCAGGTGAATGAGGTGACATCCTGCGTGTCACCCGAGCAGAAATCAGAGAAGCCTCAACTGATCGAGCATTCGTTTAGTCTCTCACCTTCCTCTTCCTCTTCAGTCCTCGCAGCCTCTCTGGAGTACATGGCCCTCCGCAGGTTTTTCCTCTCCAGATCAGTCATACTCGCTGCCACCGTTTCCTGAACAAGGAACACAACATATACAGTTTCCCAAACCGACACTCTTATACGGCTCTCCTGCAGAATAGGGGGTCCAAATGAATTCAAACACTCTCAAATGAAAGAGTAAATATTTAAGTGGTTAAAGACTGTTTGCAGGGAAAATAGTGACCGTCTCAAACTCCCGGTCCTGTCGGTGCATCAGGGTTTTCCACTGCTCAAAGAGTTCTGGATCAGAGTTCTGGATGTCCTTTAGAGTCCCTTCAGTCTGGATGGTGCCATCTTTCATTGCAACAATCTGATGATAAAGACACACATGCAGAGAAGGAAGCAAAGGAATTGTGAGATAATTCTGAGGTATATTGCTTCTGTCTGAATATTTCAGCAGATTCTTACCCAGTCGGCATGTGGTAAATACTGAAGCTTGTGTGTGACCAACACCACCGTCCGCTTCTCCTCTCGCAGCATCTTCAGGATACCGTCCTGCATCAGATGGTCACTCAGGTGGATGTCTAAGGCAGAAAATGGGTCATCCTAAAAATACATAAGTAGATATTTGAAAGGACATGAAAACAAACAAGTGTTGGAAGTCTGTAAATCTCTTTTAAATCCATCACGCTGAAGTAACAATAACAGCTGATGCTACCTCACATATAATCAATTTCAGTATGAATGATGTCAGGATTAATTGCTGCTCCATTTATGTGCGTCAAATCAAAGTGTCTCACACAAAGTGGTTTAAATTTCTCTGATTTTATCAACCGTTTATACATGACCCACTGCCAAAACATACAGCCCTCATCATGTAAACACACTTTAGTTATTCATGTTCATTCATGTGTTAAGCTGTGAAAGTTCATTTAACCTGCATGTTCAACTCAAACAATATGGTTAACAATAAGATTTACTATGACCAGAACTAGATGCAGCGAAGCAGTCCCAAAGCATGATGAAACCTCCACCATTTCTTGCTGTAGGCTGGGTTCCTTTTCCTTAAGCCTTCATTTTTACATTTTATTGATAAAGCTTAGTTTATTAGAAAAAATATCAAATTATGTGTGTATACATGGGTGTTTCCTTTAACCCTTCAACTGTTGGGGGCCCGTCCGGGAGGTTGCTATGTAGTTTTTATATGTAAAACTTTTTAAGGGTGACTGTTGATTAATCAATCAATATAATGCCAGTTTCCACATCTGTTACAATGACATTATGTATGAAAAATATAGATTTTAGACTTAAGCAGTCAGGTGATAAATTAAAGAAAAAAAAGAATAAAATGAATAAAATCACAACAAGCTGCTTAAAACAATAACCCGTTTTATTATCATTTATAAATCTCCAACCAACTTGGGTTATATATTTTCAAGGCAACTCTGTTATTGAAGCACATTTCTACTCCCATCCGCATCAGACCCGACTCTTTGTTTTACTGATTAAACAAAAGAAGCTGTTGTTTTATATAAACATACGTACAGACTCACCAGAAATACCACGTTGGTCTGCTGGTACAATGCTCTGGCCACACTGATTCGCTGTTTCTGTCCTCCTGATAGGATGATGCCCTGCAAGACGGGAGGTGTGTAAGCTTACCACAACAAAAAAAACAGAGTCGCATTGAGAAAGGCTATTTATACGGTGGAAATATGGATCATGGTTTAACACAACATTGTTTTGGCTGAACAGAGTCAGACGACCTCCCTGCATGCAGGAAAATTAAATCCTGGCTTCACTGTGATGATGACAAATGATGCAACATAACAGTAAATCACATCAGGAGCAACAGCCACCCACCGACTGAGAATAAAGACAAAATAAGGGAAGTTCCAGTGATACCGACCCGTTCCCCGATCTCTGTTTGGTCCTCCTGAGGAAGGATGTCAATGTCAGGCTGAAGGGAGCAGGCCTCGATCACAGCTTTGTATCTGCAGGTGAAGCAAAGGCAGCATGCACATGAGGACGCAGAACCGTTTCCCAAACTAAATATAACACTTTTCAGAGATGCCTCATATTCACAGTTATGCTTGTATAATGCATCCATAAAACAGTTATGTTAGAGGCTGACAATGTGCACAGGATCTCACTCAGATGGGAAAAATTAACGTTTCTACATCACTGCCCTGACAGAATATATAACTATAACAGGATAGGGTGATTTTATTAAATGGTAGACATTAAAAATAAAAGATTCTATCACAACACAAAGCATGTCAGTCAAGATTTATCAATATTAACCAATCAGCATAGTATAGAGGTCTTTATTTGATAGTGTTACCATAGCAACAAAGCTCAGTGGCCATTAGTTTTCTGTAAATGAGAGTATAAATAAGGAAAGACATCAGGGAAAAGCTGCATTAGACTTTTCCATATAAGTATTAAGCAACCTTTTAGTTGAGTTGTTTGTCTGGAGGATGAAAACCGTGTGTGTGTGTTTTAGTGTGTGATAATGTGTTTTCATCGTGGCAGGTAATAAGTGTGTGTTTTTGTGCCAGCAGCAGGAACACTGTCCTGTTTCATTAGAGACACATCCTGCTTTGAGTGACCAGGCTTGTTTCTTTGCTTTTCTCTCCTCCACTAAAATTTCACCTGATCACAGATCAGCTCGTCTAGCTTCGTTCACACCCAAACATCCAACCAAAAAATAAAATGCACCATGATCCTTATTGTCTCTGTGACGTACGCCGTTTCTGCTTGAACCATGAACGCAACGTCACAAGTTTTCAAGGAAGACTTGAATAATTTGACATCATGGTAAATAAATACAAATAAATAGCGATTTAGGTGTTAAAATAAAAGGTGAAACACATTAAAATACAGTAACATCTAAATTTAGTTTTCTAATCAATAAATGAGGAGCAGCAGGACGTGGTGGCTCAGTTCAGGCTACGTTCGGTGTTTCCTATGACTAACCCTCTATTTAAGGTGCTGTTATCATTATTTCTGTTTGCAGTTTCCTCCTTTGTGTTTATTGTTTGTTGTTTATTCCCCCTGAGTCGTGTTGGCTTCTCTGTGTCTATATTTCAGTTCCACTTGGTCATTTTAGCTGCTAGATTGCTCAGCCATGTTGTGTTGAGTCTGGTCTTTATTGAACATCTCATTCCTGCATTCTGCCTGGTCTGGATTTCAGTCCTCACCTCCGTTGTCCAGACACTTTAATGTCCTGGTTTAATGTGTGAAAGAGGCACATTTGCAGCAACTATGAAGATTTTTTCAATTGAGGAAATAAAGCAGGCTGAGCCATCTCAGCAAACTGGTTTGGGGATGTTTGTTGTGACAATTTAAACCATTTCACTGCTGTTGTCAATTTAAATCTATAAAATGCAAAAAAAAAAAAAAAAAAAAAAAAAAGGCCTTTTTTGTGTTTACATTGAAGGGTTAAAAGACAAGTTATGTTACATAACAAGTTTAATTATTTACATGTAACAGAAAATAAAAGCAAAAAACACTTATTTTTGTTTCTACTTATTCACAAAACTACATAGTTTATTTAAACTTTCACTATCATGCATTATGAAGAATCAAGCCGATACAACGGGCAACGTGTCCTCTCCTGCTGCATGCAGAGCAGCTAAACGGGACAATTTCCTACAAAAACGCTGATATAGTTAATGATGCAAAGTTAATTTGATTTCTGGTTTATTAAACATTAAAAAGGCAGAAAAAGATAAAATAAAGTAAAATATTAAACCAATACAAATAAAAAAAAAGGTCTTGTTATGAGTGATGAGAATCGTAACCAGCAGCTCAGAGAAGTCATTCCTAAACCTCCCAGGTGTAGGTAAGAAGTCTCACCTGGATTTTATCATGGGCATCTCAAAGGTGATGTTTTCCACCAGGGTCGCATTCAGCAGCCAGGGCTTCTGGGAAGCGTAGGCCACGGCGCTTCTCTTCCTGCCACACACACAGTCGTCCATGTTTAATTTTCACTCTTTCACACAGGCTTCAGAGGAAAAAGCTGTTTCATCTCTGGTTCACAGCGACTTCCTGGCCAACTCCAGCCCTTAAATAACTGGATCATTAGAGACTACCTTTATTTGTAAAGTCAATATGCAGTCAAGGGTCAGGGGTAAGCAGAGGGAGCATTCACAGAGTGGATTCCTGAAAGAAGCTCTTCATCCCTGCGTGTAATGATGATGTGTTGCCATAGAGATGGACTGAAAAGTCTGAGCTTACCTGATGTCTCCGTCACTCGCCGCGTCTCTGTCTGTAGGACTGCAGGGGAAGTATCAAACACAAAGCACAACACTGAGACAGGTGATACATTACTGACGTCTCTGAATGTCTGTAAACACTACCCTACACCAACGCGCCGGACATTAGCAGCCGCCTGCTCGCCTCTCCCAGCTTGTCTTCCTGTAATTTGCTGGAAATCAGCATCAACTGTGACGGATGCAGGAGGCGGAATTAGAGCGTGGACGCCATGTCGGAGGCATGCATGTAAGACACACTGAGGTCAGGGTGGCAAACACATAAACACATGGAAAATGTTTATATTGAGAGCATAAACTTTTAATTTACTGATTATTAGTGAGGCAATGTGGATATCGGACAATCCTGATCACATTAAATGAATAAATTAATCTTTTATAGACGCAAAATTTTATTTTAAACTCTGAATCGAGATAAAAAATGTATTTAATGAACAGGCATGTTATTTTATTTTGAAACATTCTCATTTTTAACTGTTTTAATGTAAAAAACATTTTTGGTCAAATTATTCAAGCTTTATTTATACAGCGCTTTTCATACAAAGGCTTCAATTTACCATAAAACATCAGAAATCAATAATCATATGCTTTTGCATACACATTATCATGCTAACATCTTTCACACAGCACAGAAGGAACTGATGGATGAAGCTAAAAAACACAGATTGAGACTTTACACTGAATTTGGTCATATAGTTTTGATTTATTCTGCTCTGAAATGAAACCATCCTGTTCTTATTCAGTAAATCAGCTTAAAGTTTGCAGCTTTGGGTGTTTACTATGTTGTTACGCTTTTCCTACTATAAAACAGTAAAGAAAAGTCTATTTAATATCACTATGTATCGCAACATATTGCATTGTTACAACTGTATTGCGATAAATATCGTATTGCCCGATAAACAAGTACACGATGAAGGAGAATGAAGCTACAAAACACTGATATATTTTTATACGCATTCTAAATATTCTGTGACAATATTATATTGCTATCAATAAAACTTCAGATTTTTCTTTTTAATGAGCAGATTTTGCTCATGACGTCGATTTCATGGTTTTATTTATCTTGCACATAAAGAGTTGTTCTTTATTTAGCATTGAAATCAATAAGTTGGGTTGAGTTTTGGGAGTTTACTGTGCTGTGACGCTTTTCCTACCATCAAACAGTAAAGAAAAATCTATTTAATATCACAATGTATCGCGATATATTGCATCATTACCGCTGTATTGTGATACATATCGTATCAACAGATTCTCGCTAACACATACACTTAAGCGGTTTAAACCTTTTAAGAATAAATAGTGTGTGTGCACGTCCAGATAAAGCCTTTTTGAGTTATTGTGACGAGTGCATCCTGACACATACAGAATGTGTAAAAGCAGCGAAGGAGTTAATTTGTATTATTGCCTCTTTTTACTTTACTGGAGACAGACGGTGTGGAGTGTCGGTAAACTTTCTGAACAGGACGATGATTCTTCTGCTCAACATTCAGGAGGAAATCAGAGGAGAGGAAACCAGTGAATGGAAATTTCAGCTGAGACCAGAATAACTCCTCCAGAGGCGTTACTTCAAGCAGCGACACTTATAAACTGTCATCAGAGCTTTTAATAAAACTGCGGTATTGTTTCTGTGCGGCTTCAGTCAAACATCTTTGTTCTCATAAAAGACCTAGCGTCTGAAAGATTTAGCGTGAATGTTCTCAAAGGCTAAAAATACACGACAAAGTTCTTTATTAGCAAGACTTACCTTTCATCTCCTTCAGACTCCAAGCTTGGCAGGCTGCAGGAAATAAAAAATAGATATTATATACACATAACTGCAAGTACTGTACATACTTTGCTATATCTGGGAAATGATAATAATCTAAATTGTGCTTGTTAATATAATCAGACCATCACATAATTATAATAAAACTAATTAATAACCCATACAGGTATCCACATATCCATTAACACAGTGGCGAGTGGCTTTGCACATGCTCAGTGGAGGATGTGGGGTATTTTTAGGTCTCAGCGGTCCTGCGAAGGTGACTTCGCTGTCATCTGAGTGCAACCGAAGGGTGAAAGCTGCAGCACTGTTACAGAGCACAGCTGTCAGGGAGGGAGCTGGTGGCTGACATTTAAGTTGCCCTCATTTTCTGCACATGTAAACACATCTGTTACAGACTGAAAAGAGAGGAAGGAATATATTTACATGCTGATCTAATCGTGACATTTACAACTTAAATAGTCTTTTACTAATAAAACGCATCAATGTATTGATCAAATGTAATCAATTTAAAAAATGTTTTGTTTTCCTGATTTCTTTACTTTATTCTTTGTTTCTTTACTAGAAAATACATTTAAAGATTAAACAGAAGAGACAGAAGCGTAAATAATCATGCTGCTTTCTGACTTTTTCCACATTGAACATGTGTTAAAAATTAGATTTAAAGTAGGAAAATGTTCCTGAAAGGGAAAAAGGAAAAACACAAGTGCAAAGCGACAAAGACACAACGTCAACAGTGTAACTCAAGTGGAAGGGAAAGCCTGCCAGTTCAGTCTTAGATAACAGTTTTAGATAAATGCAAATTTTAAATAAATACAGGTGGATTAAAGTTAAAGCGGGTTGTGCAGCAGCAGTTCAATCAAACCTACTCCTAGTTTATTTTATTTAGAAAATTAAACGTGTTTATGGTTTGGGATGTATAATTTTGTTCATTTTAGCCTGATAACTGATTCAGAGCGGCTTTCCTGCAGGACCGAGGACGCTTGTTAAGCTCCACTCATGGTTTATTTTTCTTCTTACATTTCCCTACAGCCCCGAATGAATCAATTGAAACATGACCCTTGATATTAAAATGTCCATATACAAAGTGCAATTTCCCCTCAATAAAAACCCTTTAATGAATGCCCACATCAGATCTCATCAGCTGAGAACACTTGAAGGAGTCAGAGAGCTCATGAGACAAATGATTGTTTTTCTTCCTGAAACCGTGGGGGTGTCGGTCTCATGCCAGATTGAACCGCCCCCGGAGATGTTCTGCTTCACTTCAATCAACACCTCCAAGGACTAAACATCATCTCAGGAAGTTACGCAATCAACTTTCAATCAGCGGTGAGACACTCCTGTCCAGTTTATGGTGGAGACGTTTCCTCCATGACTCCAACTCAGACATGATAATGCATTAATTAGAAATGCATAAGGACAGCTGTTTGCTTAGAGTTAATAAATGCTTGATCTTAATGTAAAAAGTTATTGTTTTATAAACATAAAGCATAGCCAGACTGATGCACAATGCTCTGAGATGTTTAATAATAAAAGAAGCAACAAATACCTCCTGCAATGTCTGCGTTTCTGTTTACATGCCATGCAAAGAGAGGAGGGTTGGTCTGCATCATAGCAGCTCTTTCTGCTGGAGAACATCATACGCTGAGGCTGACAGCTCATGAACAGCTGCTGAACAAGGGGCCAAAGCAGGCCCTAATGCTTCATTAAACAGTAAAAAGAGAGCAGCAGAATCACAAACACCATCAGCGAGTCCGTAACAGATGACCCAGATTCATCAATTATCTTCAAATGAGACAATGAGTCGGTCATTACGAACCTAATGAACTCATCTGCTCTGATTACTCGTTCGTCCAACCCCTGCAAGGCACAAACAACTCCAATCTATCCTCTCCTTGCTTTGGCATCATGCAAGTAGATGCATCCAGAGGACAAAGCTGGGAAAGATTATTTCAGAAAGACTCCAGAAAGCAGAGAAGCAAGTGAACTGAACAAGTGACCCAGTTATACACAGGGATGAAATTTTGCTGGATAAGATCTGATCAGGTGATGGAAAATTAAAAATATCTTCCTTATGCAAACACTTCCACATCGATGACCGGCTTTCTCAGAATAAACTACATGTTCACATGCAGGTTTCCAGGTTTGCCTTAAAGACGCACCACGTAGACTCATTTAATAGCACAATGAAAATAAATTTCTGGCATCATCCTTGCCAGCTGAGAAACATCCTCACAACTGTTTTTTATCGGTGTGACGTTGCAGCATAATTTCACTTTACATAACATTCAAGCAAGCAGATAGAAGAAACACAGTATCACATGAAAAGAAAGGACACAGTAGTCAATGACTGACTTTTACTCATCAGAGAGCGCTCACAGAACCGGCAGGATGCTAGATGGAGGCCGAATTAACTGTAAAAAGAGGCTACATCCCTGAAAGTCTTTAAACAAAGAAGATAATGATCCGGTATTTCTGTTCTCGTCATCTGGAACCAGCTCCTCAGGTCAACTGCCCTAAATGTTTTAGGCAATCCCTGTTAGCACCGCAATGTTTCCATAAACACTAAATAAATAAAAGCCATGCAGGGAAAACCCAAAAGCTCATGTTTAGGCCTCCACCTTGCAGCAACACTTTGCAGTGACACACATTGAGGTGCACACACCCTCATAGGATCAGCAAACACACTGCTATGTAGCAGCTACTAGTGTCATGTCACAAAACTGGTTCTTATTAGAGGAACCAGGAACATCTGGATCCAGCAAATCCTAAATGATCCCAGTTTTTACATCTGAGCCAGATGTGAAAACCTGGAGGAGATTGTTCTCATGTAAGAGGAACACGGTGCGTTTCAGGACTGTAGGAGCAATGAAACTCCTGGGAATTGTTCCAAGCTGCAGATGAAGGCACATAATTTGGGTCAGTGGTTCATTAAAACATCACCACATTCTCCTCTGCATTTCACTGCCATAAAAAGCAAAAGCTGCAGCATCAGCTCCGTTTTATTACCTACAAACCCTCAACTCTGTTCTGCTGCGTCAACCAGGAAGCTGCTTGCAGCGTCTCTGATTGCTCTGTCAGGGAAACAGAATCTATCGCTGCGTAAAAACAGAAATAAAAACTACTTCCTGTCCTTAAGCAGCTACAAACACAAATCTGCTGGAGCTAAATAATCACTAAAACATCTCAATATTATGAAAAAATAAATAAATAATGTTCCCTCTTTTCATTAGAAGCAACATAGACCTTAAAAAATAAACCCAGACAGAAGATTCAGAATCACATTTCTGGCATTAATTGCAAAATACCAACTAGAGAAGCTTAAAGTTCTTGCCAAGTCGCCACGTCATGCCCTTTCTTTCTGCTTTTCTGTCATTCCTCTGCTATAAATAACAACCACCAGACCAGAAATTACAAACCAAACTATAACTGACCTGTTCCAGACGACTGTTCCCGATACTCTCTGCATCTCCCCCAAAGCTGCCAGCAGCAGAGACGACTTCCCGCAGCCAACCTGGCCCACAATCATAGTCAGCTTACCTGAGACGTGTGATGAGGGAGAGGCTGCAGCATTAACTCATACACACTCCATGCAAATCAGTGTGAAAAGCAAAGGAAACTGTGAGGTGATAGCTGAAGCTGATGCTCACCAAAAGGAACCTTGATGTCCACGTTACAAAGCGTTGGTGGTCCGTCTGTCCAGGTGAAATAACCACTCGTAATCTGGACAAAAATATCCAGAGCTTTTAATTTGCATCCTGAATTAAACAGGCAAAAATTATAGCCGCATGAAGGTCAGGGCTCATTAGAGCCTCTTCAAACACATTTAAGGTCCTAATAGGATATAAACAGCAGCTCTCCCGCTAATCAGAGCTGCAGAGACTGTAACCAAATGTAAATAAAAACCATTTAAATTATATGTAAGCCATTTATATTCTTATATATCTACTGAAACAGTTTAAATGATCATAAAACAAACTAAAACAGGTTAAAATAACACTAGTAACACATTAATATGATGCAGCAAACCCATAAAAATGCAGCTTTTGACTGAAAAAACCTTTTCTACCTGCTTAGGAGCTGCATATGCTAATTAGCTTGTTAGCTGAAAAACAGGACTCTTATAAAGGTGCTCATCAACATTAAAAGCACAAATAAATTAAATAAGATGCAAAACCTGGAGAAATTTCTCCACCATCAGGTTTTTTTTTCAGCAGCTGCATTTAAACCACTTCCTGTCTCATCAGTGATGTCATCATTACAGGTGTTTTGACAGCTCTCTTACCTTGATACAGATGTCTTGATCCACATCCTGGGAGGGTCCATCGCCCTCCCGGTCCCCCTGTGAGCTGTAGTTGTTCCAGTCGTCCCTCGGAGGGCGCTTCCGGTTCACCACCTTTAGAGGCTGCAGGAATCGGGACAAAGTGGACGAGGATGATGAAGGGTGAGGTTTAGAGGATGACTAGTGGAGGTTTGTTCAGTACAAAGGAGGTTGTGGTTTTAAAAGGAGGACAGTCGGGAGGAGGAAGAAAACACATTCACTGCTAAATGAGGCATCCTGGACACAGCAGGGTGGATCACATGTTTTCCACCTGTTACAGGTGTGCACACGCTTACCACAGCCTGGTACCGGTTTTGGTTGTGATTGCTGCTGCCAGACGTCAGCGTCGCTTTGGGCTCCTGCTCGTCTCCGATCTCATCGCTTGAGAAAAACTCACTGAGCTTCTGAACGCTGCAGAGAAAACAGAGAAACAAGGGATAAATCTCTCATCAATACGCTGGATTTGCACCTTTTTATTGACTTTTTATTCTTTGTGATTTTATTGGTTATTTATTTATTCATTTGTTGTTGTTTTTTTTGGGGGATTTTCCATTTCCATCCATCTGCTGCCGCTTGCCCTTCCAGCCTGTCCCGGGACTCTTTCTCCTACAAGAGGAAAACCTCATCAGAAACACCTCATCAGGGAGATGTCCAAGAGGTCTTCACACCAGATGATCCACCTCATCTGGCTCCTCTCGATGAAGAGGAGCAGCAACTCTACATTCCACTTGGTAGACCAAGCTCCTTACCCCGTCAGCCTGTGGAGGGATTTTATTTTAGGACACTACCTCCAGCTCATGATCGTAGAAAAGGGTAGAAGCAAAGATCGATCTGTAAATGCGGAGCTTTGGCTTGTCTCTCAGCAACTTCATCACCATGACAGAGTGACGAAGACTCCGTGTTGCTTGTCCATGTCATGCACCTTCTCGCTCTCCTGAAAAAGACCCTGTGATGTTTAACTTCCTGGACTTTGAGCAGAACCTCGCTCCTGATCCAGACAGAGCCTAGTTTTAATTTACCTCAAGAATAAATATTTCTGCGACCCGACAGAGCGGTGGATAATGGATGGATGGAATAAATATTTTAGTTCATTTATTTTATAGATGCTTATTTTTCAAACATGAACTCTACTAAAATAACTCCCTCAGAGGATCACACGCAGCTTCCACTCCATCCTGGTTAAACGAGGACGACAGCCGACGCTGTGGTCACAGATGGCTTCTGAAAACTGAAGAAACTGATGCGAGTCATAAGGGGTTTAATTTGTAAAGTTCCCAGTGGCACAGACTGAGGCGGTGTTTGAGGTGATACGACCTCATTTCCTCTGCGGTGTTAAGAAGAATCTCACTTTATGTGACTGTCTCGGATAAACTGTTTTATCTTGTAACCTAAATTACCAAAATGTAGCAAATTTTATTCTAAGTCTAATTTTTATCTGAACATTTTTATATGAGATGTGTTTGTTGTGCTGTTTATGGCTCTTCTTTCCAAGCAGCCTCTGCTGAAGAGTCCATCTTAGATGGTGCAGTCTAATTATTCTGTCTTTTTTCCCATTTCTATCAATTCAAAAACTCTGATTGAGATCCGACTCCAGCCATTTGCTAGCCACGCCGCTCAGATGAATTAAAACATACTTCTCGCATTAATAACTGCAGGCGTTTGCTGAGCCAGTCTTTCAGTTCCACGTTTAGTAAATCAATAGGACTTGTACTTATACAGCTCTTTTCTAGTCATGCCGACCACTCAAAGTGCTTTACATGCCACAGTCACCATTCACACACAGGGTTCAGCGTCTTGCCCTAAAACACTTCGGCGTGTAATCAGGAGAAGCCTTGAATCAGCCTGCAGGTTGGAAGACGACTGCTCTTCTTGAGCAAACAGCCACCTTGAATCATGTATCCTGTCCTCCCACTTTTCTGTGACTTCCTTACTGCCCCCATGTAGTCAATCAGCTGCAACAGGCTTTTGCAAGGTTGCAAACAATAGTTCTGGCATCATCGTGGGATTACTCAATCATGCACAAACCATAATAGTTTCTCTTTGTCTCCTGCAGCCTCATTTTCCCCTCATTTCATATATTTTCCAGGATTTGTATTGTAGCAAAGCTCATTACCTTAATGATAGGCAAAGACTAAGCATGACTTTTCTATTTACATGCTAACTGACCTGTGCAGATGCATAAATAGTTTGTATCACTAAACACAGGTATATGAGTGATACATAAGAGAGGCTTAAAAGTGGACAGGATCGATGCTTTGATAAGATCTATCTTGATGGATATCTGTTGCTGTGCAGCTTGTTTACAAAGGATGATGTGGTTTCCACATCCACGAAGCTCGTGGATTAAATAAATAAATGCTGCTGTCAGACGGTATTTAACAACGTGGCAGATAAATGTGCTTCATCCAATTATTCAGCTGCTCTGTCTCCTGCAGGAAAAGGTCAAGAGCGTCATGCAATCATTTTCAGGAGATCTCACCTTACAAGAGCCTTAACGGTGGAGCGCACCACGCTGGAGAGGAGGAAGAGGGGGGTGACCAGGATATGAAAGAGGGACAAAGAGGCGAAGGCCACAGCCGGGGACAGATCAGCCTCCTCAGAAATGTGGACATGGACCACGAAAGTCTGCACAGTAAGAAGAGAGTGACTGAAAAACAGGAAATGTTTAATCATTCGGTTTCTGACAAGGTCAAAGTAAAACCTGATCAGAGAAAAATGAAACAGCATTTAAACTCTTTTTTTTTTTTTTTATCTCTGGAGACGATTCAATTAAAGCAAAGACATATAGTTTGTCCACACATGTCCCCTAAGTCTTCCCTGCTCCTTAGCGTCTGTCTGGCTTTCCCTGCTCAGGTCGACGGCTTTGAAGGACTTCTATTAATACAGGCAAGATTTAGTGTGGTGCTGCCAGACAGAGCACCCCTCCACCCCCCCAGGTCACTGTGAAATGCTTTCCATCTTACTATCTCTTCTGTCCTTTGCACAGGGACAGAGACAACACGATTAAAACTCATCTCAAGGATGTGGAAATGTACTTTAAAGTGAATTGATACTCACCGTCAGCACAGCTGCAATAGGAATCGCTGCATTCATGAAAACTGGGAGAAGAGAAAAGCAGCAGGTTTTAATATGTTTAACGTGAGGAGACTCATAGCATCCCATAATAAGCAGCTGCTTTCTGTAAGCGGTGTGACCCACCTGCTCCTGGGGGCCATTTATTTTGAACATAAAGCAGTGAAGAGGTCAAAGTTCAGACCAAACCAGTGATTTTGGTGCTTTGATGCTAGACTGACTTCTTTATGTGCATTTCTGAAATTCTTTATTTGCATCATTTAGACTCAATAAAAACACAATGTTTGTGTTATAACTATGTCATTGTGAGCTGATGCATTTTGGTCTAAATAAACCCATCTAGGTACAATCAATGCTCACTACTTTTCAAAATGCATTGTGGGTAATTTTGAGTACACTTCTTTATCTCTGTGTAAATTTGGACTCCCCTGCAAAATGAGCACTACATAGGGCACGGTGTAGGGAATAGGATGCTCATAGCAGCTACTGGCTGATTAAAAACACAGCAGAGATCTGACCTGGTGCTTCCTCAGTCACACATAAGCTCCATTAGTTTGCTGGTAAACAGGCGGTAAAGTTAAAAGCAGCTTTATTCTTTTTTGTGACACAGCAATAAAAAAACCCACAAAATTTTACTCTCAAAACATTAAGTAAGATACTGAAGCGAAGTGAAGTGTTTTGTCCCAGTAATGTGATGAAGGAAGTCTGATTGCAGGTATTGATTTCAGTTTGGACACATAGGAGGATTGCAGTCATGCAAACTGCAGCTGCTTTATGGTGAAAGTGCAGAAGACATGGAAGACACTCTCTGAGACAAATCTATACTGATTGGCAGCAACGCTCCCCTGTGTGTTGGATTAATAGGAAGTAAATGGTAACACATTAATCAACTACACCATTAGCTGCTGTCACAGCTAATTTAGCAGAGAGAACTTTATAAAAAGGATTTCAACTAAATAGAACTGATGGCCGAAAATGTGTTGCAATGAAAATGTGAAGTTTTTCTCTGTGTCTGTAGGAAAACAGATGAAAGTGTCGTACTGGATATGGATGTGTAAAGAGCAAAGGCCCGCAGGCTGGTGAGCTCTTTGCCTCGGGTCTCCTCCACACTGTCTCTGAAGACGTTCTCCCAGGCGTATAACTTCAGCAGCTTGATGCCCCTCAGGAGCTCATTGGTCTTCTTCAGACGCTCGCTGGAGTATTCCTGAAACACAAAACGGTAATCTAGTAAACCTACATGAAGCTGACAGGTGAATTCTCAGAGGTTTATCTGTAGGGTCACTCATCGTCTTATATGGATAAATCAAAGACATTTATTTATTCATTTATTTATACTTTTATTTATACATTTAAAGACATTTTATTCTGAAGGACAAACTGAGCCAGTCCAAGTTGGATGTCGTACTCACCAGAGTGCTCTTCTGTGTTTGGGACAACTTTGTGGCTACAAAGTATTGTACAGGAGCTAACAGAGCGATGACGGTCGCTCCAATCAAGGCACTGATTCCCAAGAGGTAGTAGAGGAGGATCACTCCCACAATTATCTGAGAGACGAAGATGCACAGAAACATCTTATCTAAGTGGTGAGAACAATAGAAAGTTTCCAAAAAGGTGTTTTGTCCTTTCACAGTAAACCCATGAGTATTTATCCACACTAACACGCTGCATATTCATGCTTTCAGTAGGCCTAATGATGAGCACATGGAGCTATGGAAGACAAAGAGTGCCATTATTAAATAATGAAATATTATAAACTATATAATTATTAATAACGTATTAAGCTATTATTTCATTGTGTAATTATTGTGTAATTCAATAATTGAGCATATATTTAATTAATTGATTATATGTATCTAATTAATTAAAATAATAAGTCATTATTTTGTTGATAATTAATTAATAATTGTTTATTAATTAAATAATATTTAGTAAAACTAAATGTTTGTTTTTTTACATAAATATGGATGTAAACAGGAATTATTCTGGAATAAATAGAATTAAAATTAAAAATAACATTTTGCACTCCTTAAAATATATCTTGACAAATATAACAAGCAAGAAATATAAACACAAATAAAATAAAAATGGACCAGGTGTGTCATCTGTTGTGTCATCTGGGTTTCATTGGATTTTCTTATAAGATTAGGACGGACGGACAGAATAACAGATAGATATAGCAGCAAACATGCAAAGAGATGCTAATTTAAATAAGTAAATAGTATTTACTTATTTACTAAATACTGAAGCGGAGTTTTATTAACTCGCGTTTCCCGTTGACAAACATTGCACCCAAATGTTTAATCAGTGAAAGTAAACTTCACTTCTGCATCCAAACTGAGTTCAGTAATGAATTAAAAAGCATCATGATTCCTTTATTTATCAAAGTAAACTATCCTTATTGCAGTAACCTGTCCAGCATTTACACACCGCTAACATGAACCCGCTTTACCCCGACCGCGGCCGCTCTGCTGCTTTTTACTGGCACAGAGCTGACCGTAAGCCTTCAGAAAAACAGAAAGCCAAACAAAGATGGACGCAGCATCCTCTCCTCCTTTCATCTCTCACTGGATTAATGTGTGCCACTCGGAGAAATGTGGCTGATGGGTAATGGAACAACAAGATGAGATTTTCTCTTCTTTTCA
>JBAMIG010000010.1:24129224-24141174 GCA_037177335.1 Kiunga ballochi
TGGATTAATGTGTGCCACTCGGAGAAATGTGGCTGATGGGTAATGGAACAACAAGATGAGATTTTCTCTTCTTTTCACAAGCCACCCCTGAGGGAGTCATTCACCTATGCTACCAATCCCCACACCGTTTCAGCTCCTCACATCATGCACACCTCATTTAAAAGGGGTCACAAAACATCCAGAACCACGAGCTGCTTTTTTCTATGCAACTATTCTTTCCAGTGGCAGCATTTCAGAGCTCTGCTGGCTACTGGGGGGCTGTGTGGAGGGCGATGGACTCACCAGAGCAATGGATGATTATTCTGAGGGAGATTTGCATGTCTGCAACTGATTACATAAAGATCCCGGAAATGTTACTTCCGTTTGTCAGTGTAAACTGAGGTCACCCTGGGTCAAATGGTTACACTTGGGGGGTTATTAAGGGGTATATATTATTTATATTATTTATGGTTTGTGTACGGATGCTCCAAACGAAATTTTGTTGTTCTTTTGACAATGACATCAATAAAGGATACGGATACGGATAAATTATAACTGAAGATGCACAAATGTACTTAAACAAAGCAGGAAACTGATTTTTATCTATGCCTCGTGAATGTATGCATCTGAAAAAAAACTCCTTTTGGTTGTAAAGAGGTCAGGATAATTTAGCAACACCTATTTTTGCCCCTTTATTTCCTCTGTCCTTCAACGTTCTGCATGCACATACAGTATAAATGACATGGTGGCATGTCAGATGTGAGGCAAGGACTTGCAGATGCACAAGCTGAGACGGTAGAAGCAGATGGATCATTGTCTTGTCATGGAGGAAAAACTGAATGTCCAGCCGGCGGCATAAAGAGTCTGATTCCACATGATGGTTCAGCAGCATCGCTGTCAGTTTCGCTCTGCTACCTGCTGATGCTGCAGGTAGCAGCGTCACAGAGAGAAGGTTGCTGGCTCACACCTCGGCTGGATGACTGGTTCTGTGTGGAGTTTGCATGTTCTCATCTGTGTGGGGATCCTCTCCAGCTCTCTGGCTTTCTAATGATGTGTGTTCAGGTAACTGATCACTTTTGCAAATGAAGAGCTTAATCTGCTACGAGTCAAAACGTCATCTGTCCTATTTAAACGCACTAAAGGATGAAGAGCCACAGACAATCTGTGAAACATCAAAAAACCACAAGCTGAAAAGCTCGCCGACATCCCGTCAGGACAGAAGCCATAAAGATCGAGCACAACAGGTTCAATCGCTGTTTGATGCAGCCGCGTTTGTACAGGCGGTGAATGCTAATTCTGTAATACTGGAACATCTGTGATCTCTGAGGGGTTTCTGCACCTGTGGAGGTTAAAGCATCCAGTTTCCCAACTTCTCTTTGTTTTTGTGCTCATATTTGCTGATGAGTATAAACTCCAAGTTTTTTTTTATTTGAGTTTTATTCTCTTTAATCAGAGAAAAAAGTGAGAAAGCAGTCACTGCAAACATACATATCAGCAGGTTATGCAATCAGATGAGTGCTTCATGTGCCTGTTTGAGCTGAAACAGTATTATCTGGGTTGTATTTAAATGCACCTTATCTCTTTTGTATTATTTGAAAATGATAATGAGCCTGTAAGCCTTTTTACGTAAGTGCTAAGTCAACCCTGGGCCAGTTTTTTCTGCTCTAAAGAGATAAGAACGTTTTTTATCTGTCTAAACAAACATTGTGCATCTAATTGTATTGCTGCTGGTTCCTGTAACATTAAATGTTTATTTTAAATGACATGTGAAAGCAAATTATAATGCATGACTAAAGATGTGTTTTGCATTGATAAGTTGTCGAAACAGACATTGTTGGATTAAAAAAAGCAGCTTTTAAGGCATTAAATAAGGTAACAGGTATGAGGTCAGAGAAGGAGGTAAACACTGCACAAAATCAACGTAAAACACGTTTTGATCCGTCCACATGCTGCATAACTAAAAATATATATGTGTTCATATAAAAATAATAAAGTTACTAAACTGCTAAGATGTGACAGGGTGACAGAAACATGTAAAAAAAGAGCCCAAAAGTGTACCGGAGACATTGAATGCATCACCAGGAACATTCAGCTAAATTGGTTATTGCAAATTTTTTATTGAAAACAAGTGTGATTTATTTTTCTATTATATTTACAGCAAGCCAGCCTGTAAATCTATCTGATTACTCAGGATATCTATAATATTATATCGCACAAATATTTTCCTCTGTGCGGCTTCATTGTGTGTATTTTGTTACTGTTGGAAATACATTGTCCTAAACTCTCTTTTTGTCATTTATAAACACATTTAACATATGATGCGATTAAAAGCTAACAACACCAATAATTAGCTGTTTATGCTGTGACTAGTTCTGCACCTGCAGCTCATCTGCAGTGTTTTGTATCTCCAGTAATTACGACTCTTTTTCAGCTTTTACGGCTCTTTGTTGGCTGTCATGTTGCTGTTTGTGCTTCTCAGATGTGTTTATCTCTCTGCACGCCGTCCGCCACCAGAAGCAAATTACAAAGAAGAAATGAAACCACAGCAGGAACGGAAATATGCAGATATAGTTGCAGTTTTCTGGAGAGAAAACAGTGCCGTATTGGGTGAAAAATGAGGATGAAACATAACAGGTTCACATGATTCCCGCTGATTCCTCTGATCATTCATTTCCAAAGAAGAAATCATTGATCTCCAGGGTTTCCTGATATTGTATTATTAAATACATCAATGGCTGTTTTCAACTCTGATTTCTCATGAGAAACTAATGCTTTCAGATTACCATACTGATTACAGGGCACTAGGGTGTCATTAATAACACACTTTACTAGAGAAAGAAACATCATCACAGGCTTTCACTCGGCTGCACATATCTTTTTCACAGGGACCATAAAACCTCAGGTTTCAGCTTTCTCACCCTCACATCACACCCTATGGAACATTTTATTCCCCACTAGATGTAAAGCTTTGCTCTGGATGAGGCTTGCAGGATGATACAAACACAAGATCTACAAATAGAACATGCTGGAGCGTGACTGACAACAAGCCAGAGTTAAAGAAAAACTTTTCAACAGCTTTAAGAAAAAACACATCAAGCTGCAGGGAGAAATGTGCAGCCGCTAAATTTAATTTTATTTGTACTCCTGCACTGAAGGACAAAATGTGCTTTCATGTGACTAAAAACAACCTTGAGAGTAAAAAGAACATTAAAGGTTCCCTCTGTCATGGAAACTGCACTGAATGAAGGTGAGCATGCTTAAACCGATCCATAGGACCCAATGACATCACACATGTATGTCCTGTGTTTTATAAAACCTCCAACGTGGCTCTGAGATGCTATTAGAGAAGAAGAACCTCCATAAAACAAACCGTGTCACAAAGCACTGAAGAAGAACACGTTCCTTACCTGTACTGGCATGGCCCACAGATTAGGACAGAGGAAGAAGAACCACATTAGCTGGTTGGTATCTATGGCAACCAGGTTGCAGATTTGAGCGACTGTCAGCTCTCCCATGGACATGTTGGACGTGCACAGACGCATGATCTTGTTGTAGATTTTGGTCTTAAAAGAAGACAAAGCAGAATTCATAATGTTTACTTATTGCTGTGTGTAAAAACGGTTCTTTTATAGTTTTCACATCTTCATATCAAAATGTGTCTTGAAAACAACTTAATCTGAGTTTATAGCTTCATAATCTGGAGAATATCTCTGACAGCCAACCTGTATGGCTCCACGCAGGTTGATGCCCGTTTCAATGGCCACGTAGTAGGACGCCTGGAGGAAGGTCCTCTGCAGGAGCAGGGTGATGAAGAGCAGAACTGCCAGCACATACGCATTCTCCAGGAACTCCTTGGAGGAAATGAAGTAGATACCAAGCAGCTTCATCTGGAAACAGAGACGCAGGAGGAAAGAAACAATACAGTGATTCATTATGGTTTGTCAGGCTGATGCTGAGAGCAAATGAAACTGTCAGGGCTGGATTTTTACCTGCAGTGATTCCGTAGCACCCCTCAAAAGAAGCAAAAACCCATATTTATTTAAAATTATACACTCATTTTCCAGCGTTGCTCAGAATGTGTGTGCAGCAGGGTTAAAACGAAATGAAGCGCATCACAGCTGATGTGTGGGTGTGCGCTGGAGCATCATGCAGGACAACAGACTGACACAGTATCTCCCTTTACCACTAATTAATTCTGCATCAGGTGGAGATTATTAACAGAATTCATTACAAATTTTTGATTGAAAATGGGCTTCAAGCACATATTAACTCACCCTTGAAATTTCTCACCTCCTTTGCAAATCTGAGACACATACTAATGTTCCTGCAGCTGTTGCTTCTCCCTTACAGCCCATTTTCCTCCCGTCAGACCCATCCGCTCTGATGATTATGTACTTTTACTGTCTGACAAGTGTTTTATGATTCCTAAATTATAACTTCTAATGTTTCACTGGCTGAAACGTACTGTTTTATTACAGACGGATGCCTGTGAGGCCGTCTGCCCCGGGTGGAATCTGGGAAGCTAAAAGAGCTCCAACAGCAGCATGGCTTGTGTATTTTTAATGAAGCTGGAATTGGTGTGGCATGGAGCAGCTGCACTGGGGCAAAAAGGGCATCATAAGTGCCTTCACTTTGAGAGCTAAGGGGAAGTGATGAGACACTTTTGTTTCTCTTTCCAAATAACTTATTTTTTTCCAAAAGTGAAAGAAAGAATGTTAAAACATTTACTAATTAGGATTTATATAACTATGGTGACAGATGCCATAAATCACCTGCCTGAAGTATCCTCTCAGGGAAATCTTTATTAATTTATCATGCGGATGTATGTTGCAGCCCCTCACCGGTTGCTGAATGGTACGATTGTCTTTGCTGATATGATGAACGATGCCAGAGATGCAGAGAGGACCGGCAAAGCCCAGAAGGTCGGCCAGGAAACGGAAGGTGATGCTGATGATGAGCGGTTTCCCGAACGCTTTCCTCAAGGCCAGCCAGATCCACTTTGGACCTTGGGGTGCTGCGCCCTGAGGACTCTGCAGGGAGGACAAACCAGAACAGATTAAATCTACATGCTGAAATAGCTGAAAAGAAATGAGCCAGATGAAAGTGGAGCAAAATGTAACTTTACTTAAAACATGGCAGCCTGGATGAGACGTTGCTCTGTTACCCATTATAATGGGTGCCATTACTGGACGGGCCCCAGTGACAGATCACCTGTGTTTTGTCAGTAATCGTCCTCCTGCAGGACTGCTCAGGTTTGGTACTTGATGCCTGCTAATATCCTTTAAATGCAACCCTGAACCAGGTGTTCAGTGACGCCTCCACAGAGCTCAATGACAAGGTGGTTGCAGATCAACCAGATTATGGAACTGTGACCAGTAAGGGCTGGAAGAATTCATGGATGTCATTTATTTTACCTTAATGTGAACAGATTTTAACCCTTATTTCGCATATTTGATGCAGCATTTTGCATCACTGTGGCAGAAATCTTGTTGTTCACCATGGGATACTGGTCTCCTCCATCCTGACCGATAGCAGCAAGTTTCACTATAATAATTTCACCTATTACAAGATAATATATACTAAATTTATGGGAAAAATACATTGTAGTTTTTTATTCTAGGTTTTTTACAGGGTAAAATAAAGTTTTCTGATTCAAAAAGTAGATGTTTCTTCTCAGGTCACTTAATTCAGGCGTTAAGAGGTTTAGGAGTGGTGAATTAATGGAGACATATCATGCAAAATTTTTTAGCACTTAAACATGATGCTGCACATATATCTTTATATTCTTTGTGGTAATATTTTTCAGTGTGTTTAAATTTCTCTATTATGTTTTTTTAATCTATTACATCAAAGTATTTGCTGTACGTTGACATTTATAATAAATTTACCTATATTGCTGCTATCAAGCTACAAACATGGCGGAACTTCCTGTGACCTGGAGGGGGCGGGGCTTAATATGCCTCATTCACATTCAAAGAGACGGCACCAAAACGAGTCGCTCTGAAGACGCACCTCAGAACAGGGTTATAAGGTGTGTGTGGAGTGAGAATAAGCAGGAATTCAGACCAAAGCATTGTGCTCTTTATACACACAATAAATTTATGATTTACATGTTAAAAGCATTTAAAAGCATCATATTTCTGCTTTGAATACCCAAACAAGATGTTATTTGGGCTGAAAATCCAATCATGTTAATAAGGGTTTATAGGAAGCAGAAAAAGACTGTTGACAGCATCGTATTTCAATTTGTGTAGGTCCCATTTCCGTCACACACAAGGTTAATTTGAAGCCAATTCCTTTGTTTTGATACATAATTTTGTGTAATTTCTGTGGAAACCTCAGCTGTAAGACATATTTGTTGCTGCAGATTTTTTACCTTTTTTTAAAAAAACAGGCAAGTGTGACTAGCTGTTAAAACTCCTTTTAGTTAGTCAAACTTTTAGCATCCGTGGCTCATTTAAACTTTGCTTTTATGTGAAACTGAGCTAAAGAAGATCAGGTTTGTGGGCCATGTCTGTTACATCCCACCCATTCCTACACCATGTGTTTAGAAATAGCATAAACAACATGAGACTTTTAAACAGGAAAAAGTGACTGTACACTATTTCAGATCAAGACTCACATTTCAGAATATTTTGCAGGGGAGTAGGACAATGAAATTCCTGAAAAAGTAACAGTAATACTGTGTCTGCCTCCAGTAAATGAAAGCAAACGGTGTAAAAAGGAATAAATACTGGGACATGAAGCTGATTCAACACCATGAACTAATTATTTGCAGCAGAGATGCATAAAATGAGGTCAAGTATGGCTCCCATCCTCCCTCCTGCTGCTGCATCAAAGGATGCAGTGGTTAAGTTTCACACTGCAGCTGGACGTAGCTGCTGTGTCAGAAATTACACTGATGATGCAGAGATCAAAACAGAGACCAGAATCACGTTTTAATCACTTCAGATTTTTACACATAAATTCATTTGAGGCCTTGCTACACTTCCAGCGCTGATGGGTTGGTTCAGTGAGTCATTCTGCAACGATCAGAGGAAAACATCTGGGCTGGAACCAGTCCCACAACACTGCGAGTGTGTGCACATCCCAGCGAGTCACTCTCTGAACTGTGAGAACAGACGTGACTGTTATCATGCATCCCTGTTCCCTTTGAGCTCGTGCTGAACCTCCGCTTTCATACGCAACACTGTGTGCATCACGCTTACGCACACACACATCCTCTCTTCCTACCTCAGAAAGGACGCTGTTTCATTCTCACACACTGAGTGAAACTAGCTTCCCATGAAGTGCAGTGCTTTCACCCCCGCAGGGGTCGGGATGTCGCCTCGTTCACAGTAGAATGGGAATGACCCAGAGCTTCCAGCTCTCCTTTAAATGCACCACCGCCACCCCTTCCCACTGCTCCACTGGGATATCTGTCTCTCTCATCCCTTGTTCCTGCCGGAAGGAAGCAGGGTTGCATTCACACCGGACACACACAGCAGTGACGAATCTCGGGTGACCTTACGAACACTGGAAAACAATGACCCTTTAGAGGAGACCCTCCACCACTGACCCCTGACACGTGCTCCAAACGAGACACAAAGACAGAAGCAGGACAGGACGATCACAGCAGGAGAAAAAAAACTGTTTGATTCAACTAAATGTCACATTACCATCCATTTTCTGGTGATTTCTATCTGTTCTGATCATTATCTGTTCATTACTTTGCTGCAAAAGTAAAGATGGAGGCTGAAAACAGGTAAATGTTCATTTTAGAGGAAAAATACCTTTAAAATAAAACTGTGGCTGTTTTTATTCTGTTTAAATATAAGTCTGTGTTTCAGTTCCCACTCAGCTGATCATTGCTGTTTATGTCTGAGGTCATTTATCTGCGTCACATAAAAAAAAACAGGCATGTAGGGTTTCACCAATAACAAACTCTGCATCACCAGTAATACACCCTGCATCACCAGAAACCTGAAGAAGCTTCTCTCTAATAAAGTATTTTTCATATAATTTCTGAACACTCTGTAGTTTTGCCTCATGAAGAAACATTAAGAAACAAAAGATTCAAACCAGGACACAGAAAGACAATTCTGCGTCATCCTCCCACTTTTTCTTCCAACTTTTTTCTCACAAACACGGCTGATGGGAACACATCAGCAGTCTGCAGCAGTCCAGTCCAATAAAAATAATAATAATAATCAAACAACACAAAGGGATGCTAGAGGTATGTAACATGTATCTATTCCACATACTAAGATGTTATTTTTCTAAATAAATAAACAGAGAAGTGCTTGTACAGTGTGTGCTCGGGCATTTTCCTGTTTACACCACTGAGGAATCCACTGAATGACGTCTAAATAAAGTTTAATAGTCCCAGTTCAGCATGAATCATCATAGAAGCTGTTTCTATTAAAAAAAACAACATATTTTTGGCTTCTTAGGTCACTTGAAGCACATGTCAAACTGACCGCAGCAAAGATATTAAAGAAACACCTAAAAACACAGATTTATTATAATAAACTAACAAATGGGATAAATGAAGTTATACAGTGGCCTTTAGGAGCACAGTATAACTTGTGAAATGTTATTCTGTAATTTATTTAGTCACTGCTGCACCACTAAACCTGCATGCAGGAAGAGCACCTGATTGGATGATGTTCAGATAGGGTTTTCATACTGAAACTGCTGCAGAGACCGAAGATGAGTGTGATGAGAGAGAGACAGAAAGAAATACTTTGGTTTTAAAACAGAAAAAATGGACAAAACAAGCAGCAAAAAATTTGCAGCAGCTTTACTGCAAACATGGTTCTGATGAAGCTAAACTATCTGAGGGAGCTGAAGGACAGTCCAGTCAGATTCCACTGTGGATGCCGATAACAACAACATCAGATCGGGTTAAAAAACATTTCATTTATAAGACAGTTTTTCAAATGTTCTGCTGTCATGAATGGAAAAATACCATCAAACACTGAGAAACTGGTCCAAGCATTAACAAAAATATCATGATGTTTAAGCTTAAATGTCCACAGGATGCCAGATTTCTCCTGAAATCCCAAAATGCATTGCATCAATTGATATCAATTGATATCGGTTGATGTATGGGAAATTAGGAGTGTGTAAACAAGCTAACATTGAATATTTCTGCTGAAAAAACAATTCTGAGCTACGACTGCATCTTAAATAAGGACATCCCAGACAAACAAACTGGTTTTATTGGGTTTACTTTGTTTAACTTTTATGTTTTTACCCGACTCGTCTTCCTCACACCCCTTAATCCCAAATCTCCAGCTCACCTTCTGCTCCTCGAATTCCTTGCGTAGCTTTATGTAGTTTGTTAGCGCCCTCATAGCGATGGGCAGCTTGCCGATGACCTTCAGGTCGATGGGCCGTCTGTGAGCAGAGGTGATGAAGGTGTTCATCCACCAGTAGGTGGCTTTAGACAACAAGTTCACGAAGGGCTGCAGGAAACGGACGCCGAGGTCCTGCAGGTCTTCTGGGGGCTTCACCTCTGTGGGATTGGCGAAGCACATGTAGCGCTGTGACAGAAAAAGGGGTTGGATTATAATCAGACTCATTAAAACGATGTGATTACGGAGCCAAGAAGAGAGAAACATCAGCTCATCTTCATCGGTAATCACTGGGATTTTCCATCATTCTCCTATGAGACATAATGAATGTGCCAGCTGAACACACTGGTAGTGCTGGGATTAATAACAGCTGTTCAAAAATAAAAAATCTTCTTTGTGTATTGATTACAAGTTGTCCTATATCACCATGGCAACGTGGTAAGTGTTCACAGTTTGAATGGCTGAGGCCTTTAGATAAAAGGAGGAAGAATGAAGAGTTTTGCTCATTAGTTTAATCAGAATTTATAGTTGATTTTTCAGAGAACATGAATGAGAACACAAAAACTCTTCTTTCACTTCTTAAAAAACAGGGTTTTAAAATCATAATGACCCAGATCAGAAGTTTCCATTCCTCCGTTAACATCAGCTTGGAGGCTTTGTGGTAGCTGTGGATGAAGCTTCAGTCCAATGATGAAGCTGCACATTGTTCTTTCCAAAGGCTCCAGTTCCTGGTAACTCCTGGGCTGTCTTGTATGAACTGCACACTTCAGATCTCCACTGCTGCTCAATGATATGGAGGTCAGAAGCCTCCAGAAGCTTCATGCTGCTGTAGCCAACGTCCTCTCGGCCTTGTGTTTTGGATCAGTATCCTGATGGAATATCCATGTATGTCCAGCTTGATGAGTGCAAATGTTCCTCCAGTATTTTCTAATAACATACTTCATTCTTCCTGTCATTGATCTTTGTAGCTCACACATCCCAAAACGACCCACCTTCCAGTTTCCCAGTAGGAATGGTGCTTTTATCATGCTGAATCTTCTCTGAATGCAACGTTTATGTTAAAAAGAGGATTTTTGAGGTGTTGAGACTTGCCTCGGTGCTGCTTAGCTTGTTGTAAACGTGACTTTTCTTTATGAGATTCACATATTAATGGCTTTTTTCTGGCAGCTTTTGTTTCTACAGCGCCTCCTTACTGTACCTTGAAGCATTCACACAACTCTTTTTCAGAGCATCCTGTGTTTCAGCTGTATTTTTCTTTGCATCTTGAACCATTTCACTGGCCCTGGATTTTAGCACGATCTCCTTTTCTACGTCTTCATTAGGGTTTGACCACTGATTGGCTTTCTCAGTTCCTTTGCATTTCTTCTTCTTTCCCTTTCCTGTTTTAAACATCTCCGTTATCCTTTCCCGCAGAGCTTTAGACGGTTCTTTGCTTTTCTCATGACTCAGAATCCAGAGAAGTTGTGCAAAGTTCTGTCAGGAGTCCAGAATCTCACAGAACCTTTTTAATGCATCATGATTACAAGCAGACAGATCACAGGTGTGGATGGTTACCTTTTTAGCCATTTAAACCTTGTGTGCATGGAATTTGAAAAGGGTCATTTGTGCAGTTTCTGTTGTCATTATGAAATAAAACATGTAAACACTTTGATATTAAACATTTTTACTTACTGGCCATGAGTAAAGGAAGAGTTTTTATGTTACCATTTATATTCTCTAAGAAAAGGGTAAAAAGAAAATTCTGCAGGAATGTGTAAACTTATGAGCAAAACTGTAGATGTGCAGCTTCAGAGAAAAGCCCACAATATTTTGTTTTCATGTTTTTTTTTTAAAACATGTCAAGATAAGAATCATATTCAGCCATACGGTGAATTTTTCATAATGGAGGCCCATCGAAACAAAGCCCAGAGTGGATTACTCACATTTAATCATTCCAGTAATATCTTATTCAGATAATAGCACAACTGATAAAAAAAATAAACAAGTTTAAGTTGGAATGACAGAAGCAATGACTGAAACAGAAAGCGCTTCGGCGGGCCTGAAGGGGGATCACCGGGGATGCTAGTGCTGCTCAGAGCAGAGGTTAACGGGAATAAACACACCGTAACTGTTCAGAGCAAAAAGAGAAGCAAGAGTAAAGTGTTAGCCTTTCAGAGAGGGTCAGACGGCTGCAAATGGCAAAAAATGAATACATTTAAGATCAGAGTGTGATGACTTTCAAGATATCACCACACTTTGGTAAAACTGGGCTCTTATTTTGTAGTTTATCTGAGAGGAAGCAGCCTTTCTTTGATTATTCAGGCACCTCCGTGCTCGTCTTTTCTCGCCTTTTTTATAAGATTATTCCCTAAAAAGCTTCAGCTGTCTTTCTCCACTGTCCTCTCATTTCCTGTGGACAGACACATCTTCCTTTAATCTTCTTTCTTTACTTCTTTCTAAATGTGAAGTTTAGAAGCAGCAGCAGCTATCTGAGTGCAAACAGCATCTAAGGTACCAACATAAATATCAACCACTGCTGCGTTCACATTGTTTATCTGTAGACAGCATACTTAATCACAGACCAACCACATTAACACCCCACCCCTCCTCATGCGTGCACCCCCCCCACACACACACTTACACACACACGCACC
>JBAMIG010000010.1:24149894-24172795 GCA_037177335.1 Kiunga ballochi
CATCAGTGTGCTTCTGCTGAAACATCCTGTGAGTGTGTGTGTGTGTGTGTGTGTGTGTGTGTGTGTGTGTGTGTGTGTGTGAGGGTGTAGAGGGAGAACAAAACTCACCAACAAAGAGGATGGGGAAGGTGATGAAGAGGAGGAAAACATGTGGGACCACGTTGAGAGCATCCAGGAAACAGCCGTTGTTGAGAACGCCCCCATCCACATTGTAGGCCAGCGAGTTATTCTCATTCCCACAAAACGCCAAAGACATGGTGGAACCGGGACTCTGCGTGGAACCGGTCGAGGAAGAGGAAGAACAGAAGGAGGAGGAAGGGGGGTAGGGGACAGAGGAAAGGCAGAGATGTGAAAAAACAACGTTCTCAGAGCATGTTGTCTTTTTGACGCCAGCACAAGCCGTGTCTTCATTACATCCCTGTAATTCCCAAAGTGACCTCCTTCCCTCTAATCCGGCTCCCAAAAATCACATCCAATGAAAGAGAGGAAGAAGGATGGTGGGGAGGAGAGAGAGAGAGGATCAGATGCAGTCAGAGTCCAGTGCAGCAGATACAGCAGCAGCTGCAGCGGCTCCCTCTCCTCTCTAACAGTCTAAGCAGCTTTCCCCATGCTGGAGAGAAACATTTGCATCCCGAGCGCCTGCAGTCCACAGACATCCTCTAAGACCGAAGCTCCGCTCATGCACAGCTCCACTGGAATGCATTCACACACATCGCTCACCGGCACACATACAGCAACAACAGCCTTCTGCGGTGCACCTGCTATTCTTGTCTCTTTGCAAATGAGAGCTCAAAGCCGACCTTGGAAAGGCAGGAGGGGGTGTAGCGCAAGCAGGGCGTGCTGGAAGAGTCAGCAAGAAAGCCACTAAAGGTAGGAGGTTAAGGGAAGGAAGGAAGACTCAATGATAGGACAGAGAAGCGAGAAGGAAGAGGGAGTCGGTGCAAACGTCATGCAGAGGTACGTGAGAAGCATAAAAAGCCAGCGCTTCAGATCCATCTCAGCACCATGTTTTGATGATTTATTGTTCCTCATTCACCCAGCAACCTAATACCTGAGCATAGCAGGCTGCACACAGCTTTAATAATAGAACAGAATATTTATAAAATCCTGAGATGGGGGGTGCATTGTGCCTGGGGTCCCGCAGGGAGAGATCCCTCTGACTTACAGGGGGGGATGAGCAGAGATCCACAGGAGCAGCTTTTAATAATCCGTCTGTCAACAGGGAAAGCCTCACACATGTTTCTTTGCAGCTAAAATAATTCATGATGCTAAGTGGTAAAGTCTGCAGTTGACGTGCACGGGTGCAGCTGTGGTATGAGAAAGTAAGTAAAACAATTATCACCATGTGAGTCGTTTATGAAAACGCTGCTAAATCCAGGTGAAGGAAAAAGGCTTTTGATGGCAGAGGAAAAGAGAGATGAGAAGAAATCATGAGGTCAGATTTTTTTCCGTTGAATTATTTACAACTTCAGATGTTTTCCTGACAACAGGTTTGCTTTGAAAATCCACTGAAAGCAGCTCAGCAATGTATATTTGCTCTCTTTAGTTTGCTAAACTTTCTGTTACAATCACTGGAGATTCATACTTTTAATGTTTGCTCATAATAGAAATAATATAAGAAAGTAAAAAGAGATATTTCTTATTTAGGTTTGCAGAAAATGTTGTTTAAGTAAAAATTTAGAATTGACAATCAAACAATAATTTTTTTCAGAAAGGCAACATAAATCTGAGTCTTTCCAAAACTTTCAGCGCAAACCTGCAACAAATGGATGCAGCATCACATAGTAACATATTAATTACTACATAAACCCACTAACAACCTAGAGAATTCATACCACTTTATTTTTATTAGCCTACCTCTGTCGCTGCAAAGCGCTTTATTTATCCAATTTGACTGATTAATTCAGATTTCTAGAAAATCAAATTAAACTTTATTTATAGAGCACTTTATAAAATGCTAATCAAAGTGCTTTACAATAAAAACACACAAAAAAAATAAACATAGTTTAAAAATACATTTAGCTGTATACACACTAAAACACACACCCTCCCTGTCTGAGCAGCAGAAAATATCATCA
This sequence comes from Kiunga ballochi, assembly GCA_037177335.1. Taxonomy (NCBI): domain Eukaryota; kingdom Metazoa; phylum Chordata; class Actinopteri; order Atheriniformes; family Pseudomugilidae; genus Kiunga; species Kiunga ballochi. Next base: position 24,151,973 of record JBAMIG010000010.1, read on the forward strand.
GATATGAGCAGGCTGAAGTAATCCTGAGTGTGTGTGAGAGAGAGAGAGAAAGAGTGTGTGTGGAGGGGGGCAAAGTGAGGGTGAGGGATGAATCATTCATCACGGAGTTGCATGTGAACTTATGGTGTCTGCAGAAAGAGGAAGGTGGAGTTGCAGCAACAGAAATGCTGTGGCACTTTGTTGGGCGACCACACCACCAGCAGGGCTGGGAATCCTTCACTGTCCATGTTTCTTCCATCATTTTCCCATAATTCCCAGTGATGAATGATCCATTACAAAGCTACTACACATGCACTAAAATAGTCACTTATAAGATCATTAAATAAGGTGTTACAGGTCATTCAGCATTAAAATGATGTTACTATAAATCAATAACACGAGGGTGTGAGGCTTGCGCGCGTCCTTACCGATTTGTACCGGGAGATCATTGTTTCGGCCTCGTTTCTCTGACTTCACAAACACTCTTCAATAATGTCACATCCGTCGCGTGGCTGAGGGGGAAAAAGAAAAGCGGTCAAATGTCCCAAATAGTCTCTCATGTGTCCGAAGTGCGGCTGAGTCCTCACTGTCCCGCTTGCGTTTAACCGCCTGAACCGCAGGCGGCGGTTTGCGTGCTCAGGCTGGGAGCTGTCCACGGTGCTGAACCCGGGTACCACAGAGAAGGAGGAGGAAGAGGAGGAGGAAGAGGAGGGAGTACGAGTGGTGAAGGGAGGTTCCACTTTTGGACTCTGTCAGGAACCGTAAATGGAGGTCATCAGTCCAATCACGTCACCGCGTCGGTCGGTACGAACCGCAATAAAGCGAGTGGATGAATCCACAGAGCGGTTATATAAGAGAAGACAAACCCAATAATGACACGCGCGAGCGCACTTTCACACATTTTCACACAATATAAACAAACTCTTTAATCACCATCAGCTCCAACAAGGCGGCTAAATGTGGTCTGAGTCTCTTAATCATATAAAATTTGACCCAAATATAATTTTATAACCTCAAAATATTCCCAGAAAGACCACTGATGCCCCCTGTGGATGAGGAAGTAAAGACAGATCCCAAGCTCTTTTTAAGCTTCTAAAACAATATTTATACAGTCTGAGTATTTCTCAGCCTCATTTGTGAAAAAAACACCTTAATTAAGATAAGCTCCTGCAGAGTTTATTACATCTAATTATTTTCCTTTTTTTAGTCCCACACCTGATGCTCATAATTTAATCAGCTGTATTATAAGTGAGAAGTCAAACTGACTTTTCTCTGAACATTTTATAATTTATTCAAGATTTTTTTACCTAATAAAAAACACAAAACACTCATGATAAAAATACGGAAACTATTCTTTAGTTTTTCCTTATTTAGTGCAAAAAAACACACTATTTAAGGCATAGAAACAGTGATTTATTTTAAATTAACTTTAAAGAGGGTTTTTATAGCTAATACAGGTGAAAACAGGAAGACAGGAGAGGAGGAGATCTTGTATAATTATGCTAAATCGAGTCTTTTATTAGTGTTTGGAAAGGCAGACTAGAGACATGCTACTTATACTAAGATTTTTACAAAATATCAGAACATTTGTATGAAAATGAACCAACACAGACAGGACTACGTGGAAACAAGACAGCATGAATACTGACAGCAAGGTGTCCGTCTGCATCACGAGTGGCTTAAAGAAATAAAAAATAATGAAAGTAAAAATCATCTGAAGCTTTTATTAACTGAAGTGATGAGACGCTTCGCATCAGTCCCGTTTTCTTGGCAGGTGATTGATGAGACTAGAAGAACGTCCTGCGGGGAAAAAGGGGAGTTAAAAACATGCATTTCTGTTTGATCATGCACCCAATAAAAGCAACTATCAGCTATTTTGTGAATTACATAATGATCACACATTTATTATATTGTGCTTGGTAAAGGCACTGCACAACAACCCGACACACACATGCAGCTGCGTTGCAGAACACACACACTTAATTGCATTCAGAGGTATTTTTATGGTGAAGAATGGGAATCATCCTCCTGTCTTCAGTTTCCTCTGATTGACAGACTGCCACATGTCCTCAAAAACAAAAAAAAGGCTCAAACAAAAACAAGTGCCACACCAAACACCTCCTCCCCCCCATGACGTGCAGTGAAGAAGAGGAGGGCTGAAGACTAAGTGGATTACCGGGACGAGTGTGAGGTAGGAGGAGAGACAGGGCTAGTGCTGAAGCAGGTAGCCATGTCTGTACAGAGTTGCACTGCCTTCAAACACCTTTCTGTTCACAGTGGGACTGACTGATGCTGACTTAGCGCTGCATTCACATGCACACACAGACACACACACAAGCCAAAAACCGGGAACTACGTAAGCATCTTCATCAGGGCGCTGGATTTTTAACTTAGATGTGTTGTGCTGGATAGAATGAGAGCACCGGGAATGCTTACACTTCATCCTCATAGTCTTTCGGAGGGGACACGGCAACCACGACGTCGATCCAGTCCTGGAGGGGAAAAAGACTTTAGGATTTACATGTGATGGGAAAAAGGAGCACATGCTGAATGTCATCCATGTTGTACGTAAGGAGGGAGAGGAATCGGGATAAAATCATTTGGAGTCAGACTCGTACCCCTCCACTATTCCAGGCTCGTGCCACAGAGTTCTGTCCCTCGGTCAGCGTAGCATCGATCAGGATTTTCCCATTCACAGCCATGAGCTCATCTCCTGGAACAATCCCACCTACAAACACACACATCAGGACTGTTACCGAGCATGCAGATACACGGTGCACACACACACACACACACACACACACACACACACACACACACACACACACGGTGATGCATAACTGATTTCAGAGTGTTTATACTCGTTCAGCAACATGAAACGGTAATTTTTTTCTATCTGTTTAAATTAAATTTGATAAATATGTGGAAACATAAATTTATGAAACTCATTTTGCATGTATGTGTGATGAAGAGCAGCTAAAACAGAGCAAACTATGTGAAACTTCACTAAGAATGCAGATCGATTCCGGTAAAAGGGGAACAGACCGTGTTTATCAGCTGCGCCACCTTCGTACACAGAAGACACCACCAGTTTTCCCAGTGGAGAGTCTGCTCCCCCCTCCAGAGCGAGGTCAAGCTGTCCAGACTGAAACAAAAAGAAACTCAATCATGTTCAAGCCCATTTCTACGGATGCCCATTGGTGCCACTTGGAAACTAAAAATACTGACCAAAAATCTTATAAATATTATATTTAAAGTTATTATGATGTGATAAAAGTCATATTTAAGAAACAAAAGTCAACAATGAGACTTAAAGATTTGTGCCTTAAATCTTACTTCAATTTCACATTGGTCCATTATTTTCTAATAGATACCTCATTGGGCATTGTCCCTTACATAATCACTTTATTTATTAAAATAATGACTTTTTGTGTCATGATAAGTACATTAAATATCCTAATAATGACATGTTTGTTCATATATTTAATTAGCTGGAACCGTGTCACATTTATCTTAATTCAAAAGCAAGGAGACAAATAAATTTGTGATGAGAAAAACAGTGATTACCTTCTTAATTCTCAGCAGTCTCACATCTCTGCCAGCTATCTGGTCTGCAGAAAACTGTTAAAGTCAGATAAAAACCCAGATTGTAAAATAAATAATTGCATTAGAAGCAACAAAAAAGCAGCGTTCTGTCTGGAAATGTTTAAACAGAAAACTCGTAAATAGTTCAAACTTGACGCATCGAACGAGCTAAAGACGCCTCAAAGCAATTAAAGTGGAATAATTAAAACATATCTAGAGGAACCAAATTTGCTTTAAATGGATGCAATTATGTATGTATGATATATTAAATATCATTTATTATAAATGAGGGTTACCAAGGCAACCATAACTACAACCAACAGGCTAATGCAGGAAATTTTGTTTTTTACATGTGAGCGGGAATCATGATCAAAATAAGCAATACAGAGTGAAAGTTTCATGCAGTCGAGATGTGCATGTGTGATTGTAAGCAGAACTGGTTAGATCCACTGGCTGAAATTGAGCAAATTTACATACTAATACAGCAATTCATCTTTACTTTCTATCTTTATAAATAATAAATTATTGCTTTTGTGATAACACAATTATCTTTACAAACCCCAGCTTTGTTCTCGACCTGGTCGGCATAAATAAATACGTTACTACATTGCCATTTATCTTATTTTGAAGCTCATTCTGCTGAACATCCTGCAGGTAAACATCCAGCATACAGTACCATGGAGTAGGGGTCAAAGTCCTCCACATATTTCTGAAATCCCTGAAAGAAAACCAACACGGAGTTCATTAAAACTGATCAATAAACAGGAAGTCAATGGGCAGAATGTCTCTGTGGACCTGAGCTGAGTACAAAGAGGTCAGATTTCCTTTGACAACCAGTTTTGTCTGAAAGGACAAAGGGAAGCTGTGGAGACTGCTCATTCACACGGCTTATATTTTACAGCAGCGTGCACACACAGAGAAAACCAAGAGCTACTTATTAATATTTATTTAATGAGAAGAGGATAAAAATGCAACAAGGCTCTAAGAAAGAGGACATGTGTGTTTTTTTAGTTCAGCTTTCTCACTGCAGAATAAATTCCCACTAATCCATTTGTTGCCAGTTATTGTAAACATCCATACATAATCTCTTTATCAATCAGAAACTCACAAGAAAAAATAGACATTAGTCCTTTACATTTACTTAAAGGATAGTTTTTGCTATATAAACAATCTTCAGCCTGGAAAAACTCTACCAATCACTGGAGTGACACTAACAGCCTTTTCACACCACACATCATGTTCCCTGTCACTGTTGTCTACTCCAAATCAATAACAGGGCAGTCATGCATGAGCTACTCAAAAACAAGCCCGCCATGCATCCAACTGAAGCAGGACATTACGGAAGATAAAGGAGATTCTTTGCTGAGGTTTCATCAACCATCAGCAAAGCTGGGGCGTGAGGATGGAGGTGAAATATCAGAGAAAGGCACTCAGAGGAGGGAGAGGAGGGGATTACTTGTCTTTTGCTGTGTGATTTAAAAGACGTGTTGAAAGGCACCATCCGCTTTAGCATTTCTGGAGGCTGAAACACAAAACAACATGAACAATTACTATCCTCATCTTTTACTGAAAAAGGGACTAAATGCATAATTTCTGACGTCTCAATTTGTTGCTGCGGCAACCGTAGCCGCAAGCAACACAGCATCATTCCAGCACGACTTCATATAAACTTAAACCGCTGCGGACTAAGACCAGTAACCAGTATGTTTTCTGATTAAATAAGCTGCTTTTCATACCATTAGTCTGTAAAACACCTAAACAGGTACAAAAGGTGCAGATATGCAACACTTCATTTTCCTGAAATAACATTTAATTAAGGATCTGTAGCTTCTCCAACCAAACAAAAAAAAAACAGAATGAAAACAAAGGTAAACATTAATATTGTTAATTAATCTGTATTTTTTATTTGCACACCTAAAATATCTAAAGTTATCACATGTGCAAAGCAGGAAAAGGTTAATTTGCTAGCTGTTTTCATCTGATCTGAGTAAAGCATGGGAAAAGTGAAGGATGCTGCAGATTTCAGGTTGATCTGGATGCTCAGCTGGTACTGTGTGGAAAACAGATCATCTGTCCAGTTTGATCCCAGTCTCTGATTAAATTAGAAACCACAAACTGCTTCTGTCAAACAGATGGAGAGTCTGAAGCAGAAGTTGATGCTTGAGGCTGTTGGTGGCATGCTGACTCGAACATGGGATTGATCAATTAAGCTGGGATGAAGACCGCAGCGCGCCGAGTTTCATACCAGGCCATCCGAACGGTGGGCGGAGCGGTGTGGATCCGGCCGGTTGTTCTGCGACTGCGGCAGCATGACGGGCTTCGACATGACGGTGGTCATCTGCCGCCTCGGGTTGGGAGGACTCGGAGCTAATTGCTAGTTGAGAAACAACTTGTTTCCAGGCAACAGATTTACAAAACTCATCATTTTGACTTCAAAAGTTATTTTCTCAAGCAAAAACTCACCAGCAGGCTGCTTGAATTGGAAATATAACTGGCATGAGAGGTATTTCTCATCACCTACACCACAGCAGAGCAGAATGAATGGTACAGCCCCCCGATACAAACACACACATACACACACACACACACACACACACACACACTTACAACCACTGATTTTTTTCTTCATGAAAGGGAAAAATTGCTGCATTGTGAGAACAAAAACTCACACTACACTGCACACCATGCAACATATTCCTCTCTTTCTCTGCATAAATGCATCTGCAGAAGCAGAATACACATTAAGAAAACATTCTTCCAAAGGCAAACAAGCCTCACTCACCATGCTTCTCACATGAGAAGCATGAAATCAAAAAGCTAACCTTCGGGCTGGAGGGGTAGGACCTTTCACTGGGATTGGATGCGTAAATGCCCCCTCTAGGGAGATACCCGCCTGCCTCCCATTCGCTCCTGTACTCTGGAGGACTGGGAGGATGCTGGAGGTGATGATGCTGCTGGTAACCACTGAGGGAGCCTAATTGTTCATCTGAGTGCTGCGGGGGAGGGGGCGGAGGGGGAGGCGGGGGTGGTGGTGGAGGAGGGGGTGGCGGAGGAGGAGGACGTGGTGCAGGCTGAGGGGACGATGGAGGCCTGGAGGACTGGGAGGGGGGAGGGTAGTGAGAGGACGGCGGGGGAGGATGTGAAGGATGGGACTGTCGATGAGGTCTGCGCCCCTTATTGGTTACCGTAGATGGAGATGATGGAGGTCTCCTAGCGTTGGGTGGGGAAGGAGGCCGACGATGGGGAGGTGCTTGAGGGGGAGAGGGGGAGAAGTTAGGGATGGTTGGATGGAGTTTGGGTGAGGGAGGAGGGAGAGGTAAAGGAGGTGGAGGTTGGCTGTTGCTGGGCTGTGTGGGAGACAGTTTTTTGAGAGGCCCCTTCAGGCTCTGGTCCACCTCATCCAGGTTGATGTCGTCCAGGTCGGTGGTGGCCAGGTGGAGCCCGCCGGCAAAACGCTTCACCTTTGGCTCCGAGGCAGGAGAGCGCGGCGGGGAGAGCTTAAAGCCACAATCAAATCAAGTTACACTCCTTTTCCATCAATTCATCACGACATAGAAATAAAATCTAATCGTTAACCAGCTTTACGCAGCTGCTTTAACAGCTGCCCATCATCACAGACGCAGATCAATGGCCTTCAGGGCTCAAGCCGTCTTTTCAATCGATACCGATTAAGCTAATGAGACAAACATCTATAAAGGTAATTCATTTGTTCATTAGGGAAAATGCTCCAGTCTGATCTGACAACAGAAAATGTAAATTAGAAATGTGGTGGAAGGACTTGAAGGACCTGAAGGATCTGCCTCATCTCTGAGCTAAAACCAGTAGGAACTGGGGAGAGTTTCTAACAGAGGTCTGAGTTTGTACCTCCGGGGATTCGTTCTCAACACACGAGATCTGCTCGAGCCGGGTCTGACACAGCCGCTCCACCCAGTGCTGCACTTTCTCCGACTCCTCCAGGTCCTCCCTCTCCGTCTCTGAAACCTGATGTGGAGGCAGAACCGGGCAGCATCAGACTGTACGGGCCAACCCGTCCACATTCTCTCTGCCACCCGCAGACACTCTAAACACGTTAATGTTTCCCACATCTTTCATACCTCCTGAACAAGCCGATTGATCTTAAGTTGCTTCTCTTTTTCGTACATCTCTTCTTTCTCTTTAGCCAGTTTCAACTCAAACTCCATCTCCTTCTTGTTTTTCCTCTGCTCCTGCAGCGTGTCTGTATTGGATGCCTTCTTTTTCTTCTTCTTCTTCTTCTCTCCCTTCTGAAGCATCATCGAGCGGTGGAAGTAAAGTATAAGAAACTTTCAGCCCAATCTGCACAGCACAACGTGCAATAACAGGCCACTTTGCAGAACCAAAAGCTCCTCTCAGGCCTTAAACTGTCATTGTGAACCATCCTCACAGAGCAAACAGCTGAATTTACCTTACGCAGTGATGGCAGTTTCCCTTCATATCGATAAAACCAGCCAAATGCTAAGAATGGAGACGAACATGGAAATGATTACCTGAATCCAAACATGGTTTAAATCCAAAACACAGCAAACGTCATGCAGTTTATCAAAGCAAGTAAGTAACTCAGAGGGAAACTCTGATGCATTAAACACTGAAAATGCATCAGAAGTGAAGAAAACAGCCTCGTCTCTCATTAACTTCCTACATATTGGTTGTCAAAGGGAATCTATCACTCGTCTATGTGTCTGACAACTTCCTGCAACGGCTGTTGCGGTGGCAGCCCGAACTCCAGACTCACTTGTCTGTCCTCATCGTCCTCCTCATCGTCTTCTGTGAGAGCTTCAACGACGAAGAGGAAAAGCAGCACAGCACACAGCGGTGACAGGACGAGAGGCAGAAAGCATGCAGAGAAAAGGGTCAAACGAGAAAAAACGTCATAGTTTCAGAAGCAAACAAGAGAAAGCCTGAATGCTAGGTGGAAGTTCGTACGAGAACTTTTGCCCTTCGGAGTCGGGCTGGATTTCCTTTCCGGTGGGGCAGGTGAGCGGCTCTTTGGAGAGCGGGGGCTCCTGGGGCTCTTCGGCCTGTCTCTGGACCCCCAGTCCTCCTCCCACTCCCTGTTGTGTTTCCTTTCTGCAGCCTCAATCCTGCAGAAATGGAGGATAATTTACTGTATACAGTTGAGAAAACACGGTCGCTAACACACATGCATTTTAGATGCATACTTTTCCATCTCTTGCTTGTAACGCTCGTCTTCCTCTGCGGTCTTTTGAGCAATCTCCATCTTTCTCCTGCAAAACACACAATGAACACACAACTCAACCAAAGCTAAAGCATGCAACATGCTACTAACAGGAGATGATTGATTTTAATCCAGGTTATGATGGAAGTGCTGCTGATATTAATGCCCTGGTAAAGTCTGTCTGCTGAAATGTGATTCAGTAGATTTAAATCTATTTAATGATGTAACAGCAAGCTAAAAACTGACTTTGTATGTTCCTGTTTTCCATCAGTCCCTTTTGCAGTGGTGTCATTTGTGATAAAAAGGTTTGAATTGATGCACAAAGAAGCAACTAAGTGAGAAAATCGTTCCCAGACTGGAGGCAGAGGCCACAAACAGATCAAAATATGGACATATGCATGAGTATGGACGGCTTTCTGGTGACTTACAGTTTGTACAACAGCAGACCAGAAAAGCAAGGTTAAAGCCCTGCATCATGTGTCGCACCACATACTGGAGATCATCCATCTTGTGTCAGGACAAAGGTAATTAGGACTTGTTCACTCACTGTCTCTCCTTCTCCTGCTGCTCTTTAAGGATTTTGTTGGTCTCCAAGGCCACCTTCTTCTGATGCATCAGCTCCTGCCTCTCCAGCTCTCTGCGGGCCTCCACTGCCAGACGCTCCTCATCTGTCATAAACAGCTCGCTGCCCTGAGACGGTGAGAACAGCCAGACGTGGTAATCAGGCAATGACATTAGCAGGGGCTCCTAATGTCTCTAGCTCCAGAGACAGGTGGGCAAGTCTTAACTAGCATCCACACCAGGAGAGAGGAAACTTTCACTGCGTGCATCAAAAGAGTTGTAACATCTAGTGTCTTATAAAAACCTTTTTATTGGCTGGTGATTCCATGTTTTACTTCATTATGATAATGATCATCTTTTGAAAATGACTAAATCTTAAAACTTTAACAGTTTATTGACTTTACATTTAAAGACACAAGTTTTAAAAGAGAATTAAATTAAATTAAATACAAGTTCAAATTAATCCGCTAATTTGTTTTAGATATCAAAACACTTCATTTCTATAGGTACTCTAATGCAGCTGCCTTCTGATTTCATATCAGTGTGAGAACGTCTGAACAGCATCACTGATAAACGTATCAGACAGGCACAAACATGGACAGTAATAAGACAAGACCACTTGTCTCGCTTGTGGTCCTCATCACAGACAGGCTCGATAATGTCTTCATAACAAACAGATACAATATTCTGTGCAATCCAGCACTGCACAGGAGTCTGAAGGCTGTGTTCCTACATCAGTGACAGATGATCCCTAAACTCATTTTTAGCTCTTCTCAAAGGTATTAAAGCTGATTGGACCAACTTTGCACTTTGTCTACATTTAATTCTGTCATGAGAATATAAATGAACAGCTGTTGTCATTTTGCATGCAGCACTTTTCCCATCATCTCCAGAGCAAACAAACAGCTCAAAATGTCATCAAGAACCTAATTTACTGGGTATAATTTATTACTGATACGATATAAATATATTAAAACCGGCAAATGATTTAAAATGAGCTGCATATTCATATTTTTAGGATCATAGTCTCTGAGACAAGTGGTATGAATCTCTGATGGTAAATTTATATTTAATTAAATTAAGTAAAACATAATGATGGATTTTTTAATCAGTTTTACTATAAAGCATTAACCTTCATGTCTGAACTCAGCGTTTACTTACAGCTCCTGTCAGAACTGTGATAGTCAGACTCCTGCTGCTCTTCAGGACTTTCACAGCCTGAAAATTTAATGACACAAAACCCTTAATTAGAAAAACAAGATTAAAACTTGAGGACAGTGTTTAAAACTTTACTCCACAGCCTGTGTTTAGCTACCCCGGTGTTAACTGTCCTCAACTCCAGATAAACACAGAATAAGATATGTGGTTTGGTGCTATTACAATCTGATACAATACAAACCAATGAGATACTACATGATGCGATATGATGCAACATGACCAGTATAATACACAATGTATTACAATACAATGTAAAGCAACAAATACAATGCAATAAGATGTGACATGAAAAGATGCAATAAAACACAACAATACAATGTTATACAATGTGATACGATACTATTTGATACGATACAATGTGGCACAATTAGAGGTTTTAACTTTTTTAGGGACAATTTTTACACAAGATGTTATATAATAAACTCTTAAGTTACGTCTCCTCATAATAAGTGAATGTCATGCGCATTTTTTACAGATGTTTGTTTGACACAACACTGAAAAAATCCTGTGGTTGTGACATCATCAAACACCTTCATCACTTTCAGCATAAGGAATTTAAAAATGGACTCATCCACATATTCATATTTATTTCAGTGTCTGCAGACATCAAACCTACTGCAAAACAGAGTCTGATTCACCTAAAATGATTTTTTTTCCTTTTTTTCCCCTTTAAATTAAAATAAATTAGTATCAGGTAATATCTGTGTCAGAAAGTTGAACAAAACTGGTATTTCAGATATCGTCAAAAAGCCTGTATCAGACATTACTAGATACGATGCATTTTATTGTTTTCATAATGAAATTTGGCTGAAACTGAAGAGCTGAAACGTAACTCTGGTGCTGCTTTCTTCGTTCTGTTGAAAAGTAATGCAGTGCTGTGATAATCCAAATTTTTAGCCAACTGAATGATTAATAGTGTGAAATATAAGATATCCTGCAACATCCTCTAAATGTAAGGCAGGAAAATAGTCTAAGTCTTCATAAATAGACTTTTTATTTAAACAAATAGTCTATAATAGACCGTCATGACGATAAATAGAAATTCAAAACTTTAAAACAGCATTTGTACTAACTTTATTTATGTGTTAAAACAATGAGATGGTAATTTTATTAAGGATCCTATAGTAAAAAAAAACTCATTTAAATAATAAATGTAGGGGTTTTTTTTTAAAGTAATTATCTACCAACCCTTTAAAATGATCATGCGTCCCGTTATGGGGTCTCCACCCACAGTTTGAAAACCCCCGGCCCAGTGAACAGAGAGTAAACCCTGGCAGGTCTAACCAGAGAAAACACTGTTCTTCCATTAAAATACCACAGATATAAATACATTCACCTCTTTGTGGTCCACTGTGGTGAAATCCACCCCATTCACCTCCACAATCTGGTCTCCAACCTGTTACGAGAGGCACAGGAACAGGTCAGCGCATGCAGACATGAGATAAAATATTTCACAAACAAATTTTCACCTCCAGTCCCACTTCCGCTGAGAGGGACCCTGGTTTGACGTTGCTGATATATATCCCTGGTTTCTGAGTCGGACCACTGGAGATACTGATGCCCATACCCTTAGTGCCCACAAGGCTGAGGAAAACCTTTTTCTCCTTTATCTCCTTCCCACCAATAGATGCCAAGCCAGCAACGCTGCTTTTCTTCTCCTGGAGACATCACAGACAGAGTTACGTTGAATAAAGTCCTGGGGGGGAGGCACAGCGGGTAAAGTTAACCTCTTACCCCTGACTCGGACACAAACTGATCCACAAACTGCCACTTGAGGGGTTCATCCGATGAGCTGGAGAAACGAGAAGCAGGAGATACAACATGGTGACGTTTGCACGTTAATCACAGCGCAGCAGCTGTTTGAAGCGCCTTACCTCTTCACTGGGATCATGCCTACATCTGCACAGAAAGAAAGAATCAAATCAGTTCAAATAATTCATGATAAAAGGTCTTTTTCACCAATAATTTAGTACAATGTGCTGAACATACGGCGAACTTTGAGGGACACAATCTTCTTTGTCTTGATAAGACTGATGACCTCCTCGTGGATGCAGGTGGAGATGGAGTATCCGTTGATGCGAACAATCTCATCACCAACCTGTCAATCAACACAGGAGGAGACACTTCCTGTTTCTACACATCTGCTAGCATGGAAGCTAACATTTTTAGCTTTTTATTAAAAACATGCAAAAACTACTTCCATTCTTCAGCAGAGAACTGTGGTGACTGTTTTCTAATATATTAACCCTATAATTACCATGTAGTAGAGCAGATGTTTTAGGGATTAATGAATGAAATGAAAAATGTGCGAGTAAACTAGCATTGACTGTCACCCGCACATGGTCAGGGTGTGTTACAACCAAAACATTTAACAAAGTCTACATTTGATCAGTGTCAAACTTTGACCATTAAACTATTGCTACAACAGGGTTAACTGTTGTCTCCATGTGAAAATATATTCTCATTAATATTATCTAAAGGAAATGAAAAAATGTTAATGTTTTTTGTGCAAACTTCAAGGATTAACTGTCTTCTCTGAGACAATAGTCTGAAACATGTTGTACGCTACTAACACTGACAATACAGCAATAAATATACTGATTTAAAAAAAATGTTTACAGTTAATGTTTTATTAACTATTCATGATGACTGGACAAAACAGGAATCTGATGAAAGAACAGCGTGAATGTAAAACCCACTGTTTGCCTCAGCATTAGTAGATGTAAATTAGCTCTTTGCTGTGCAAACATACTAAATGTGATGAACTTTTACACATCTTTCAGCAGCTTTTATTCAGAACAATGGCAGTAAATGAGCTGCAGAACATTACGCCTGTATTTTTTAGTTTTTCTGTTTAGAAGAAGCTAAAGGTGGCTAAATGAGGCTAATTAAGCTAAAATGACTCCCTAAATGTTTCATTCAAGTTTGGCTGGTTTGTGTGCAATAAATGTTTTGCCTTTCATTCATGTAAATATTAAAAAAGTAACAGAACAATTAGCAGTAATCTGGTCTAGTTTGATGGTTCGAAATTGCTGTTCAACAGGAAGCAAAACTACAGTTTATGGTTTTATGTGGCAAGTAGGAAGGTAAAGGTTTAGCACCACTAGTAGCTAAAAGTTACACCGTGTCCCTTTAACTAGGGGATTAGCCACTAAGATTCTTATATCTTATTTAAAATTAATAAATTAAACTAATATTTACACACCTGAAGACCAACATTATCAGCCTGTCCATCTTTCACAATCTGTGAAATGTAGAGGCCACAGCCAAACTCCAACCCTCCTCTGACACTCAGTCCCAGTCCGTCACGATGTGTTCGATCCAAACGCACCTCCTTCAGCTTCCTGCAGCATCAGAAGGAAACCGATTCAAGCAGGATTGGGAGCAACATGAGGAAAGGAACCGCTGTGATGCTGGACCTACCGTGACCTCTTAGGGGTGAGCAGGTCATACTCCACCTGATGTTTGAGCGGGATGAGAGGTCGGATTGCGTCGAAGAGCGGGAGACGCTTCGGTTCATTGATCACCAGCTTCAGGTCTCCCACCAGCACTGGCAAATCCATCGACCTGAGAGAATATGGACAAATGTAACCAGTCTTTTTATTTTATTCTGCAGTCATTTAGCAGACGCTTTCTCCATGGAGGGACACAAGCTCTTTTGGGCTGGTTGAAGGCTGCATTGTGAATCATCTGCAGAGGTTTAACTAAGCGTGCAGGCAGGCTGACAGGAAGAAATCAACGTGTGTGAGACGACCAGCGCCTGAACCAGGAGCTGTGTTGTCTCTTCTGTCAGGTACGGGATGATTCCTTAAACGTTGCAGAGAGTAAATCAGCGAGTACAGTCAACACAGGCAACATGGACCTTCTACACAATCATAACAGGCGTTATACTGTGTAGTTTCATTAAAGTTTATATGTAGCATTGTGTCAATGTTGCAAAATAGAATTTAAAAAAAGTTTGTTGCAGAAACATATTACAGCTAATTTAATGCTTCCCACCCACTGCTTTATTTTGTTCCCACAATTTTCTTCTTTTCCTTTATTAGCAATCAAATGATCAGAAACATGCAGAAGGACCCTGTGCATCATGAAAGTCTCTGTCCATCCATCCACACATGTTGCTTTTATTTATTTTATCTGTTTAGGCTCCTATGGGACTGATTTTGTGCCATGAATGTGTAATGTGAGCTGATATGACAGTAAAAGTTCTTGGAAACGTTGAAAGAGTCAGCAGTGACTGAAAATGTTTCTGAGAAGCAGAAGTCTTAAAATATCATTTTTTTCCAAGTCCTTTCCCTACAATGTTAAAAGTAAGTTATTTAAATATAACCCGGTATATAGCTATATATATATATATATATACATTGTTTATATATAATTTCCTATTTCTAAAGCCATAATAATGAACATAGGTAGATTTTCTCACTAGAGGCTAAATAATCCACATTCCTCTCTGAGTTCTCCAAAACCCAGTCTGACGTTAGCGCTTTTATTTTATTATCTCATTATCCATTTATGATGTTTTGTTGTGTTTAAAGCAAACTGCAGCTTCCACCAAAGCTGTGAGACGTTCAGGGACCCTGCAGGGAGATGACAACTCCAGGACTGTGCACAATGACCGTCAGCGTGAACGAGTCTGGATCACACAGGTTAAGTTTTAACATAAGCTGTTGCTTTAAAATTCAATACAAGCTTCAGTATGACAGAAATCATCAAGGCAGTTTTGTTGGGTATTTTTTTAGCCCCATATCCATCAAACTGTAGTATTATAATTAAATCTTGTTGTAAAATTACATTTTTGGGATGTTTGTTGCTTTTGTTTTATATTCTATGCACAAATAGATGCAGTATTCTACATCTAAACTCTACTAAACAAATAAATTGATCAGATCAGCAAAAGTCCTTCTGGACCACAAATGTCTTTATAAAGCAACACCAGTCCTCCATGACCTCCCACTGCAGGAGCAACACGTATAAAATAATCAAATCTGCAAGCTGATGGAAAAGACAGCCCAATCTTCTCTTTGCTACAAGTCAAAAGAGACAAAGGACAACTAGAGCAACAAAGCAACTGAATAAAAGGTAATGTCCTCCTGGCCTTTAGGGTGAATTATTAATATGTGTCATTTAGCCTCATTTGGAGGATGAACATAAAAAGCGTCTTTGTTGATCACTAGCCAAGCAGAGCACAGTGGAAACTGATCAGAGGCTTAGCCGGTTTGCACAAAGATGGATAAAACCCTGAAAGGCTTTGTGTAAAAGCACATCCAGGCTGCTTTTAGACGCCGTGACAAAGAGGGCTGACATGAAAAGCACATTTAGGCCAAATACATGGATTCCTGCCATTTTGTGTTCTGGAAAACAGAAATAAAATGTATTTATCAGTCTATTTTCTGCTGCTTATCCGAGGTCGGGTCGCACAGGGAGCACACACAGAAGGGAGACCCAGGCTTCCCTCTCCCCAGCCACATTTGCCAGCTCATCAGGGGGGAATCGCACAGCGTTTCCAAATCAGCCAAGAGGTTTAATCCCTCTAGCATGTCCTGGGTCTCAGCCCAGAAACAATATTTCAATCACAATATTTTTCATCATTTCCTGATCTGACTGCTGATTTTCATGCTTATAGTCATGCAATAACCAGTAACAATTTAATTATATAGAAAAGAGAAGAATGAACAGCAAAAAAGCAACAATAACACATTAACAATGCTGACAGATGGTTACTCACTGGTGATACATGCGGAGGACATCATACAGGTAATCCTTCTCAGCCTCATTTTCAATCAGCAACTCCACCTGCAAGAAAACACAAACATCTGGCGCCATCACTCTTCTGTCAGTTCACTGAAACACACGACGTCTTTCCCCCGTGGTCCCATCAGCACCACGGGAGGTGGGGAAGCCATCTGCGCGCCTGCTTTTTGCAGGAGTCGTACCAACCTGATGACAACTCAGATGCAGCAGGACAGTTTTCAGGAAACGCTTCGGCCAATCGCTGATACACATTTCACACTCACAGCTCCATCAGATCCGTCCCAAACTCAGCAAACTAACCTCAGGTCAGGGAAAAGCTTTGCTTTTTAAGGTCTAGACTACATTAAAAGACGTTTCCTGCCTGAGCATCAAACCTCTGGGAGAGAATAAAGGCAGCACAGCTGAGGAGGCAGCAGAGGAAAAAGGTCAGGCGTGTCACCTTTCATCTTTGACAACATTCACGCCCCATACGTCATTTTAAACAGTGTGAGCTGAACTCTAATGGTATCATAGAGCACCAAACTCTGATGTTTTAATGCTTCTCTGCTATTTTATGAGGTTATGGAGACAGATTAGCTGAAATGGGTGGAGACTAAATGGTTTTTATGACTGCCTTATATGACTCTTGCACAGCAGACTTATTTACTTTCGCTCACATTCCTAACCTCAGACTTTGGCACCATAAAACAGCAAGAGTGTGTAGTACTCATCAGTCAGAGGCTCTTCTAGAAAAGCACAATGTGCTTTAAAGAGCTGGACTATAGTCATTAACAGGATGTTCCAAATTGCTGCACAATTTTCCTGAACAAACCGAGAAAGTAAAATGGAAAAACAGAGGTTATTCCAGGTCCATAAAAGGTCTGTAAAGGAAACAATGCCCAACTGTAGAGAGTCTTTCCCTCGGCTTCTAATTAAACTGTAAATTGTCCCACATCTTCCGCTTAGCTGCTCATATCTGACACCTTATCTAATGTTGAGCTGCCCTTTGTGAACATAATGCCCTGCTTGTTGGCGTGCAGCACAGATGGATGCATGGCGATCCACCTATCCCCCGGAGCAGAAAATTCCCTCAACATATCATTGCCTTTTTACTCCCCGTTTCCTTTTCCAGAATGTAAAAATAAAGGTTGTAATATTCCAACTCCAACCACAAATCACAGAATAAACCGTGGATCCAAATCACATTTTAGTCATTTGTTGTTATAAAAAGTGTCCTGTTGGCTAAATATGACTGAGAGATATCATTTAAGAGAAAACAGAAACTCTTTCCATAAAAATAGGATAGCTAATAAAGATAAGTGACTAAACATATTACCAGCATATTACCTAGTTATTCCACTTATCAGAACAACTGAAAGGGAATCAGATATTAAAAGCTTGTTAAAACAAATTTCCCCTGAAATAAAAGTTAGAGTTGAACAGAATCTAAAATTCAACTGATCTGTTGACAACTAAAGTAGGTAAATTTTTTTTTTTAATTAACGAACTGAAAAGCTCAAAATTAATAATAAGAAAAATCACAATGAAATTAGTGTTTTTAAGTACATTTATTGATATACATAAAATTTCCCAAATGTATTTTTAAGCAGTTTTGTTTATTAATGCCTGTTATATGTTTTAGTTGTTTTTCTTGGAGAGGCCTCTGACATGAGCAACATCCCACCG
Source organism: Kiunga ballochi (assembly GCA_037177335.1). Taxonomy (NCBI): domain Eukaryota; kingdom Metazoa; phylum Chordata; class Actinopteri; order Atheriniformes; family Pseudomugilidae; genus Kiunga; species Kiunga ballochi. Next base: position 24,169,929 of record JBAMIG010000010.1, read on the forward strand.
GCGGAGACACCTGAGCCACGTAACAAGCAGGCAGAAAAAGCGCTTCAACCCAGGGCCATTTGATCAGTAAAAACATTACCATGTGGTTTCATCATCTTACCTTGTGCCTAAATTCCCGAGCAACTTTTCGTTCCATCGCTGAGAAACTACAGAAAACGCGATCTGAGGATCGATCCCACTGACTGTTAAGTTTGACAGGACTTCACAGTGTCAAGCTAGTTAAAACAACAACTTCCGGTTACGAGTTTTTGTTTTGTTGACACTGTTTGCTTGTTGTTATTGGTGATGTTTGAGAGGCATTTGCATAAATGTTGACCATTTTATCATTTTTATACCCTGCCCTATGTGCATATTTCCCAGCCTATCTTGTTATCAATTTCCTAATTAACGTTTTGTTTCTTTATTTTATTCTGAAATAGTGAACCTTTAACGTGTTTTTTGCGAACTTGACTAAAGATTCGATAGTTGATGCTTTAATAAAATATCTCCACGGCAAAAAGTACTTCTTACAGTTACTTTAGTAGTAAATTTTATAGATATCCATTTAAAAATTTTTGTTCACCAATGTTTGTATTTCTCTTTTTAATAATTGATTCGCCATTGTAGCGAAAAATTATGTTGACCATTAGGTGGTGAAACAACTTCCGCAGAAGTATTGACCCACGAAGAAGAAAGAGGCGGTCACTTCCGGGTTTCAAAAAAACAACAGCGAATCTGAAAAGTAGTCTTCCTACAGGTATGTGAAATATCGTTTTGTTATTTACTACAACCACCAGTGTATGTGTGCTGGTGCTGCGTTTTACAACTTTTACGTTGTGTTTTTCTTTTGTTAGTTTTGTTCCGCTAAATTCATATGACTTTTTTTTTTTAGCAATGAAAGTACATTTCCTTTGTAACAGCAATAAGACTGCCCGTTTTGGTTCCTCTTAAGGTTTTGTCTTTGCATGGCTAATGTTCTTGGAATAAGGACTATATTTTTGCTCAAAAGAAAGACCTTTTTCCCCTGTTGTCCCGCTTCCCCTGCCGCCCAACCCATAGCAACGGATGTACATAAAACCAATGTCTATGTAAAAGCTTTGTCTTTTAATGTTTCCCTAAATTTCACCCCTTAGATGTGGATCAACTTATATTTTACGTTACCTGATAAACCTGTGTATACACCTGCTCCTGCTTGTAAAAAAGCTAGTTTTACTACTAAGCAAGGTATTCTTTAATGTAGTTAAACATATTTTTTTGGGAAACTGTCTATTTATTTATAAATAAATGCATGCTTATGTAGTTTAATAATCTTAAATGATTAATTTAGGATTAAAATTATTATAATTAATATTTTCATACCTAAAAAGAATTAAACAACAAGCCTAATTTCTGGTCTCCATACTAAGTTTGTTGACTTGCCGTCTGTTGTTTCAGGGTTTTGTGCTGGGATGGGATCTCCACCAAAACATGCAACACCACACAGGTAAGAACACTTAGTAAACACAGAATACTTTTATTTATCTGCAGGAAAACTGTAATACCCATTGCTTTAAGAGAGTAGTGTTTTTATGTAAGGGAATTGTTATGTCCCTTTATTTGTGTTCTTACATATTATCTATTAGAAGCTTCATTATTTATTATTGTTATTATTATATAATTATTATATATGATGGGGTTTAAAGCCTGGGTGATCCAGTCTCTGCAGACTGCAGCACATGTCCACAGAGTTTATTGTTCATATTATAACTCTTAAGCATAAGTGTCCTGAGAGTGTGTAGAGACTGATCATTACCCAGATGTTAAATGTGTCATCTTTAAATGACTATTTGTTTCTTTTTCCACAGAACAAGGACACATACTCCGGGCAATGACCCTGAGTCCCCACTTCCTCCCATTCATGAGCGTCTGGCGTACCTGCGTCCTTCCAGGGAGCTGCTGGAGTTTTACAGACAGAAGATTGCTCAGTATGATAACGAGCACGAGGAGCTGCTGAAGATACTGGAGAAATGTAAAGGCATCTCAGAGGACCAGGTAGGAGTTTGGTGTCATCATATGGCAGTGAGTTTAAGGTGAGCAAGAGAGATGGTTTTCCTAACAGGTCTTCTTTGTCCATGCCCTCTCAGCATAAGCTGCAGTGGGAGGTGCGACAGCGAGAGGGAGAGATCGCAGAGCTTCAGAACGCTCTGAGCGACATGCAGGTTTTTCTTTTCCAGGAGAGAGAGCAGTCTCTGCGGCTTTACGCTGAAAACGACAGACTGAAAATCAGGTAGGTGCGCTGATGGGGACCATAATGAAGCTGTCACACTCGTTGCTGTGAGGGTGACTTGTGATGAGTCAAAACGGCCGCACTGTTACACAAGTGGATGACTTTCCATCTAAACTTCTGCAGTCGGACATTTGGCATTTTTATCTTTCTGATCATTTAAAGCATCATGACATAAACCTAATAACATCAGAGGGTTTTTTTTTTCTATAAGTTCAGTCAGGAACCAGTCCTGAAAGACAGGAAGACAGAGGTTGACAGTCTTTTCAAGGGTTGCTGAAGCACCTTTGATGAGGTTATTTTCTCTCGTCCAGCTTACAATCTCTCCTTTCTTCAGTTCTCCTTTAAAGATCTGTGTTTAGGATCTTTTCCTGCTTATCTATTCTGGTAGAGCAGGTTTCTATCAACACTGTTGTAAGCAAACTACCTTTTATTTGCTCCTCGAGCACTTATAAGTTGTAACTGGTTTAACTTAAATAGGCAGTTTTTACTTCTTTTCTTCAGGGGCAGCTGTAGCTTAGGTGGAGGAGCAGTTGTCTTTCAACTGGAAGGTTGGGAGTTCAATTCAGGCTTCCCCTAACTACATGCTGAAGTGTCCTTGGGCAAGACACTGAACCCCAACCAG